>JAMWET010003672.1:90000-115000 GCA_024036415.1 Prochilodus magdalenae | reverse complement strand
CACTTCACCATACCAGCACTTCACCGTACTCCCATACCAGCTCCTCACCGCACCACCCTACCAGCACTTCACCTCACCATACTAACACTTCACCTCACCGCCCTACCAGCACTTCACCTCACCATACTAGTACTTCACCTCACCGCCCTACCAGCACTTCACCTCACCGCCCTACCAGCACTTCACCTCACCGCCCTACCAGCACTTCACCTCACCGCCCTACCAGCACTTCACCTCACCATACTAGCACTTCACCTCACCATACTAGCACTTCAACTCACTGCACCACCCTACCAGCACTTCACCGTACACCATACCAGTGCTTACCTTCACCTCACTGCCCTCCCAGCACTTCACCGTACACCATACCAGTGCTTACCTTCACCTCACTGCCCTACCAGCACTTCACCTCACCATACTAGCACTTCACCTCACCGCCCTACCAGCACTTCACCTCACCGCCCTACCAGCACTTCACTTCACCGTACACCATACCAGTGCTTACCTTCACCTCACTGCCCTACCAGCACTTCACCTCACCATACTAGCACTTCAACTCACTGCACCACCCTACCAGCATCTCACTTCACCATGCCAGCACTTCACCGTACTCCCATACCAGCTCCTCACTGTACCACCATACCAGCACTTCACTTCACCATACACCATACCAGTGCTTGCCTTTACCGCACCACCCTATCATCACTTCACATCACCATGCTAGCACTTTAACTCACTTCACCAGCACTTCACCTAACTGTACCAGCACTTCACCATACTAGCACTTCAACTTACCGTACCACCCTACCAGCACTTCACCGTACCAGTATCTCACTTCACCATACCAGCACTTCACCGTACCCCATACCAGCTCCCCACCGTGCCAGCCTACAAGCACTTCACCTCACCATCCTAGCATAGCACTTCACTATACCACCATACCAGCACTTCACCTCACCGTACCACCATACCAGCTCCTCACCGCACCACCATAGAAGCATTTCACTTCACTGTACACCACCATACCATCCTTTCACTTCACCATACCAGCTCTTCATTTCAGTATTCCACAATACCAGCACTTCACTGTACCACCATACCAGTGCTTCCCTTCACCACACCACCCTTCCAGTACTTCACCTCACCGTACCACCATACCAGTGCTTCATTTGATCGTACTACCGTACCAGCGCAAGTGCAAGAGCCAATCAGCCATCATTAACGTTACCATATCAATGCTAAGCTACCTGGAAAAGTAATTAGCCTCAGATTCACACAGCAACCAACAATGGTCATGGTGTATTCAACTCTAATCTCTTTACTTTAGAAATCCCATGTGAACTCTTAGTAAACTGTCAATCATCCAGAGTAACCATGGTACGCTCTGTCCGCACCCCATGCTCAGTTCATGGCCATGGCCTTGGCCAAACGTGTTATTTAGCCTCTCAGAAGCAGGCTTGTTTAGAGCCATCCCGTTCCATTATGATGTGTGTAAGAGTCATAGAGTAGGCTGAACTTGTGCACTCCCAGCTTTGACATTTCCACACAAAGCCCGGCTCTGCTCCACTCTCAGGGCAAATGCCGCGGAGAATCCAATTTAACCCTCCTGAATGGCTGCTATTATGGAGCGGCTCATCCTGATCGGACCTGCTCTCCATAAATGAGGAACTGTGTTGTGCGTCTTTAAGTAGAAGGTGATGTCGTCAAAATAGAAAGAACACATTGAGGGCAGGAGATATAATCAAAACGCTGTTGACTCATATGACTGGGCTGCTGGCATGCACAGCCACCAGCTTGTCTTAGAAACTCAGAGAGAGAGAGAGAGAGAGAGAGAGAGAGAGAGAGAGAGAGAGAGAGAGAGTCAGCGTTGTTGTTTTTGTTGGTTTCCTGGTTTCTCTAAATGAAAATTCGTGAACACACCACCAAATCTGGCATTTTACGGCACAAGTTCTAGAAACAAAGCATGAAATGTGCCTTTTGCGCCGAATGGTAGACTCTGGAAGTAGCAATATTTCTGCATCTAAAAAAATGTGGAATTTTACCGGGGGCACTTCTGCGTATGACTGTATGTGTTGGGATTTCACGTTTGGGTTCAGACAGCCCGCCTCCAACTCTTTGCACAGTCTACTCTGCTTTTCCCCCACTTTAGTTTAGTCTTCCTTTGTTCTTCCCCCCTATTTTCATTACCGAAAGAGGGGAACTCCGTCAATTTCTCTCGATATCTGATCAATTAAACAGTTAACTCTTCAACATCTTCACTGAGATAAACAATTCATTGGTTATTTATTACATTTGTATGTGTTTTGGGCAATAATAACAAAGGAAGTAGCCAATTTCAATTACCTTAGCTTAGCATAGCCACCTTTAGCATGAATTAGACCAATTAGACCGTTTGGTAAAGCATGTAATCTAAACTTACACACAAACAGCTGCACCCAGAAGGAATCATCCGACAGGAATGAAACTTGGTGGGTTGGTTTGACATCATGAGACATGCTAATGATTCAAGTTTCACACTCGGCTGCACATGTGACATAGGCAAGGACGGGCCTTATTGCTGTACCTGACTGACAGCAAGCAGTGGTGCCTCCATGAGTCGTCCTGTTAGTGCAGCACCATTGGCAGACGGCTGCACCACGCAGGACTACATGCACACAGACCGTTACCACGACTGTCCTTAACACCACGTCACCGTCACCAAAGACTGCAGTGGTGTCGTACCAGACTGTCATGGAGTGACTCAGAATGGCAGCAGGTCATCTTCAGTGACGAGTCCCGCTTTAGTCTTGGTGGAGACGCCCAACGAATCCGTGTGTGGAGGCACCGTGGTCAGCACCAAGGTGAACGGTTTGTAGTCACACGTCCAGAAGACCTGGTGTCCCTCCACCTCCACCCCTACCGCACCATCTGCAGGAACTGTGTGAGGATGTTCAAGCTGCATGGGATGGATTATCACAGGACTCCATTAGGAACCTCTACAGCTCCATACCGAGATGTCTGGCGTGTTGGGTTAGCGAACACGGCGGCCCGACGCCATACTGAGAGACAGACTTCTGTATGTGTAGCTCAATAAATATTGATCATATCAGTCTAAATCTATCATCAGTTATTGATCCTGGTCACCTTTATCTTCCTTCCCAACACCACCGCAGTCCCACACCTCCTTCTGGGTGCAGCTGTCCTGTTGAGGATGAGTGTATAGATGCTAATTTGTGGGATACAGGTTCCCATGACTTGTTTGCTACAATAGCCTTGTAGTTTCACTGCCAGGATTCAGAATCAGTAGTTTCGTTGTTAATTAGTGGAACATCTGTGATATAATGACCTTTCTTACCTCTCAGCCCAGGAGGCCACGAGACGGCAGTGGTGAATTAGTAACGATATGTTCGTGATTGTTTTTTTTTTTCCTCCTCTCCCTCTAAATGCACACGCGGTGCTGGTGATTAGCAGTATTGGAATCAGTCAGACACAAAAGGTCTTATTCATTTGGGGAGACTGATAGAGAAATCTGATTAGCTTCAGTATGACTGGCTCAACATGTAAATTATTGGCAGGCTACAGCATCTTAGCAGCGGTGGACCCAAACGGCAGGAGGCTCAGACTCCAGGGACGATGTCCTTGTAATGGGCAACATTCCGACTTTTCATGGTTGTGTTGTTGTATGTTTGAGTGGGTAGCCAATTAGTTCCGTAGTTAATTTTCTTTATATCGATTATACACTCATCATCAAATAACAGCTGCACCCAGAAGGAGGTGTGGGAGTGCGGTGCTGTTGGGAAGGAAGATGAAGGTGACCAGGATCAATAACTGATGATAAATTTAGACTGATATGATCAATATTTATTGAGCTACACATACAGAAGTCTGTCTCTCAGTATGGCGTTGGGCCGCCGTGTTTGCTAACCCAACACACCAGGCGTCTCGGTATGGAGCTGTAGAGGTTCCTAATGGTGTCCTGTGATAATCCATCCCATGCAGCTTGAACATCCTCACACAGTTCCTGCAGATGGTGCGGTAGGGGTGGAGGTGGAGTGACACCAGGTCTTCTGGACGTGTGACAGCAAACCGTTCATCTCGGTGCTGACCACGGTGCCTCCACACACGGATTCGTTGGGCGTCTCCACCAAGACTAAAGCGGGACTCGTCACTGAAGATGACCCGCTGCCATTCTGAGTCACTCCATGACAGTCTGGTACGACACCACTGCAGTCTTTGGTGACGGTGACGTGGTGTTAAGGACAGTCGTGGTAACGGTCTGTGTGCATGTAGTCCTGCCATACTGAGAGACAGACTTCTGTATGTGTAGCTCAGTAAATATTGATCATATCAGTCTAAATTCATCATCAGTTATTGATCCTGGTCACCTTTATCCTCCTTCCCAACAGCACTGCACTCCCACAACTCCTTCTGGTCAGTGATTTGATTCCCTGAGCCAACAGGAGCCCCAACTGCTCCCTGGGGGCTTTAGATAGGGCTGCCCACCGCTCTGGGCAAGTCCCCTAGCGTGTGCGGGTATGTGGGTGTTTCACTTTACATATGGGTTAAATGCGGTGCAAACACAAATATCATTACCATGTCCCACACAGGTGCAGGTTCTCCGTGCTGTCATCAGCAGAGCCGACTCTCGTGATCTTAGGTTCAGCTAAGCTACTTCAGCATTTGGCAATTGGATCTGGACATGCTTTTGCTGCAGTCGGCCTGTAAAGTGTGTTCTGTTTATTTCCGGGTGACTCCCGTGTGGAAAGTCGTTCTACCTGTGCAGTGTAAACTTAGCTTGGTTAGCGGTTAGCGTCAAACCTGGCGCAGTTATTGCTTGGAAAACTGCTGGTTTCCTACATAACACAACAAGTTCATGCTGTTAGCATGATGCTAATTTGTGCTAATTAGCTTAGGTATCAGCTTTCATTGCTAGCTCCTAGCCCGAGGAACTTCAGACTGGGGCAGCAGGGTGGCATTGGGGGGTAGCGCCTCACAGCAACAAGGGTCCGGGTTGGATTTCCTTCTGGGGTGTCCAGGGTCCTTTCTGTGTGGGGTGTGCATGTTCTCCCCGTGTCTGTGTGGGTTTCCTCCTCCGGGTGTTCCGGTTTCCTCCCACAGCCCAAAGACATGCAGTCAGGTGAACTAGAGATGCTAACTCGTTAGGGTTGCCACCTTTCAGAAATGAAATCAAAGGACGGGGGGCGGGGTTTCATCTGTGAGTGACAGACGAAAGGACGATCCCATATTTTACGGGACGGGTGTCAACCCCCCTATAACTTGACCCCTTGGGTGTGAGTGAATGTGTATGTCTGCCTTGTGATTGACTAGCGACCTGTCCAGGGTGTTTCCTGCCTTCTGCTCAATGAGCTCTAGGAAAGCCTCCTGCCCCTACCCCCTCCTCCCCCATGACCCAGAAGGATAAGTGGCTCAGAAGATGGATGAATGGCGGTCGGTGCTGGTTGGACTGAGCTACGGCTTTAGGTGCTGTGGCTGAACCTCCCTGTTTGGTGTGACTAGCGAACACAGGCCAGTTGCTAAACCTCCGAAGATGCTTTTGACCTCAGAGTAGAATAACACATCCAGCAGAATTGACTAACAGCAGCTTCACTTCCTCATTTCGGGGCCCGAAAAAGCGAACGCATGTCGTGAGAAAAGGGCCTCTCTGCTACGAAGGCGCAGGTCGTATTTACCTGCCGATGTTCATACAGCTGGGAGTGAATGTGTGTCACAGGCGCTAACCCTCAGCTGACCACATCCTGTGCTAATTGAACGCAGCCTCTTCTCTCTCTCTCTTTGTCTCGCTCTTTGGCTTACAGGAACATGAAAACAAAAGGTCTGTGAAAGAATAGCACCGGCTTTCAGCTGCACGAGTCCCAAACCTGCTTTGGTCAACATGGTCGAATGTATTCTTAGCATGCTAGCATTCTCAGCTTTTGTCAATGGCCAATGCTTTGCTTTATAAATACAGTCTCAGCTTCTATGAATAACAGATAAATCTACCAAGCCCAGGTGGGTGTAGAACCCACATGTAGAGCCCAGTTACGCAGACATAAATAACAATAATTCATTTTATAGCACATACATATAGTGCTTCAAGCTCATGATATTTCAGGAACGTTTTTTTTTTAATTGCTAAACTGCTAGCTAAACTCCCGCTACCAAAATTCCCTATATGTGGTTTTAATGAGATTGTAGCACAAAGGTTTTTATTAGCGAGATGCTAAGACGCTATGTTGTTACTAGCAAAATGCTATGCTAATGCTAAAAAATGTATGTAGCCACATGAGACTTAGCTGCACAAAGTTTTTACTAATGGAAAGGAACCTTACTAGCTGAGCTTCCTTTATTTATTTGGGTTGGATTCCCTTCTGTGGCGTCCAGGGTTCTTTTTGTGTGGGGTGTGCATGTTCTCCCCGTGTCTGTGTGGGTTTCCTCCTCCGGGTGTTCCAGTTTCCTCCTGCAGTCTAAAGACATGCAGTCAGGTGAACTAGAGATGCTAACTTGTTTTAGCACAAAGGTTTTTATTAGCAAGATGCTAAGACGCTATGTTGTTCCTAGCAAAATGCTATGCTAATGCTAAAAAATGTATGTAGCCACATGAGACTTAGCTGCACAAAGTTTTTACTAAAGGAAAGGAACCTTACTAGCTAAACTTCCTTTATTTAAATGCCCTATATCACTGTTGAAACAAAAACTCAATTTTTGTAATTTTTCAGTTTTTGACATAGTACAAAAATGCCAGTCGCTCTTTACAATGTGTGCAAATTTCATAATAAATGGATCAAAAGAAATGTCCCAAAACGACCGTGAAAACCTTCTGGTTCCATTGACTTACAATAAACGTAAAGTCTGTTTTTCACTTCTCCTGAAAAGTTGAAGTACAGTAGTTATATGTGGTTATTTGCATTATTTGTAATACTAATTATGTTTACCATATGTTTACGTTTATGTTTATGTTTACCAAGGTTTATTAACAAAAGTACTAAATTACTTGCTAAATTTACACTATAAACCTCTCTGTGTATGCATATTTTTTTAATGCTGCTAAATTATGCGCAATAATCTCACTGTTTATTATTATCAAGCACTTTATCAGTTTACAGTGTTAAGTTTACAGCTACAGTGTTAAGTTTACATATATGTTACAGTGTGCAATAATATCATCACTTGGAAACGTAGCAATATCTTTCTATACGAAGTTTAATATTTCTGTGTAATGTATAATTTCCTATTTGTTACTTTCCCCGCCCCCTTCTGTATTTATACCTATGTCTCCATTGCTCTGGTATGTTACTAGTATGTCTCGTGTGTTTGCACTATGTTTACATGTGCACATCAGCGTTTGGAGAAACGCAATCTCGTTTAGCTCTGCACTCCTGTTGTAAAGTCTGAATGACAATAAAGTTAATTTTGACTTCATATTTATTACTAATGAGTTTTAGAGATCTCCCCATAAACTTTGTGCTAGCACAGCACCTTATACATTTACCATTTGTATGACTAATTGGATTTCAGCACTAAGTTTACCACCAGAATGCGAAATTACCTGCTAAAGTCACATCATAAAACATACTGTATATGGATGTTTTATTACTAGTGGGTTTAGGAAATTTCACCACCAAATTTTGGCTAGCAAAATGCTAATCTACCACATTTCTGCTAGCAAAGTGCCCTACATAAAGTTAATTGAATTATAAAGCAGCATCGGTACCACATTTTTAGGTAATGCTAAATTGAATGCTAATCTCTATAGATACGTGCTTTATTAATGAATTTAATCGTTTCAGTGTTTCAAGTTTCTTTCTAGCTCGATTTTGCCAAATTTCTACTCGCAAAATGCCCTGAGATGCCTTACAAAGAGATTTCAGCATGAGTGTTCAACCAAAAACTGTGCTGCAAATTGTACTTGCAAAAAGGTCAATAGACTGATAGGTATTAATGAGTTTGATACATTGTAGAGTAATGTCTAGCTGGTAAAATACTTCATAGACCTCTGCTAACACAATGCCTTTGTATTAACAGATAGTCAAGTGAACCATAATCCGCATTATGTCACGCGTATAACTTTCTCAGACTGTCTAATAATATCGTACGCCATAAATACCATACAATACCATAAAACTGTGCTAAAGTTGGAGCCACCGTGTTTTGGTTTTGGTGTTGCTGGCGTGTGAGTGATCGTTTGTGTTGATCTAGCTGCATATCCTCTATTCGCCTTGATGGGCCGCTTCAGTGTCATATTGTGGTCATGTTATTTTCGCCTCCTGCCGGATATTATTCATTCTGAGAGGTTGTGTAATTATAACGCACACACTCACACACCGACTGAGGAGGGTTTCTCGTAAGGCTACTTGGGATCCCCCTGTGAAACACGTTAAAGGATGTGCAACATTACCTTCCCTGCTGGTTTCGTTATGCCTGCGCTGAGCGTGTGTGTGTATGTGTGTGTGCGGTTATTTGTGAAACATATGGGAGGCTCTGATACAGAACCAGAACGCAGACTAAATTTAAACCGGCTACAGCCGACTAGGTACATAATTATACAGCGTGATGC
The DNA here is from genome assembly GCA_024036415.1 of Prochilodus magdalenae. Taxonomy (NCBI): domain Eukaryota; kingdom Metazoa; phylum Chordata; class Actinopteri; order Characiformes; family Prochilodontidae; genus Prochilodus; species Prochilodus magdalenae. Next base: position 106,467 of record JAMWET010003672.1, on the reverse strand, counting down.
TGCGACTGCCTCAACGCTAGCAGCATAATAGAGTCAATCCTGAGCAGACCGGCATAAACAAGCACCAGACCAGCATTAACCAGCACTAGACCAGCGTAAACCAGCACCAGATCAGCACTAGACCAGCGTAAACAAGCACTAGACCACCATTAACCAGCACTAGACCAGCGTAAACCAGCACTAGACCACCATTAACCAGCACTAGACCAGCGTAAACCAGCACCAGACCAGCACTAGACCAGCATAAACAAGCACCAGACCACCATTAACCAGCACCAGACCAGCACTAGACCAGCGTAAACCAGCACTAGACCACCATTAACCAGCACTAGACCAGCGTAAACCAGCACTAGACCACCATTAACCAGCACTAGACCAACGTAAACAAGCACCAGACCAGCATTAACCAGCACTAGACCAGCGTAAACCAGCACTAGACCACCATTAACCAGCACCAGACCAGCACCAGACCAGCACTAGACCAGCGTAAACCAGCACCAGACCAGCACTAGACCAGCGTAAACAAGCACTAGACCACCATTAACCAGCACCAGACCAGCACTAGACCACCATTAACCAGCACTAGACCAGCGTAAACCAGCACCAGACCAGCACTAGACCAGCGTAAACCAGCACTACACCACCATTAACCAGCACCAGACCAGCACTAGACCACCATTAACCAGCACTAGAACCACCGTAAACCAGCACCAGACCAGCATTAACCAGCACTAGACCACCATTAACCAGCACCAGACCAGCACTATACCACCATTAACCAGCACTAGACCACCGTAAACCAACACCAGACCAGCATTAACCAGCACTAGACCACCATTAACCAGCACCAGACCAGCACTAGACCACCATTAACCAGCACTAGACCAGCGTAAACCAGCACCAGGCCAGCACTAGACCACCATTAACCAGCACAAGACCAGCACTAGACCAGCATAAACCAGCACCAGACCGGCACTACACCACCATCAATCAGCACTAGACCAGCTTAAACAAGCACCAGACCAGCACTAGACCAGCATAAACCAGCACCAGACCAGCACTAGACCACCATTAACCAGCACTAGACCAGCATAAACCAGCAACTAGACCACCATTATCCACCTCCAGACCTGCATAAACCAGCACCAGACCAGCACTAGACCACCATTAACCAGCACTAGACCACCATTAACCAGCACTAGACCTGCATAAACCAGCACTAAACCAGCATAAACCAGCAACTAGACCACCATTAACCACCGCCAGACCAGCACTAGACCACCATTAACCATCACCAGACCAGCACCAGACCACCATTAACCATCACCAGACCAGCACTAGAATAGCATAAATCAGCACCAGACCAGCACTAGACCAACATAGACCAGCACCAGACCAGCACTAGACCACCATTAACCAGCACCAGACCAGAACTAGACCACCATTAAGCAGCACCAGACCAGCACTAGACCACCATTAAGCAGCACCAGACCAGGACTAGACCACCATTAAGCAGCACCAGACCAGCGCTAGACCGGCACTAGACCACCATTAGCCAGCACCAGACCAGGATGCATGCTGGTCTGTGCTGGTTGTTTCAGCAGGGTGGGTAAAGGGAAACGCAGTAAAGGCATCTCTCTGGTAATCAGGTGTGCGGTTTGGAGGCAGCTGATAGAGGCGAGGCGGGACTGCGCTTTCTTTGCACAGAATTTTAATGTAAATTTGTTCATAATTGTGCCGAATGGTGTGGACTGGGCGCTGCTACGCTAACGGCGCTCCCATGTGCAGTAGGGAACCCAGGCCTGCATGCATTAAGGTGATTAGTAATGCTTGAGCTGATGCATATCATCACAGTCTGATGCTTACAGGCTGAGCGTTTTCTATTCATTATAGAGCACACTTCCTGGAACCGCTGCGCTCTCACCGCGGGTCTAAGCCACATGTGTCCGTGCTTACGGGTGCAGCGAGGTAGAACCCACCAGTCTCACACAAGTCTGTCCTGCTTTCTGAGAAAGCCACACGCTCGTGGTTTCCAAAAGTGTGACCAGAGGGAGGAGCTTTGATCGTCCGCTGGATATCTGATGGAACTACAGCGTAACATCCCATACAGATAAACATACATGTAGCTGCTGCTGGAACAAAACCTTGTATCTCCATCTTTGGTGTTTTGGGTTATTGACAGAGTTTGAAGCACCAGCTCCTCTTTATACTGGGTGTAAAGTCCATGGGACCAAACGAAAAGACCCAACATGACTGAGAGAAGTCTGGTTACCTTAACTTACATTATAAAGGAAAGTTTGTTTTCATCTCTGCTGTAAAGTTTTCATTTGGGGATACACAGTTCGATTCCAAAAGCAGCTGCATGCATGAACAGTAGTTTTTAAGAGTAGGCTAGTAGTTTAGTAGGACTGGCAAGTGGTTTAGTAGGCCTGGCTAGTAGTTTACTAGGATAGGCTAGTAGTTAAGTATACTTGGCTAGTAGTTCAGTAGGACTGGCAAGTAGTTTAGTAGGCCTGGCTAGTAGTTTACTAGGACAGGCTAGTCGTTAAGTATGATTGGCTAGTAGTTTAGTAGGACTGGCTAGTCGTTAAGTATGATTGGCTAGTAGTTTAGTACGATTGGTTAGTAGTTTAGTAGGACTGGCTAGTAGTTTAGTAGGCTGGCTAGTCGCTAAGCATGATTGGCTAGTAGTTTAGTAGGCTGGCTAGTCGCTAAGCATGATTGGCTAGTAGTTTAGTAGGACTGGCTAGCAGTTTAGGAGGACTGGCTAGTCGCTAAATATGATTGGCTAGTAGTTTAGTAGGACTTGCTAGTAGTTTAGTAGGACTGGCTAGTAGTTTAGTAGGACTGGCTAGTAGTTTAGTATAATTGGCTAGTAGTTTAGTAGGACTGGCTAGTAGTTTAGTAGGACTGGCTAGTAGTTTAGTAGGACTGGCTAGCAGTTTAGCAGGACTGGCTAGTCGCTAAATATGATTGGCTAGTAGTTTAGTAGGGCTTGCTAGTAGTTTAGTAGGACTGGCTAGTAGTTTAGTAGGACTTGCTAGTAGTTTAGTATAATTGGCTAGTAGTTTAGTAGGACTGGCTAGTCGTCAAGTATGATTGGCTAGTAGTTTAGTAGGACTGGCTAGTAGTTTAGTAGGACTTGCTAGCAGTTTAGCACGACTAGCTAGTCGCTAAATATGATTGGCTAGTCACTAAATATGATTGGCTAGTAGTTTAGTAGGACTGGCTTGTAGTTTAGTAGGACCGGCAATAGTTTACTAGGATTGGCAATTATTTTAGTGTATTTGGCTAAAAGTTTAATAGGACGGGCTATCAGTAAGTATGATTGGCTAGTTGTTGAGATTATTTGGCTAGTAGTTTAGTATCACTGGCTAGTAGTTTAGTAGGATTAGCTAGCAGATAACACACAAACACTCATTCAGTTCTTCCGAGGATATTTAGTAAAGACAACAGTTCTACATAGAACCACAAACACCTAAAGAACCATATGTATACTTAGGCATTCTTTGCATGTGAAGCGGTTCTTCGCACTGATTGAAAGCGTGCATGATAGCACCAAACAGCATTCTTCTAGTCCTACATACTTCACGTTGTAACAATAGCAGAACCGTTTTTAGTGCTATACGGAACCATACACACCACATCCCCCGTCCAACAGAAGAACCCTGTCACCCCATGTCATCTCATGGGAGCGCATACCACTCTGTAATAAAGGGTTCTTTAAATATTCTTTACTTGAAGAGCCGTTTTCATGCTTAAACATTCCTGGTTGGTTCTTCAGCTTGATGGCGAATGTGTTGCATATGGTTCTAGGTAGCACTAAAAAGAGTTCTATTGACACCATAAAAACAGAACCTTTTTAGGTTCTTCATAAACCATTAAAATTAGCATCTGCGTCACATTTTTCTTCTGTCTAAAGAACCATAGAACCATCTAAGCATGCATGGAGGACTACAGAACCATTGGCCTCTACAGAGCCACTAAACTACCCGTGTGGCAAGAGCTCGCGCTGCGCCCGGGTACTTCTTCGCTGAGGAGGAGAAGAAGAAGAAACAGCTCGGGCTGGCTCGTGAGCGACACTCGCTGGGAAACAGCGCGAGGGGGTGCATGCCGCGTGACGTCAGGCTCTATTTTGGGTCGGCCCCGCCCCCTTTTCTATTTTGGTCTCAGCAGGGCTGGACTGCAGGCTCTCGGAATAACTCTATCTCTCTCTCTCTCACTCTTACTGTGTGTGTGTCGCTCTCGCGCTCGCTCTCTCGCAACGTTGAAGAACATCTCTCGCTCGCGCTCCGTGCGGATGTGTTCGCGCGAGGAGGAAGTTTTAGAAAACGGAGTAAAGTGAAAAAGAGAGGCAGCAGCTCGGATCGGCGCGAGGACGTTTAAGCGAAGGAGTTTCTGAACGAAGGGAAGGAAGGAAGAAAGGGAGGAGGCAAAGAAAGAAAAGCAACAACAACCTGTTCTGCGCGTGCAAGGTAAATCCTGCGCCCCGTGCGCGTTACGATGGGACTACGGTGGGCTGCCTATCGCACGAGCGAGACTTTCGGGGCTGCGTGGAGTGCGCTCGTGAACTTGTAGCACTGACTCGCATCTCGGTGAAGTGCAGCTCTGATGATAGGCGACTTTGCATACAGATCGGCAGTTGTGCGTGCGATGCCGCAACTTTCTTTCTCCACTCCTTTCTTTCCTTTTACTCCACCTGTTCGCCCCTTCCTTTACCTCTCCTTTCCTTTCTTTGCCTGTCTTTCGTTTCCTCCTCCTCCGTTTCTTTCTCTGAGTCAGCCCTGAGTTAAATAGCTCTCGGATGAAACGGAAGGAAACTGACTCTTGTCCTGTTTTTAGTTGTTAAATGAAGTTTACAGCACATTTCCTCTCCTCTGAGTCTGTTTGTGTTGTGAGAACTTCATTAAAAAGCTTCTTTGTTGTGTCCCCCCCTCTCCTCCTCCTCCTCCTCCTCCTCCTCCTCCTCCCTTAATACAGATGGAATTACATCCACAGTCTGGAGCGTAGAGTCGAAGCCCAGAGGCAGCCATCTCTCAGGAGGGCAGGTAGGCTCACTTTGTGTTGCCCAGAAGTTCACTTCTGATGAGTTATGGCTCTCTTGTACTCTCACACAGTCATGCTGGTAACAGTAAACCCCTCACAGGGCGAGGAAACACGAGCCCCCCTCTTTTTTACACCCGCTTTATTCCCTCTCTCTCTGAGATGAGGTCACTTTAAGCTGCTGTGTGTAATTGCAGTATTTGCATACTAGTAAGTTATCATTTCCTCACTGGCTTTCCCTGGAAATGGTGGCTCAGTTTGCCATTGCGTGGGTCTTTTACTCAAGCCCACTACGTCCACACGTTCACGTTTAAACGGGCCACATGCTCTGCTGTTGTAATATTATTGTGTGTATGTGTTGGTATCGCTGAGCACTGCACCGTGTGTGTTGGTGTTGCAATCACTGCTGTTGGAGTTAAATCTCACGTTTTCAGTTTTTGACCCAGTTCGAAAGGGCCTGCTGATCTTGTCATCATGTGTGAGTTTCACGATGAACAGCCTGAAAGAAATGGCCCAGATTGGCTTGGAAAAACGCCTGGTTACCTTGACTTGCATTGAAAGCGGAGCAGTTTTTTTTCTCTTTCCTGAAGCGACGGTATATATGCAGTTCTGGTAAGGCTGTATGCAGGCCCAGATTAAAAGATCCGTTACCGGCCCTATTATGGCATTCTTTTAGTTTGGAAAAGGGGGTTTCTCCTTAGTCACGAGCAAAGAAGTCACTCCATTATAGTGATTTAACCACGGGTAAGAGCGTCGTTAGGCATGATGTGAATCCCTGTTTTTGTTAAAATCACTGCAATGCACAATCTCAAGACTTACTGCATTTATAAAACAACAGGCGACATGACATTCAATAAAATTTTACATTTGACATTTTTTTAAAATTATTTTTTGTTTATTATAATTGCGAAATAGAAACTGCAGCTTGTCTAGATCATGTAGTCATTGCAGTTATAAGAGGACGACGATTCACAATTTTCTGTTGTATATTAATGAGCATATCCTAAATTATGTAATTTCCATTCTTCTTTCAATTTAAATTTTCATTGTTTCAATGCTGACTCATTAAGTTGGGATTTAAATGCACTTTGAGATTCAGCCTGGATTTAAATAGCATAGGTTCAATCCTCTAAAAGCAGCTTAGCCAATCAGACGTCGGTGCACCTCAAAACCGTATTTTTTGAATCATTGTCTTCAGCCAAGGCCCAATAAAAAGATAATTGTTATCACAAAAACTATATTTATTATGATAAAGATTAAAGCATGGTCAGATTGACCACCGCTAGATCCATATCCAAAACAAGTACCTCCAAAACGGCAACTTTACAGGAGAGGGCAAAAACCTGATGCAATTTGAATGCGAGTCAATGGAACCAGACGTCTTTCCAAGCGGGTTTGGGCCATTTCTGTTGGTCCATTCATCATGAAATGCTCACACAGTGTGAACAGCAGCTGCTGTGTTCAGATGATGCATAAAAGTGAAAATCGACAAAAATTGGATACATGGTTTTTCATTGGACAGTGACGATACACAATGTGTTGTCAGTGTCAGTTATATAGACAGCCTGCAAACATCAACAACAACAACCACCAGTCGCATGAACTGCAGCTGATTGGACAGTGGCCCGCTATGGCATCATTATATTCACCATTATTATTATTATTATTATTATTATTATTATTATTATTATTATTTTTATTTTTATTTTTATTTATTTATTTATTTATTTTTACTGGATTCTGTTTTTGCGAACTGTGATTCTTGAAATACATTCCTGGCTTCTGCTGGTGCATTTGCTTCTATATATATATATATATATATATATATATATATATATATATATATATATATATATATATATATATATATATATATATATATATATATATATATATCCATACATATACTGTATATGACTTATTGGTATATATCAGGGCTGTTGTGCTCTGCACCTTTTCTGTTGTTGCCTGTTGCACAAGGGAGAGCAGTGAGTAAGCTGCAATGCACTTGTGGCATGAACGACAATTGAATTAAATTGAATTAGATTGAACACTTCTCTGGCTCTCTTTCACTTGGCTGGTTCAAAGCGTGTGTACTACTTGTCTCAAACATTTTGAGACAAATTATGTTTTTATTTATTTATTTATTTATTTTTGGCATTTTATAGCATTTTTGTTATTGTTATTATTATTATTATTATTATTTTAACCATAATAAAGCTTAAGCTGGTTTATATATTAGGGGTGTAAATACAGGGTATTGTAATGCATAGGATTGTACCATATGCTACCGCTGTATCACTGCTAGTGCTTGATTCCAACATATCAGCTTATGGCTAGTGCATTAAGCGTAGGCTATAGTCTGTTATCTCATTATCTCGGGTCTAGTATGTAGCTCGGGGCTAGTGTGTTAGCATGGAACATATAAGCTCATATCAGATTGTGTTTGCTTGATCGAAGAGTGTTAGTATGGAAATAATGTTAGTCCAACATATTAGCGTGTGGCTATTGGGCTAACTCTGGGCTAGTGTATTATCTCAATGAGCCGTTTCGTGATCTTGTTAGCTCAGGTCTAACGTCTAGCTTGAAGCAAGCCTTGGCTTGCATGTTAGGGTGTTGGCATAAAGTTCATGTGTTAGGTCAGGACTAACACATTAGCTTGGACCTACTACATTAGCACAGGGTTACTGAGTTAGCTCTGGCTAGTGGATGAACCCTAGGCTAGTCTGTTATCTCAATTAGCTGTTTCGTTATCTCGTTAGATCGGGCCTAGTGTGTAGCTTGAGGAAAGCATGTTAGCTTGGTCGAAGGGTGTTGGCCTAAAGTTACTGTGTTCGATCATGCTAACATTAGCTTGGAGCTTCTACATTAGCACAGTGTTATTGAGTTAGCTTGGGCCTAATGTTTGGGATTAGGTATTAGCCTGTTAGCTTGAGTCCAACATATTAGCTTGTGGCTAGTGGGTTAAATCTGGGCTTAGCTCAGGGCTGATCTGTTGTCTCAGTTAGCTATTTTGCTAGCTCGTTAGCTCGGGGCAAGCATGTTCGCTTGGGATAAGTCTAGTGTGTTAACTCTGGGATAGCGTTAGCTCAGGGCTGATCTGATATCTCAACTAGCTATTTCGTTAGCTTGGGGCAGGCATGTTAGTTTGGTTGAAGGGTGCTAGTTTAGAACTAGCACATACACTTGGAACTACTGTGTTAGCACAAGGTTACTGAGTTAGCTCCGGCCTAATGTTTGGGGACTAATGGATTAGCATGGTGTGAGTGCATTAGCATATGTCTTTATGTATATGAAGCTGAGAAAGCCGTCTGAACAGATGAAGGCTAAACTTTAATACCAAATTTAAACCAAGAAGGACATTTTGATGAATGTGATGTGAAGCTGATCGCGTTCAGGGCTGGTTCATGGTCCTCTAAACTTTTTATTTTGACTCCATTGCAAAACAGTAAAGGGAAAACTTGAATTCCTGAATGTCACCAAACCTTTGACTCTGTTTGGACAGCGTGTGATGGCAGAAGTAGGAACGCTCACTCGGAGCTGTTTGCTTAGGACATGGTGTGATTAAGCATCTTTTGTTTGAGCGAGAGGTCATGTGACGGCTGGGTTTGGCCGTGCTGGGTAAACTGGGTGCTGCTGGTCTAGCGGCTGACGGTTCAGCAGTAGCACTTCCACATACGAGACAAAGCGGATAGTTCAGGTTCTACAAGCTTAAAAAAGGCAGGGTTAAAAATAGACGATTCGCCAAAGCACGTAGGATGAGGTGGCGGAGTCAGCGGGGTGGCACAAAGTCTTGGAAGGACTTTTATTATCTAAGACTGGCTTATGATCACCAGCCGGCCTGATGTTTACGCCTGCAGTGCATGGTTCTGGATTTCGGTGCTAGTGACTTTTAGCTGTATCAGTTTAAGCAGCGAAATCCCACAAATCAGCGAGAGCCGCGCTCATCAGTCGGCTCTTGTTTATAGGCTCCAGTGGGGAAATTTCTGTTCTATGATTACGGGTGCCAGCTCCCGTCCCAAACAGGAAAGGGATAATTACAGAAGTCTAAATATTTTGATTTATTATGCATATTTCTCCAAAAGCAGTCCGCAGGTTTCTTTAATGTTCACACTGAAATAAAAACACCACACTGAATGAACTTCAGTGTAAAACCATGAATTATAAACATGGTACTTACATAGTCATTCATAGCCTCTATGTAATATACTGTATACGGTGCGTATGGTGTCGTTAATGATGCACAACAAGCTACATCCATCCCCATGGTTACCAACAGTGTGTATGTGCCTGCTAAAAGTGCCATAGGCTGTAGAACTGTGTGGAAGCTGCCATGGTTGAATACTGGGAGTTCAGTCCACCGAACTGACATACCGTGAACCTCAAATGCCATTGTTCCTCCTACAAATCCATATCCTGCATTCCCAAAGGAGGTACGGCAAAAGGGCAAATTCCCAAACTGTGACGGAACAGACTCATTAATATTTACACCACCAGCATTTACATACAACCACAGCAATGGAGCTACAGCAACCAGAATGCTGGACTATGTAGAGACATCCAGCGTTCCAGGTTGGGAAGGGGATGACGGCATTTCCAATCCCTTCCCAAGGAACCCAGCTGTCAGCAGTCCATGGCTGATGTTCATCTTCTCCCCAGGCTGAAGGTGCTTCCTATTCACCAGCTTCTTAATCCAGTGTTCCACGGTTCCACCTTAAATGCTGAAGCTTGTACAGGCGTCCGAATGTCCTGCAGCACCTTTTAAGGTGGAACGGAAAGCTAGCACAACATGCCGGCGAAAAGGAACCTCAGTCTTCAGACCACTTCAGTCCTGCAGTCTGCACATTACACCCTGGATGTTAGACGCTAGCATGGCTAACTAGCACAGCTAACTAAATGGTATGAGGGCAGAGCTTATTTACATGGAGGCTCATCTTATTAAGCCTACTTCCATATGTTGCCTAAGCGTGTTCATCGTGGGCGGCATCTTGCGGCAAACCAGCCAATCAGAGCAGAGCTCATTACATTATTCATGAGCTCACCAATAAAACAGGCTAAGCGTTTCAGGCTAGGACCACATCTTAGGGAGTAAATGGGTGCCATGTAGAACCACATCTGGGTGACCCAAGATGTATACGTTCTGTCTAGAACATCAGAGAACAATTTATTATTCAATTTATAATTTTTTTTTTCATTTTTGCGTAGCTGTCCTGCGAGCCGGCCTGCTAGCTGCCGGGATTTCTCATTCATGCTTCGGAAGCGTACATGCACAGAGGCCTCAGCTCTGCAGACTCATCGAACTCACTGCACTCTGTACTCAGACAGCACCATAAACTCCACTTTACTCAATAAAATAAATAAATAAATCAATAAAAAGTCAATTAAATCAGGTAGGAAGATGCAGTTTGCATATTTACGGGATAAAATAAAGAAGGTACATTCTAGTCATTCAGGATAAGGAACTAAGTCTGGCCTGAACCGCATCTGAGACCAATATAAATGCTGAGTGACTAAGTAGTCTGTGTGGTGAGCTCGAAGCAATCCCCACACGGTACTCTGTAAGACTCCGGCCCGTCGCGGAGTTCAGTGTGCTGGTGACTCTTCATGCACACGGCTGTATCAGACCACTAGATTCGAAATGCCCGGCCGCCTTGCTCCGCCAACACGTCACATCATGTAGAGGCTGATCCAGGATATAGCCGGACAGTCAACATGATAATGGGATTATTTACATAGCTGGGTATTAATATTCCACCAAGCTGCTTGAAAGACGAGAGGTGAGGTGAGGTTCGGCGGTGCTGTTAGCTCCACGCTGCGTAAAGGGTTAAAGGGTGACCGGGATAAAGGCTTTGTCTCCTGCACCGAATCCTCCTGAGATTCCGCGAAAGCCGCGCCGAGCGGGACACGGTTACAGTCGCAACAAAGCGCGGCCGAAACTCGATCCGCCCGCCGCCGGCCATGACCTCATCGTGTTTTTCCAGTCGTCCGTCTGATGCTACACAACCTGATCCCAGCACGAGCTGCATCATTCAAATGCCCAACACGCAGCACCTGCACTCAGCAGAAGCACTGCGGCAATTAGTCAACAGATCAGATCTCAATACAGTGTGTCTGTGTGTGTGTCTGTGTGGTTGTGTGTCTGTGTGTGTGTCTGTGTGCCTGTGTGTGTCTGTGTGTGTGTGTCTCTGTGTGTGTGTCTGTGTGCCTGTGTGTGTGTGTGTGTCTGTGTGTGTGTGTCTGTGTGCCTGTGTGTGTCTGTGCGTGTGTGTCTGTGTGTGTGTCTCTGTATATGAGTGTGTCTCTGTGTGTGTCTGTGTGTGTCTCTCTGTGTGTGTATGTGTGTCTGTGTGTGTGTGTCTGTGTGTGTCTGTTTGTGTGTGTGCCTCTGTGAGCCTGTGTGTCTGTGTGTCTCTGTGTGCCTGTGTGTGTGTGTGTATGTGTGTTTGTGTGTGTGTCTCTGTATGAGAGTGTGTGTCTCTGTGTGTGTCTCTGTGTTTGGGTCTCTGTGTGTGTGTCTGTTTGTGTGTGCCTGTGTTTGTGTGTGTGGGTTCTTCCAGTTGTTGGACAATGTGCTGTAGATGGTTCTGCACGGAACATTTTTGAATAGGGATTCTGTGTAGCACCAAAATTGGTTCTTAATTAGGGTTAATAAGGGTTCTCACTATGATTTAGAACCTTTTTAGGTGCTAGCTAGAAGGGAACCCCTGAAGAACCATCATTTTGAGCGTGTAAATAACTTTATTATTATATATTATAATTATTTTATTATAATTATTATTATATATAAAGAATATGTACATATATATAAGTGTGTGTGTGTGTATGTGTATGTATGTATATGTGTGTGTATGTGTGTCTGTGTGTGTGTGTGTGTGTGTGTGTGTGTAGTAATTAATTTTAAGTAATTAAATTAAAATAATTAAATAATACTATTTATATGTACATACATATATATATATATATACACACACACACACACACACACATAGAGAACACAGTACTAGCACATACACATTATACATGTTAGCGTGCTCGTACAGTGTTCTGGATGGCGCAGAGAGGAACAGACTAATCCTTGAGGCATGTTATTTATTAATTTAATTATTTATTTTTTACGTCTGTGCAGCAGCGAGGCAGGAGAGAAGCTGACAATAGCGAGATTGTTTTTCAGGAGCACAGTAAAGATCACATTTCCTGTTCCTGGCTGAAAGCGGGGGTCAGCTGACACCACCCTCACCCGCCGCTGCTGCTGCTTGCTGTCTTCACCAAGAAAAAACAACAAGACAGACAGAAGCAGAGGCCCCGGCTCGCTCTTAAAGGAGTAGTCTGCCTGAACACTGAATCTCCCTTCCTCACCCCAACGCAGGGCTTCAGCTAGGACATGCCTGGCGTCTGAGGCTTGCTTTAGCACTGGCGCTAATGTGGCTAGCAAGTAAAGGGGAGTTTGTTAGCATGGTGTTAACTGCAGACCTAAGCCTTCACCAAGTCGTCTCAAACTGTGTGGAGGTGTTCCCTAATCTGTAGTAGACCTGATGGTGTTGTAGACCTGATGGTGTTTGTGACATGGTATGACTCACTGTCTATAAACGTGGACTAAACTATGGGCAGAAATCGGACATCTAGGTGGCTGTTGCTTTGCTAATGTAGCTATGCTAATTTGTCAGTATGCTAATCAGATGCTAATCAGTATGGTTTATACAGTGCTTATTGGTGAGGCTTCACCTAATGGCTTATCGCCCCCTACACTTCCTGTAGTGTATTACAGTCTGTCAGAATGACCGTGTGGGTCGTATCGCCCCCTACACTTCCTGTAGTGTATTACAGTCTGTCAGAATGACCGTGTGGGTCGTATCGCCCCCTACACTTCCTGTAGTGTATTTCTATCGACGCCCCCCTAGTCCTGTCAGAATGGGCAGAATGACCGTGTAGGTCGTATCGCCCCCTACACTTCCTGTAGCAAATTACAGTCGGTCAGAATGACCGTGTGGGTCGTACCGCCCCCCTACACTTCCTGTAGTGTATTACAGTCTGGCAGAAGGACCGTGTGGGTCGTATCACCCCCTACACTTCCTGTAGCGCATTGCAGTCTGTCAGAATGACCGCGTGAGTCATATCGCCCCCTACGCTTCCTGTAGTGTATTACAGTCTGTCAGAATGACCGTGCGGGGCATACCAACAAATTACACTTCCTTATATAATGTATTACAGTCTGTCAGAATGACCGTGTGGGTCGTATATCGCCCCCCTAACACTTCCTGTAGTAGCGTATTATAGTCGGGTCAGAATGGACCGTGTGGGTCGTATCGCCCCCTACACTTCCTGTAATATTAGCGTATTTATGACCAGTTCGGTCCAGAATGACCATGTGGGTCGTATCGCCCCCTACACTTCCTGTAGTGTATTACAGTCTGTCAGAATGACCGTGTGGGTCATATCTCCCCCTACACTTCCTGTAGTGTATTACAGTCTGTGTGGATCATATGAACATCATAAAGACTTCCCTGATAATTATGACCGTGGCTGCTTTGTTACGCACTGATGGCGTGTTTAGTCCTGACGGGCTTCATTTATTACAGCCTACAGAACAAAAAGATTCCAGCGGACCCGAGTGAGTGAGCGCGTGTCAGGCAGGAATGTTAATGTCCTCCTCCTCTGTGGACGGAGCTCCGTGAGGCTGCATATATATGAGGTGAGCTGTTGGCGAACTTCAGACGCGAAAACGAAAGGCAAAAACCTCCACTGGATGGATGGATAGCAGAGAAAAGGAGAGCGGGAGAGGGAAGATAGCGGAGGAACAGAAGAGACGGGCCTGTGGATGGAGAGGCGGAGATGGAGAGGTGTCATTATGTGCATTTTTGTGTCCACTCGAGAGTCATTGGAGTTCAACCACTCAATTACACAGAGCTATAAATCCTACTGAAACGTATACACTCTCTCTCTCTCTCTCTCTCTCCCTCTCTCTCTCTCTCTCTCTCTCTCTACCTCTCTCTCTCTCTCTCTACCTCTCTCTCCCTCTCTCTACCTCTCTCTCTCTCTCTCCCTCTCTCTCTCCCTCTCTCTACCTCTCTCTCTCTCTCTCTCTCTCTCTCTCCCTCTCTCTCTCTACCTCTCTCTCTCTCTCCCTCTCTCTACCTCTCTCTCTCTCTCTCTCTCTCTCTCTCTCTACCTCCCTCTCTCTCTTTCTCCCCCTCTCCCCCCCCTCTCTCCCGCTCTCTCCCGCTCTCTCCCTCTCTCTACCTCTCTCTCTCTACCTCTCTCTCTCTCTCTCTCTACCTCTCTCTCTCACACTCTCTCTCTCTCTCTCTCCCCCTCTCCCCCCCTCTCTCTCCCGCTCTCTCCCTCTCTCCCTCTGTCTCGTGCTCTCTCTCTCCCTCTCTCACCCTCTCTCTCCCTCTCTCTCTCTGTCTCTGTCTCTCTCTCTCTCTCTCTCTCTCTCTCGCTCGCTCCCTCTCTCTCTCCCCCCCTCCCCCCCGCTCTCTCTCTCTCTCTCTCTCTCTCTCTCTCTCTCTCTCTCTCTCTCTCTCTCTCTCTCTCTTTCTCCCTCTCTCTCTTTCTCTCTCTCTCGCTCGCTTGCTCCTCTCTCCACACTCTTTCTCACTCCCTTCTTTCTCTTGCTTCTCTCTGCCCCTCTCTCTCTCCCTTTCTCTGCACTCTCTCTCTCTCTTGTGCTCTCTCTCTCTCTCTCTCTCTCTCTCTCTCTCTCTCTCTCGCTGCTGTATGGATTTTGATTCAGTTGTTTTAGGGAATTGTACTGTAGGTGAATCGTTTGATTCAGTTGGAGTGAATCACTCTGACCTGTTTACTGAAAGGACCTGACTCTAAAGAGCGAATCGTTTCTGAGTTGGTCGTCTGTAAAGGAGTCACCGGACGGCGGAGGCGTATCGTGCGCGGCGCTTGTACACGGCGTGTACGTGTATTGAGACAGGAAGCCCGCTGCCCTTTGAGTGACCCACTTTTAAAATAAAGCTGGCTAACGCTAAACGCTAACCTACAAAGCTGCGTCTGAAACGTGCTGCCACTGCTAAAGCCTCTTGGCGCACGCCACCATCAGGTCTGAAGGGTGGAGATAAGAGAGCTACAGACGTGATGGAGCTATTGGTGATGTGATGCTGATGCGACACCGTCGAATTAAACAGCCTGTCTCTTTAAGACTGGTATATGCAAATGAGCAGCCTGGGCTGAAAAGCTCCTTATAACTTCTGTATGAGTGGGCGGAGCTAAACCGCAGTAGGCCTCGCATGTTTGTGTGTATGTGTGTCAGGCTCAGAACGGGCTGTTCTAGTTTCCATATATGGACTAGATTACATACGACAGCCAGCTGTTTTAACCCTTTCAGGTCTGATGATGACGCCGAAGGTTGAAATGTACCTAACAGCCAGTAACACCTCCACCAGCACCAGTAACAGCTGGGAATGGATTGGGCATGTACCGGACGAGTTTCAGGATGTAGCCAGATCAGTGTTCAGACACTGGTACATCAGAGAACTGGTCAGGTGGTCCAGATTTGGTGGAGGCCTACCTTGGCACAGTTCCGAGGAGAATTTCCTGTAGACTGGGATTTTAGCCACTGGTAGACCCGTATGACCGTACGCTTCCATACACCTGCAGATTCAACTACTACCTTCACACTGTGGTCTGTCTCTCTCTCTCTCTCTCTCTCTCTTTCTATCTCTCTCTCTCTCTCTCGCTCTCTCTCTTCCTCTCCATCGCTCCTCTCTCCACTGTAATGTAAATAGCAAGTTTACAGGAGAGGGCCAAAACCTAATTTGATTGTAATGGAAGTCAATGGAGCCAGACTTCTCTCTCTTTCTTTCTCTCTCTCTCTCTCTTTCTCCCTCTCTCCCTCTCTCTCTCTCTCTCTCTCTCTCCCTCTCCCCCCGCCTCCCTCTCTCTCCTTATTTCACAGGGAGAGCACAAGGCTTAGGAAAGGCCACAATGTGGGCCCTTACCTGTGACTGTGTGTGTGTGTGTGTGAGAGTGAGTGTGAATTGTTAGTGTGTGTGTGTGTGTATAAGTGTGTGATTGAGTGTGTGTGTGTGCGTGTGTGTGCATGTGTGTGTGTGCCCCAGCAGGGTGAGTGGAATGTGTTTGAAGTTGAGGAGAGACAGAGTGATGAAGGAGAGCAGAGTGAGGTCACTGCATGAGTGCGTGTTCTTCATTGGTGTGAACAGTGTGTCTATTTAGCTGCTTAAGTTGAAAGAGAGTGTGTGTGTGTGTGTGTGTGATTGAGTGTGTGTGTGTGTGTGTGTGTGTGTGTGATTGAGTGTGTGTGTGTGTGTGTGTGTGTGTGTGTGTGTGAGTGTGTGTGTGAGTGATTGTGTGTGTGTGATTGTGTGTGTGTGTGTGTGTGTGTGTGATTGAGTGTGTGTGATTGTGTGTGTGTGTGTGTGTGTGTGTGTGTGTGTGATTGAGTGTGTGTGATTG
>JAMWET010003672.1:62500-80000 GCA_024036415.1 Prochilodus magdalenae | reverse complement strand
TCAGCCAGGCTTTATTTAAATTTAAATTGCACCACTGTATTATAATCTCGGATTAACAGATTGATGCTAATCTGCCATTAAAGCTTTGACCTGCCATTTGATAGTCCCAGTACTACACTCACTGTCCATCATATGAGCTCCACTGACCATAGAGGAGCACAGGACGCTGCCGACAGGACGCTGCCCACAGGACACTGCCCACAGGACGCCACCCACAGGACACTGTTGGCTGGATAATTTGGGATTCTCAGTCCATCTGTGTCGCCAAATCTGTGTCTGATCCACTCACACTCACCACTCAATGTCTCTGCAGTGCTGAGAATGATCCACCACCCACATCATACCTGCTCTGTGGGGGTCCTGTGGGGGTCCTGCCCATTGAAGAACAGGGTAATACAGTATACAGAGCAACAGATGGACTACAGTCTGGACCTGTACACCTACAGAGTGTCCTGTATGGTCAGTGGAGCTGATATGAGTGGCCATTATAAGCTCTGTCAGGATGCGTTTGTTTCCATACCGTGCGAGTACATGATGGCAACAGCAATCAATCAATCAATCAATCAATTAATTAATTAATTAGTCAATCAAATAATAGTAACAGTGTTCAGTGGCATGGCTAGCCAGCAGGGCTTTACGGTGCAGGCTGGTTTGTGTACACCATAAACACGTACTGTTTACTGTAACGTATTGTGTTACATTGGGGAGAGACAGAGCGAGAGAGAGAGAGAAAGAGAGGGAGAGGGAGACATAACGATGCACACGGTCGGATTTTCCTGCCGTCCACGTGCCGGCTGTGGATTTCCATAAACATGACGACTTCAAACAGGCATCCACACGTCAGGCTATAAACAGCTCTCCGTCAAACCAATCTGACCCAGCAGCTCCGTTCTCCGTCTGCCGTTTATTAATTAGTGATTGCGCAATGCCGTTTACTCTATCTTTCGAGATACCAGCCCCATTCCGACTCCGGAATGTTCAGCCTCATCAGGAATGGTTTCTGGAAAAACTGCAGTACACTTCCATGGGATTTTTTCCCATTAGGAATGAATGGAAAGGTACAGACCCATCTACCGTACTTCTGCTCGACCGACAGCCACCGTTTCACATACACCATCTCAGAGCACACCCCCGAGCACGAATTCAACGCTGGTCTGACCTGCACTCGTCTGTTTGTCTTCTCCGACTCTCACTCGTTCCTCCCATAGAGCCCCATTCATGGTCACCCCTCATTCAATACCTGATGCTTCCTTTAACCTACAGCCAGCAAACTGCATGTACCCACTCAGAGCAGATCCCTAATCTCTAATCCACAGACGTACTGACCTACACTCCTCCATGAGTCGCTTGTTCATCCCTTGTTCCTCCCATAGACTCCCATTCATTTTTATTTTATAAATGGAAAATTGGGAATAATTGGAAACTGAGCTTGTGGTAAGGGTGTCCATCACCAAAGCCTAGATACAGTCTGAATGATCCTAGAAACGGGTTAAATAATCCCATAATATTTCTACACCCACCTGGACATGAGAAGTGTCAGATATTGACATTGGATTCCAGGTGATCCCGGTCTGGAAGCTAGCCGTTGGCATTGAGAGGGTTGTTTGGAAATGACATCATGCTGGTGCATAGATTGAGCTGCAGATGGAGGTCAGGAAGTGATTTTCTACATAGGAGTCAGTATCAGAAGCTCTCAGCATGCATGTGGTTTACACCGTTTACGGTTGCTCAAATCGGCCTGACCGCGAAACCACAAGGAGCTTTTATCAAGCACCAGAACTTGTTGTTTACAAGGAGGACCAACTTGCAAGAAACGGACCAAAAACCTGCAGCAAGGATGGTGTATGATCGGGACGAGGCTAGACTCGGCTTACTGCAGACCAGCAGCTTCTTAGTGGAGTTTAAGAGTTCAGTTTAAAATGATTACTGTGTGTTTACTGTTGTTATTATTATTATTATTATTATTATTATTATTATTATTATTATTATTATTATTATTATTATATTTATTATTTTTTACATTTTTATTAGTATTATTGTCATATTCATGAGTATTATTATTATTACTATTATTTTATTTATTATTATTATTATATTTATTATTTTTACATTTTTTATTGTTATTACTATAGGTATATTTATGAGTATTATTATTATTATTATTATTATTACATTTTTTATTGTTCTTCTTCTTATTATTATTATATTTATTATTTTTACATTTTTTATTATTATTATTGTCATATTCATACGTATTATTATTATTATTATTACTATTATTTTATTTATTATTATATTTATTATTTTTACATTTTTTTATTGTTATTACTATTGGTATATTTATGAGTATTATTATTATTATTATTATTATTATTATTATTATTTGGGCCTACAGGTCCTATTTGATCTGTTACAGTTTGTTACATTTAAGAACTACAAAATATGGACATACATATCATGGAGAGTGAAAGACACTAGCCCCTCGTGACCACGGCAGGCTGAGGGTATCTCCTTATTCTCCGGTTTTCCCCGTTCCACCTTTAACGATGCTCCGCCAGACGGGGATATTAGTATTTTGGTATAACAGGTTTTACATTTTGCAATTTTTTTGTTTGTGTCAGCTCATTTACAGCTCATTACAGCAGAATGGAGATGAGCGCTGGGAAGAGACTATGGAATGTGTGTATATATGTATATATGTGTATATATATACAGTATATCGGTCTTGGTTGACCCACTGTTTCTCATGCTCGGAGTTTTCACTGAAACCGTGACACTCGGCTCGGAAAGAGTTTCGGAAAACACTCAGCATGGAGAAGCAGGGAGCAGCTATTCACTCACTGAGCAGCAGGTTTTTGGAATTCTTTGCCGAACGGGGCCTCTTGGGTTTCTTTCTCAGGAGTGTCAGGTTTTCCAAAAGTAGCCCCCCTCCACCCCCTTTCCCCCCTGAGTGCTTTCACTAACTCCGCATTTTTCCCTTCCACACACACACACACACACACACACACACACACACACACACACACACACACACACAGATGTTTGTTTTTATATCGTGACTGGATGTGGGGTCAAACGTGTCACCACCTTCAGATCAATGCATTTCTGCACCACTGATAGACAGTGTGTTGATGGTATAGGTGTTTCTAATAAAGTGGCAAGTGAGGGGAAGCAGGAGAACGACTGTTCATTAGCATATTAGCAGTGCATTGTGGGTATGTTACAAGCTGTGTACTGTGTGGTTAGTGAAGCTGGTTGGGGCAGAGTGTTGATAATCCCTCCACCTGTTACACATTTCACTGTGTGTGTATTTAAGCACCTTGTTGTCACTCCACACACTGCTCAGACACTCCACACACTGCTCAGACACTCCACACACTGCTCAGACACTCCACACACTGCTCAGACACTCCACACACTGCTCAGACACTCCACACACTGCTCAGACACTCCACACACTGCTCAGACACTCCACACACTGCTCAGACACTCCACACACTTCTCAGATTGCTGACAGACCACACCGTTCTTAAAGGTGCAGGTCACTGTGTATTGGAAAAGGGTTAACCCATCACAGAGAACAATCAGACTTAATTAACCTAATGAGAAACTGTAGATCAGACTCAGTCTATACCACAGTACCTACATTTAGAGCTTAGAGTTATACACTCCACCTAATGAGAAACTGTAGAACAGACTCAGTCTATAACCACAGTACCTACATTTAGAGCTTAGAGTTATACACTCCACCTAATGAGAAACTGTAGAACAGACTCAGTCTATACCACAGTACCTACATTTAGAGCTTAGAGTTATACACTCCACCTAATGAGAAACTGTAGAACAGACTCAGTCTATACCACAGTACCTACATTTAGAGCTTAGAGTTATACACTCGACCTAATGAGAAACTGTAGAACAGACTCAGTCTATACCACAGTACCTACATTTAGAGCTTAGAGTTATACACTCCACCTAATGAGAACCTGTAGAACAGACTCAGTCTATACCACAGTACCTACATTTAGAGCTTAGAGTTATACACTCGACCTAATGAGAAACTGTAGAACAGACTCAGTCTATACCACAGTACCTACATTTAGAGCTTAGAGTTATACACTCCACCTAATGAGAAACTGTAGAACAGACTCAGTCTATACCACAGTACCTACATTTAGAGCTTAGAGTTATATACTCAGCATAATGAGAAACTGTAGAACAGACTCAGTCTATACCACAGTACCTACATTTAGAGCTTAGAGTTATACACTCCACCTAATGAGAAACTGTAGAACAGACTCAGTCTATACCACAGTACCTACATTAAGAGCTTAGAGTTATACACTCGACCACTAATGACTGAAACTGTAGAACAGACTCAGTCTATACCACTTTACCTACATTTAGAGCTTAGAGTTATAAAACTCAGCATAATGAGAAACTGTAGAACAGACTCAGTCTATACCACAGTACCTACATTTAGAGCTTAGAGTTATACACTCCACCTAATGAGAAACTGTAGAACAGACTCAGTCTATACCACAGTACCTACATTTAGGAGCTTAGAGTTATACACTCGCCCTAATGAGAAACTGTAGAACAGACTCAGTCTATACCACAGTACCTACATTTAGAGCTTAGAGTTATACACTCGCCCTAATGAGAAACTGTAGAACAGACTCAGTCTATACCACAGTACCTACATTTAGGAGCTTAGAGTTATACACTCGTCCTAATGAGCCATTGTAGAGCCTGACTATGCTAGTGTATGTGCAAGTGTGTTAGAGGTAAACTGGTTCCTCTGGTCCGGCTGGTTGGACGTCATGCTTTTGGGAAGTGGGAGTGTGTGTGGGTTTTCTGTCAGTCTGAGTTAAATAAACACGTGATCACTCAGCACTGAACACACTGCAGAGTGTGTGACTAACTCACCGTTTACCGTCTGCTCTGAGTGAGCGAGTGTGGGAGAAAACTGGGTGGAGAGATTAATTGAGTTGTAGAAAATCATTTGATTATGAAATGACTCCAGATCTACGCGCAGCAAGTGTTTATTTGTTTAACCAAATAGCAGCATTAGTGTCAATACAGGTCTCTTACAGTGGTGGTGAGGGGAACCAGGGGTCACCTTCTCTACAGCGCTAATACATACGTGTGTGTGTGTGTGTGTGTGTGTGTGTGTGTCTGTATGTACGTATGTGTGTGTGTGTGTGTGTGTGTGTGTGAGAGTGTGTGTGTGTGTGTGTGAGAGTGTGTGTGTGTGTATGTGTGTCTGTTTGTATGTGTCTTTGTCTTATCTGGTGTGTGTGTGTGTATGTGTGTGTGTGTGTCTCTGTGTGTATGTGTGTGTGTGTATGTGTGTGTGTGTATGTGTGTGTGTGTGTGTGTGTGTCTGTGTGTGTGTGTGTGTCTGTGTCTGTGTGTGTCTGTATGTACGTATGTGTGTGTGTCTGTGTGTGTGTGTATATGTGTGTGTGTGTGTGTATAAGTGTGTGTGTGTGTGTGTGTGTATATAAGTGTGTGTGTCTGTGTGTGTGTGTGTGTGTCTGTGTGTGTGTGTATAAGTGTGTGTGTGTGTATATGTGTGTGTGTGTATAAGTGTGTGTGTCTGTGTGTGTGTGTGTGTGTATGTGTGTGTGTCTGTATGTACGTATGTGTGTGTGTCTGTGTGTGTCTGTGTGAGTGTATGTGTGTGTCTGTGTGAGTGTATGTGTGTGTCTGTGTGTGTCTGTGTGTGTCTGTGTGTGTGTGTGTGTGTGTGTATATGTGTGTGTGTGTATAAGTGTGTGTGTGTGTGTGTGTGTGTGCTCTGAGACAGTGATCCAGTTTCTGTGTGAAATATGAAGCTGCCCAACGCACACACACCCACACACTTAGTAATAAAGTCTGAGGAGCAGATGTTCTGTGGAATGCATGTAGGAATGTGTGTGTGTGTGTGTGTGTGTGTGTGTGTGTGTGTGTCCATGTGCAGCAGTAAGTTTCTGACTTTTCCCTTCTGAGCTGTATGTGTGTTACTCACTAAATCATAAACAGTACAGTGTAGCACTGTCTGATAGAATAAACACACACTTTGTGAGTGTGTGTGTGTGTGTGTGTGTGTGTGCGTGTGTGTGTGTGCGTGTGTGTGTGTGTGTTCTGCCGTTCGTGGTTGTGTTGTAGCAATGTAGTGGAAGCATTGTAGCAGTGTGGAAATATTGTGGCAGTGTTGTGGCAGTGTAATAGAAGTATAGTGTCATGTGGAAGCATTATGCCAGTGAAGCGTTGTGGAAACGTTGTGGAAACATTGTGGAAACATTGTGGCAGTGTAATGGAAGCAGTGTTGTGGCAGTATAGTAGCAGTATTGTGGAAGCATTGTGCCAATGAAGTGTTGTGGCAGTGTAGTGGAAGCGTTGTAGCAGTGTTGTGGCAGTGTAGTAGAAGTATAGTAACTTGTGGAAGCAATATGCCAGTGAAGCAGTGTACTCTAAGCAGTGTAGCAGTGTAGTGTAAGTGTTGTGGCAGTGTACTCTAAGCAGTGTAGCAGTGTAGTGTAAGTGTTGTGGCAGTGTACTCTAAGCAGTGTAGCAGTGTAGTGTAAGTGTTGTGGCAGTGTACTCTAAGCAGTGTAGCAGTGTAGTGGAAGTGTAGTGGCAGTGTACTCTAAGCAGTGTAGCAGTGTAGTGGAAGTGTTGTGGCAGTGTACTCTAAGCAGTGTAGTGGAAGTGTAGTGGCAGTGTACTCTAAGCAGTGTAGCAGTGTAGTGGAAGTGTTGGGCCAGTGTACTCTAAGCATTGTAGCAGTGTAGTGGAAGCATTGTGGCAGTGTTGTGGCAGTGTAGTGGAAGCCTTGTAGCCAGTAAAGCGTTGTGGCAGTGTAGTGGACGTGTAGTGGCAGTGTACTCTAAGCAGTGTAGTGGAAGTGTTGTAGCAGTGTAGTGGAAGTGTACTCTAGGCATTGTGGCAGTGTAGTGGAAGTCTTGTAGCCAGTAAAGCGTTGTGGCAGCGTAGTGGAAGTGTTGTGAAGGCCTTGAGGAAGCATTGTGAAAGGGCTGTAGCAGTGCTGTGGCAGTGTATTAGTAATTGTTGTAGCAGTGCTGAGAAGCATAGTGGATGTGTTATTGTGTTGTTGTTGTTGTTGTTGTGCGAAACAATAAGACTTGATGTACAAGTTTCCCCTCATGCAAATGCAGCTTTTAAAATAGCCTGGTCTATTTATGACTCTCTTGAACAAGTTATTTCCAGCTACTCTCGTGCTGTAAATTTGTTTATCACTGATTATGAAATATCGTTTACAAACACAACACAGAGCTGATGGATCAGTAATAATGCCACGCTATGCTCGCAGGACCACTACGGATACATCAGCACAAACAGCAGCCTAGTGGAGGCTCTCTGGAGGTCTCCACTAGCGATGCTCAAGTTTACCATTGTATGTATATATGCTACATATGTATACACACTCATTGACTATATGGGATATATACACACATGGGTTGCAGTACGCCAGCCAGTGGATGAATGAGCGTAAGCAAATAAGACGAGGGAGATTGATCGTGATGTATTGGCATAACCTAATGTATATGTCGTTAGCACAGGGTGTGCCTGCTCGTGAAGTCGTTCCCATTAAGTCTCAGGTACAATGCAAATGAGTTAAACGCAGCATGCAAACGTGATGGAAATCAGTCTGTATCACAAAGAGCTACGCCACGCAAACAATTTCATCCTTCATTTGGTCACATCCATTCGCTTTGTTCTCGTCCACACTGCTACACCTTCTACTTCTATACCCTCTTTAATCAGCTGTACGCTGAGCTATAAAGACATCGGCTGTATCCGAAATGGCGTACCACATACTACTTGTGGACTCAGCATGTCTAAAAGTAGTATGTAGTGTTCGACTGAAGATCTGTAGTGCACTGAAGATACCCGAACGGTGTTCTAGTCCAGTCAGAGTTTCTAGTACACAGGGTGGGGGGCGATGGCTGTAGTGGTACACTACTGTACAGCTACACTACAGTAATAGGTACTGCACACTGTATACGCCCCCTGTGTGTGGTATACAGTACAGTAACAGGTTCTGACCTACAGTGTAGTATACTAATACAGTCACATCACCAGTTACCTCACATTTACCTCAGTGCTGTTATTACTGTATCCCCTGTTTAGAGCTAGCTGCTGCTAATGCTGCTCAGTTCACCTGAGATACGGTTAGCCTAGCGGTTAGCTCCCCTCGGCTATTTCACTCTAAAACTGATCCTCTAAAGCGAGTTCATCTTTTATTAATCTTCAGACCTGTATATTTAACTTTCTGAGGCTCATTCTGATGAACACACACCCCACTACAATCACTACACCCACATTTACCTCAGAGCTGTTATTACTGTATTCACTGTTTAGAGCTAGCTGCTGCTAACGCTGCTCAGTTCACCTGAGATACGGTTAGCCTAGCCGTTAGCTCCCCTCGGCTATTTCACTCTAAAACTGATCCTCTAAA
Source organism: Prochilodus magdalenae (assembly GCA_024036415.1). Taxonomy (NCBI): domain Eukaryota; kingdom Metazoa; phylum Chordata; class Actinopteri; order Characiformes; family Prochilodontidae; genus Prochilodus; species Prochilodus magdalenae. The sequence goes on along the minus strand of JAMWET010003672.1, from coordinate 71,533 downwards.
GCGAGTTCATCTTTTATTAATCTTCAGACCTGTATATTTAACTTTCTGAGGCTCATTCTGATGAACACACACCCCACTACAATCACTACACCCACATTTACCTCAGAGCTGTTATTACTGTATTCACTGTTTAGAGCTAGCTGCTGCTAACGCTGCTTAGTTCACCTGAGATACGGTTAGCCTAGCCGTTAGCTCCCCTCGGCTACTTCACTCTAAAACTGATCCTCTAAAGCGAGTTCATCTTTTATTAATCTTCAGACCTGTATATTTAACTTTCTGAGGATGATTCTGATGAACACACACCCCACTACAATCACTACACCCACAGTTATACTCGGAGTGGGCTGTGTTTAGCTCCCCAGTGTTACCCACCGCAATTTTCTCTGGCTGAAGCAGGCTGAGAGCTGGTGAGGCCGCGGTGCATGATGGGATGCGGTTCATGATAGTAGCCATGGTTGTCATATACATAGTATTAGTAGTTTTTCTCTAATGTGTGTGTCTCTCTCTCTCTCTCTCTCTCTGTAGAAGTGTGTATAGCGTGCTTGTGTGTGAGGTGAGTGTGTACAGCGCTGATGGATCTGCGCGTGGGAGAACGTTTGATGCGCCCTGCAGGATCAGACACGGCTCTGCTCTCACCGCTGCAGCGCCCCCTACTGCTCAGTCCCTTCACTCCGCAGCACTGCGCGCAGTACAGCCAGCACATACGGGTAAGTGTACACGAAATGGAGCGTATTTACCGGTGACTGGTCCAACGGATGGCCAAAAGTATGTGGACACTATTCCTAATTATTGAGTTCAGGTGTTCCAGCCGTAGCCATGCAGTCTCCACACTGGGTCAAACTGAAGAGCTCAGCGACGGTACACATGCCATGTCAGGCCACTTTTACTGCCAGTCAGTATATGGTGTTTCTGCCCCGCTAGTTCTGCCCCACACAACTGTGTTAGCTAGTATGGTGAACTGAAGCCAGCTAGAAGCAGCAGAAGCGCAACCAAGAACCGGTAGGCCACACAAACCCACAGAGCAGGGTGCATGATGGCCTATCTGTGGAATACCAACTGCCCCTTGAGGCAACATCAGCACAATAGCTGTGGGCCAGGAGCTTCATGAAATGGGTCTCCATGACTGAGCAGCTACACACAAGCCCAAGATCACTATGTGCAATGCCAAGCGTCGGCTGGAGTGGTGTAAAGCGCCACCACTGGACTCTGGAACCTCTGCAGTGATGCCCCACGCTTCTCTGTCTGGCAGTCTGATGGAGGAATCTGGGTGTGGTGGATGAATCCAAGAGAACGCTATCTACCGGATGGCATGGTGCCCAGCAGTGTAGTTTGGGGGAGGGGCCTCAGAGGGATTCAGACCTTTAGTTCTAGTGAGGGGTGATGTTAGTACTGTCATGGTTTGAGGAGTTGGGTCTGGAGGAATTCTAGTGGCCTGACCTCAACCCCATTGGACACCTTTGGGATGATGTGGAAGATTGATTGATGAGCCAGACCTTCTCGACCACTCCAATATCCTGCGCGAAGTCGTCCCAGAAGAGTGGAGGCTGTTAAAGCTCTGAAGGGGGTATAGCTCATGTAGGTCTGCGCTCGGGTGTCCACATACTTTTGGCCAGTTGTCTTGTCTTTGTTGTTTCGAGCTGAGTGGTCACTAATTCAGAAACGCTCTCCGTTTATGCTTTTGAGGAAAAACATACACATGCAATGTTGCACCTTCCTTGTGACACACTCGTCCCCACACCGCGGCCCACCACTGGGTAGCAACCCCACAGTTTGAACACCCTGTTTATAGAACACAGTGACTCATGCACTGTTAGAAACCACATAATCAAGACCATTAGAGATTACCAAGCACCTCCACACGCTTTGAGGCGAGCGACTGACGGCTTTGGTCTACGGTTAGCACCATGCTAATTAGATGGATATACGCCACAGCAGATATTTAACAGTATTCCGTAAATTCTAAAAATTAAAAAATGGAAAAACCATTTGTATAACCCAGATACCTCCATATGGAACAGGTTTAGTGAGCCAAATACTGGCTTCCTAATGCAATGAAATGCCTTTATCATTGACGTTAGTGGCCTATTAAATTAAATTAAATTAAATTAAATTAAATTAAATTAAATTAAATTAAATTAAATTAAAAATTAAATTAAAAATTAAATTTAATTAAATTAAAAATTAAATTAAAAATTAAATTAAAAATTAAATTTAATTAAATTTAAATGTAAATAAATGTACATTTAAATTTAAATAAATTTAAATTTAAATGTAAATAAATGTAAATTAAAATTTAAATAAATTTAATTAAATTTAAATAAATTTAAATACATTTAAATTTAAATTTAATTACATTTAAACTAAATTTAAATTAATTAAAATTAAATAAAATTTAATAATTTACAGAACAAAACATTTTCTATTTTTTTTATATAATTATAATGTAGTTAATTAAGTTTAATTCTGAAAATAAATCCGTAATTTCACAATGAATTAAAAAAAATAAAAGTCCCAGAAATTTCCTACAGTAAGTTACAGTAAAAATTGTATGTATGTTTCCTTTTCCTGCTAAGTTTTCATTTTCTAGATTTTATTGCCTGACATCAGCCGGATATTTATTTAACAGTGCATAATATAATAAAGATAAAAAAATAAAAGCAAGAATAATATTTGTTTTCACTCAGTGGCAGTAAAAACCTCAAGACATTTTAAAATATTCTACATAATATTTGATAAAATGTTCAGCGCTATTCGAAATATTTAATATCTGCCGTTGTTACCCGTCCAGGGGCTGTAAATGTATAATCTGCTATGATCTCAGAACAGCTGGATGCGGACGACACTGCTGACTATTTTGTTTTGTTATTCAGTTTAACATGGAGCAGCATCTACGGGAGCAGGAGGAGGAGAAGCTGCAGCAGATACGAGACAAGGACAAGAGCCAGCAGAGTGAGTCAAGCTTGGTTTGGGGGGTGTTGCTCACTGTTGGCCCATTGTTTGGTAAACCACTACAAGCACTGCCCAAGTCTCACACAAGGTGGCGCTATGAGCCATTACTAGTTAGACTCCCAGTCCCTCCCAACACCAGCGATACTGTATAAGACCTGAAAGAAGGCAGGTATGTTTTGAGGAACCTCATGGGTACCTAGTGATGCACGACTTCGAATCGACTCCAGCTCTTGACCCCGATGACCCCTGATACTATGACTACCCCAGAGATAATAACACCATAGCATAGATTAAATCTTTTCAAGCATAGTTTAACCTCTTCTGAGTACCGATATGATAAACTCAGCTCGTCTGATGTAATGACGCGAGGATTCGTATTTGCCGGCGTGTTGCCGTAGTTATAGGTGTGTGTATATGAGTTTGAGTAGTCGAGTAGTTTATATATGTATGTATATATGTATATATGTTATGTATAATTGTGATTTGAAACACACAGGAGTGTATTTTTACTACTTCAATTATACAAAGGTCAGCAAATCATATTAGTTCTCCAGAGCTGCCTAAACATTTCCATATGTGTACATACACATACACAATACACAGCACGACACACACGCAGTCAGGTGTGACCAAACCAGTCCTGGGCACACAGAGTGCACTTTTGCCCTGTGTGGAGCTGAAACAGTGCAGTGTGTGCTGTAGAAAGGGCCATTGTGTGGCACACACACACACACACACACACACACACACACACACAGCTGCTGTTGTTTTTAAATGGTAGTTTAACAGCGTCTGAGTACCATCAGGAGGACGGCAGAGGTCACTCATGCTGAACTGGATTGCCTTTATTGGTCATGGTAGCAACCTTAAAGTGGTAGTCCTGTTCTCGAGAATAGGAGATATCACTGCATCAGTGTTCTTTTATAAACACTCCTATTCACTAGAATAAGAGATATTACTCCATAAACACCCTTCATAAACACTCCCATATGCTATAATAGGAGATATTAGTCCAATGTACCCTCAAGAAACACTCCTATAGGCTAGAATAGGAGATATCAGTCCATAAACACCCTCAATAAACACTCCTATACGCTAGAATAGGAGATATTAGTCCATAAACACCCTCAATAAACACTCCTATACGCTAGAATAGGAGATATTAGTCCATAAACACCCTCAATAAACACTCCTATATGCTAGAATAGGAGATATTAGTTCATAAACACCCTCAATAAACACTCCTATATGCTAGAATAGGAGATATTAGTCCATAAACACCCTCAATAAACACTCCTATATGCTAGAATAGGAGATATTAGTCCATAAACCCCCTCAATAAACGCTCCTATACACTAGAATAGGAGATATTAGTTCATAAACCCCCTCAATAAACACTCCTATACGCTAGAATAGGAGATATTAGTCCATAAACCCCCTCAATAAACACTCCTATACGCTAGAATAGGAGATATTAGTCCATAAACACCCTCAATAAACACTCCTATACGCTAGAATAGGAGATATTAGTCCATAAACCCCCTCAATAAACACTCCTATACGCTAGAATAGGAGATATTAGTTCATAAACGCCCTCAATAAACACTCCTATACGCTAGAATAGGAGATATTAGTCCATAAACCCCCCAATAAACGCTCCTATACGCTAGAATAGGAGATATTAGTGTATAAGCCCCCTCAATAAACACTCCTATACGCTAGAATAGGAGATATTAGTGTATAAGCCCCCTCAATAAACACTCCTATACGCTAGAATAGGAGATATTAGTTCATAAACACCCTCAATAAACACTCCTATACGCTAGAATAGGAGATATTAGTCCATAAACCCCCCAATAAACGCTCCTATACGCTAGAATAGGAGATATTAGTGTATAAGCAGAGTCTTTGTCCATGATGAACCTGTGCTGTACAGTGCGGATAAAAATAACTTCAATAGTACAAACAAGTCCAGAGTCAATATTGACTCGAGCAATCAGCGCCTGTGGCACCTGCCACCACCACACACACTCACGTTCTCCACTGCGCGAGGCAGTAGGAGCCGGGGAAGCCCACAGAGTGACACGCCGTTTCCTCTCATCAGACATTTCCCACAGACACGGTGGGGCTGAACACGTCTCCACAGGAACAAGCAGTTCAGCCTCTGTCAGAGCACCATCTCACCGCCTGCACTGACGAGTCAGGGGCCGAACCTATTTATAGTCACGTCTCTCTGTTACCTGCCTGGAGTCTGGATCTGTAGTAGAACCTCTTTCCTGAAGTTCTGCAGTGCTCTCAGTTATTATTAATAATAAAAATAATAATCATAATAATAGTAATAATAATGATAATAATAGTTGTAGTAATAATAATGATAATAATAGTTGTAGTAATAATAATAATCATAATAATAATAACAATAATAATAATCATAATAATAATAATAATAATAGTGATAGTTGCAATAATAATAATAATAATAATAATAATAATAGTTGTAGTAATAATAATAATCATAATAATAACAACAATAATAATAATAATAATAGTTGTAGTAATAATCATAATAATAATCATAATAATAATAATAATAATAATAATAGTTATGGTTGTAATAATAATAATAATAATAATAATAATAATAATAGTTGTAGCAATAATAGCAATAGTAATAATAATAATAATAATAATAATAATAATAATAATAGTTGTAGTAATAATAGTAATAATAATGATAATAATAATAATAATAATAATAAAAATTATAGATATTATTACATGTGAACTAGTCACTAGTCATTGCTGACCACTAACCTAAACCCTAACCCCTACATTTACACTAAACCCTGAATATATGAACGAATGAATGAATGAACGAATTAACGAATGAATGAATGAATAAACGAATGAATGAACATTCTCTCATGTCTCTCTGTGCGGGTTGGCAGGTGCGGTGGCCAGTTCAGTGGTAAAGCAGAAGTTAGCCGAGGTGATTCTGAAGAAGAAGAAGCAGGCGCTGGAGAGAACCAGCTCAAACCCCCTCAGCAGCCCACCAGTGGCCTACAGGTACGGTCAGATACAGTGACGAGACCAACGCTTCACCATCTCTGAAACCTCAGGCTAGAACGTACTAGCATGATCGTTTACTGCCTGTCACCTTCCAACCGCGGGTTCCCCGGAGAACCTTCGGCATGCTGAAATAGATCTTCGGATGTGGTTCCATATAGCACCAAATAGGTTCTGCTGTTGCCGTGATGTGTTCACGTCCACTCCGTAAACCGCAAAACCTACATAGTCTGATCCACGCTTTTACATGCCTTTGGGTAATCAGATAATCAGAACCTGTAATGTAGCACCTGTTCTGCTAGCTGCTTCCGGCTCTAGACTCCGTCCGGTTACGCGCGCTTACATGTGCCGACCGAGAAAACCTGAATGAAATCATACAAAATCTGATTTTTGAGTCAAAAACCATGCGATTCGGGATGCTAGGCCTTAGTCCAATCTATGGGAATCAGAGTATGCTGTTTACATGGCCGTTTAAATAATCAGATACCTTCAGAAATCCGATTATAATCAGATTCCTGAGGGCATATAAACGCCATACAAGAATCAAGGATGAAATAGTCTATATAGAATTCCTGGTTCTAAATAGAACCCTGGCTTTTACCCTGAAGGAACCCTGGAGGCCTTGAAGAACCTCCTGTTTGTCATCTCAGCTGACCAAATGATATCAGCGCGGCCTTCAGTACCCGAGTAAGAGCTGGAGGTCCGCAGCGTGTTTGAACTCTCGACTCGGTGAAAAACTTCCGGAACTGTATTTGTCAGTTTTGTAAATGTTTATTGCTCGTCTCGGATCACCGTGTTCCTTGGAACGTGCTTTCGGATCCATCTTCGCGTGCTTGGGGTTTGGAGAGACGTCATCTGAACAGATACAAGCCCGCTAGGCATGCAGTTAGCACCATGCTAATTTGTGGTGGATAGGCTTACATTGCTTGTTAGCCACATTAGCATCATAGCTCTGGCTCAAGGCCTTCAGACGTCAAGCATGTGCTAGCCTGGACTAGTGTAGGGTCAGTGTGATGTCTCTTGGGTGGTGCTGATGGTCTGTCTTTGTCCTCTGTGTGTGTGTGTGTGTGTGTAGAGAGTTGGCTCCGGACCCCAGCGTTTCTCTGCAGCCCCTCCTTTCCTCCCCACCACAGACTCTCAGCGAAGGACCTGACGAGCCCCCGCTGAGGAGAGCAAGTAGGTCTCATGCACGCACCCTTAACACGGGGACACTCTGTTACAGCACAGGAGCACAAACTGCAGTCTCTGTATGAGCCTGTCCTTCAGTGGTCAGGACCCCCACAGGACCACCACAGGTACTATGTGGGTGGTGGATCATTCTCAGCACTGCAGTGACACTGATGTGGTGGTGGTGTGTTAGTGTGTGTGGTGCTGGTGTGAGTGGATCAGACACAGCAGTGCTGCTGGACACCTCAGTGTCACTGCTGGACTGAGAATCATCCACCAACCAAAACTATCCAGCCAACAGCGTGTGGGCAGCTCACATGTGGGCAGCGGTCTTGGGCAGCGTCCTCAGGTCCTGTGTGGGCAGCGTCCTGTGTCACACCAGGAAGAACCAGAGGATGACAAACATTGCACTGTGCAGAAAGCAGCCGATGAGCTCTCGTCTTGACTGTCCATCTACAAGGTGGTACCAGCAAGGTAGGAGGTCTGATAGAGTGGACAGGGAGGGACACAGAGCAGCACTGCTGTGTCTGATCCACTCACACCAGGACCAACTTCAAACAAACAAATGCGATTGGTCATTTTTCTGACGCTGCAGGAGGACAATGGGTCTATAAACCCCACAGGGTGTGAGTGACGGGATCCATAGATTGGGAAGAGGTGCTACAGTGCAGGGAATGTCTCGTTCCATGTGTGGAAAACGCTCCAGAGCCGATGTTAATGATTGGCTAAGAGGAGGGACTGAGCATGTGGGTGTGGCCAAAGACCATAGTGTGAAGGAAGTAGCTGAATCTGCAGGTGTATGGAAGCGTACGGTCGTACGGGTCTACCAGTGGATACAATCCCAGTCTACAGGGAATTCTCCTCGGAACTGGGCCAGGGAAGGCATCCACCACATCTCCGACGTGAGAGTGTCTGATCACTGATGTGGCTACACCCAGCACCTCCTCCAGTACAGGCCCGATCCAGTCCCAGCTGTTGGTGCTGGTGGAGGTGTTGCACGCTGTCAGGCCTCTCTGGTGAGCTTACGTGCCTCTCCTAGTCTTCTACTAAAGGCTTTGTCAGCTGTGACGTGTCTGGCGTGTGATCCGAGCTTTCTCAGGCCTGGACTCTCTCACCGCTGACGAACTCCAGCCTGGGAGGATGTGCGGTAGCGCGTCCTCAGCATGTTTCCTGGCGGCTAACTGGATGCTAATAATGAAGTGAAATAAGAACCACCAGTTTAATGGTCCTCTCTCTGTGATCTCACGCTGGTTCCCTCTAATCACGGGAGCGGCGGCGGCGCGGAGGAGGGCTTAGCAGGAAATGTGACGCATGTTTACACATTTACACACCAGACCGTTTCTGGAGAATACACGCAGCGGCGTGTGTGAGAGAGAGAGAGAGAGGAAGTGGAAGCATGCAAACGTCTCCCGGGCGTCTGTGCCAGTCATTACATAACAGCTGTGCTACCTGGCAGGTGTGTTCAGAAAGCCCAGGTGATGAAAGGCCGTCCCTTTGTTTGTTATGGTTACCGAATGGGACCGTGCAGGATCGCTGCTGGAGGAGCAGAGCTCACACTGCAGTCTCGCCTTCGCGTCGCACCTCCGATGAGTCAGAGCTTCGTATTCTTAGGCCCATTGTCTTATGACTGATGTTTCGCTACACTCCCCGGCCACTTTAATGGAAACACCTACCACTCCCTGCCTTTATTAGAAGCACCTCAAAAGTGCTTCTACTCACTGGCCACTTTATTGGAAACACCTACCTTGGGTATTTGTGCTGAAGGCCTGTGAGCTGGGTTAACTCTATGTGTGTGTGTGTGTGTGTGTGTGTGTGTGTGTGTGTGTGTGTGTGTGTGTGTGCAGCCTCAGA
>JAMWET010003672.1:55000-60000 GCA_024036415.1 Prochilodus magdalenae | reverse complement strand
TCTCTCTCTCTCTCTCTCTCTCTACCTACCTCTCTCTCTCTCTACCTACCTACCTCTCTCTCTCTCTCTCTCTCTCTCTCCCTACCTCTCTCTCTCTCTCTCTCTCTCTCTCTCCCTACCTCTCTCTCTCTCCCGTCCTTTCTTTCTACACCTCTCTTTCTTTCTCTCACTGTCTTTCATTCTCCGTCTCTTTCCACCCCTGTCTCTCTCTCTACACCTCTCTCTTTCTTTCTCTCACTGTCTTTCACTCTCCATCTCTCTCCACCTCTGTCTCTCTCTCTACACCTCTCTTCATCTCTCTCCACCTCTCTTCATCCCTCTCTACCTCACTCTTTCTCTCTCCACCTCTCTTCATCCCTCTCTACCTCACTCTTTCTCTCTCCACCTCTCTTCATCTCTCTCCACCTCACTCTTTCTCTCTCCACCTCTCTTCATCTCTCTCCACCTCACTCTTTCTCTCTACACCTCTCTTCATCTCTCTTCACCTCACTCTTTCTCTCTCCACCTCTCTTCATCTCTCTCCACATCACTCCCTCTTTTTCTTTACAACCTTTTTCTCACAATACCTCTCTCTACGTCTCCCTCTTTCTCTCCCCATCCCCCTCTCTCCCCCTCTCAGACTCGTCCCCCAGTAGCAGTAGTACTCCAGTGTCCGGGTGCAGCTCCCCTAATGACAGTCTGCCGAATGAGAACGGAGTGCTGCCCCCTGCTGGCAGTCTGACTCACGAGGTGAGTAATGCTGATGCTTCACTTCAGACTCCGTGTGACCAAACACACGCGCCAACGCCCGCACACACACACACACACACACCAGGTATCAGAATATTAACGCGCTGTTTAATATTGAGGGGCTGTTTTCATATTGTGCTCTGTGTTCCTGGAGGATTTGTTGTTGGAAACCGGAGCTCAGTCTCGGAGCGTGCGTGCGCGCGTGGCATCCCATAATGAAATGTTTTAAACAGAGACACCGGAGAAGGACAGCTGACACACAATCCAACACTGCAAACCTTTTCACCCCGTCACGTCCCGCTCTTACATAAACACAGCACGGAGCCTGCACACGCGCTCTGACCTCTCAGGGATGTGACGTGGTTGAGGAGCAGCCTGGGCCTGTGATTGGTCAGGACGCTCAGAGCACACGGTGAAAACTTTAATAGTCCCTAAGAGTTAAAGGGGAACTCCACCCAACTGTACAGAATCTACAGTTCTGAGATCATTCAGAGAGGTTCAGGTGTTCTGTACAGTGGAGGTGGTGGGAACCAGGGGTCTCCATGTCTACAACACACATATAGACACTGTATTTACTGTCTAAGCCACCTGTGAACCTACACCTGTCTTCTGAGTGTTCCTATGGAATGCTGCCGATGGGAAAACCTGGAAATAATAAACGGTTAAGTGTTCTTTGGGGGTCCTGCATGTATCCCTCCACCATGACTGGATTTGTGTGTGCAGGCTCAGAGGCTTTTACTCTCAGACGGTTCTTTGGCTCATTTCTCCGTCCCGGCTCCCTCCACCCTCCCCACCATCACGCTGGGGCTTCCTGCTCACGCTAAGGTAAACACCCCTTCCCCCACAATCCCCCTCTCCACCCTCGCTCATCCTTGTCTGCACCTGCGCTTCCTGTCTTACTCATCCCTCTCCTCTATCCTCCGTCCTTCTCTTCACTTTATCACGGAGGATAGTGCATGATGATGAATGGTGATGTTAAGTGAGAGTCATGGTGGTGGTGGTGGTGCTGAAGGTCCGGTTGAGACTGAAGGTACTGATGGTGGTGGTAACTATGATGTTAACTGTGACAGTCATGGTGTTAGTGTGGGTGGTAAAGATGGTGTTGATGTTTATGGTAGTCCTAAAGGTTGTGCTGGTCCTGACTGTAATGATGGTTCTGATTGTAATGGTGGTGATGGTTCTGATTTTACTAAATATGGCCCTGATGGTAATGATGGTGATGGTACTGATGGTACTAATGAGAGGTCCTGATGGTTCTGATTTTACTAATCATGGTTCTGATGGTACTGATGGTAATGTACTAATGTACTGATATTATGCTAATGGTACTAATGATAATGAGTGATGATAGTCCTGATGGTAACGATGGTGAAGGTACTGATGGTCCTGATGGTAACGATGGTGAAGGTACTGATGGTTCTGATGATAGTCCTGACGGTAATGATGGTGATGGTACTGATGGTAACGATGGTGAAGGTACTGATGGTCCTGATGATAGTTCTGATGGTAATGGTACTGATGGTTCTGTTGATAGTCCTGATGGTAACGATGGTGAAGGTACTGATGGTTCTGATGATAGTCCTGATGGTAATGGTACTGATGGTTCTGTTGATAGTCCTGATGGTAACGATGGGGAAGGTACTGATGGTTCTGATGATAGTCCTGATGGTAATGATGGTGATAGTACTGATGGTAATGATGGTAATGGTACTGATGGTTCTGATGATAGTCCTGATGGTAATGATGGTGATGGTATTGATGGTAACGATGGTGAAGGTACTGATGGTTCTGATGATAGTCCTGATGGTAATGGTACTGATGGTTCTGATGAAAGTCCTGATGGTAATGATGGTGATGGTACTGATGGTTCTGATGAAAGTCCTGATGGTAACGATGGTGAAGGTACTGATGGTTCTGATGATAGTCCTGATGGTAATGGTACTGATGGTTCTGATGAAAGTCCTGATGGTAATGATGGTGATGGTACTGATGGTTCTGATGATAGTTCTGATGGTAATGATGGTGATGGTACTGATGGTTCTGATGATAGTTCTGATGGTAATGATGGTGATGGTACTGATGGTAATGAGTAACAATAGTAACGCTGTAGATAATTGTGACACTCGTGGTAGTGGTGGTAATGATGGTGATGGTTCTGATGGTAATGCTGACAGTAATTGTGACGGTTATGATGGTGGTAATGGTCTTGGTAATGGTGCTGATGGTGCCGATGAAGACGCTAATAGTAACGCTGTAGATAATTGTCACACTCGTGGTGGTGGTGGTCATGATGGTCCTGATGGTAATGACGATAGAACTGATGGTAGTGATTTGGGTGGTGCTGATGGTGATGATGATAAAGACAGAAGTGGGGAAGATAATTGCAACAGTCATGATGGTGGTTGTGGTCCTGATGGTCCTGATGCTAGTGGTGTTGTTGGCAATAATGGTGCTAATGATGTAGGTAACTGTGACAGTCATGATGATGGTCATGGTGATGATGTGCTCATTATAATGATGGTCCTGATGGTAATGATGATGATGATGATGGTACTGATGGTGTTGAGGACAATGATGATCATAGACTATGATGATTATAATAAGGAAGATTCTGATTCTGATGATGGTGTTCATGATGTCTTTTCAGGTGGAGGGCGATGTGGGCTCCCTGAAGCTGGGCCGTGTCCCCCTGGTGTCCGGCGGTTCTCAGGTTTTGCTCCCGCTTGGTGTGGAGGAGCAGAGCGCCCCCTTGCTGCAGCCCGTTCTCATTCTGGAGCCTTCCGGCCTCGTCCACACGCCCCTGCTGGCTGGTGAGACCCACGACAGAAAACTTAGAGATCGGTTCTGCTGCCCCCTAGTGGCTATATCCTAATTAGCGAATGGTTTAACCTCCACTGATGTAAACTGGGGATAAAAAGCTATCCAGATTAGCAGATGAGCTACGCTAACTGTGCATCTACAGTGTAAACCTATATGGGAGGTCGGTGTTTCTGATAAAATGGCCAGTGATTACAGCTACAACATAGGTGGAGGTAAATAAATCTGTAGCTCAGTATAAGTAGTACATGTTAACTATAGCTTTGTACGTGTGTGTTCAGTTCCAGGTTTGGGTCCGGTCCCCCTGCAGTTCAGCGCTCCTGCTGGACCCCATAAGCCCCTGAGCCGGACGCGCTCAGAGCCGCTGCCCCAAAGCCCGCGAGCCCTGCACACGCACCTGCTGCAGCAACAGCACAGCGCGCAGCTTCTGGAGAGACTCAAACAGCAAACATACCTGGGCAAGGTCAGCTCATGCGCGCGCACACACACACACACACACACACACACACACACACACACACACACACACACACACACACACACACACACACACACACACACACACACACACACACACACACACACACACACACACACACATACACACACACACACACATCAGGGTCTTCGTTATCCGGCAAACGTCCGAGGAATAGCAGCTGATGCCGGTATAAATATTCAAGTGGCCATTTTCCGTGGTCATTATTTTCACAGCCCTGATACGTATATGCAAGTTTCCAGCTTCCAGCTTAGCAGCTCGTTATCTTCATCACTTTGAAGTCTCCAATTCCTTAAATGGGAATGTTTTAGAATTCCCACACAGTTCTCGGCTTCTGTCAAATAAAAACGCTTAGCATGGCCATGCGGGTTTGTTCTGCAGCTCATGTCGAAGTCGAGCGAGAAGCCACGGCTCCGACAGATCCCTTCCGAGGACATGGACTCGGAGGAGGTGGGACCCTCAGCGAGCGACGCCCATCAGAGGGTGGAGTCACTCAGGGAGGCAGAGAGTCAGGAGGAACAGCTCAACCTACAGCAGACCCTCATACTCAACCAGGTGACATGCACAACACACTTAACATGCTTCCATCAAAACTGGCAAAGCTAATGCTAATGCTAATGAACATCAGTTTTACAGATAACAGTGTGCTACATGCTATAAGGTGGGGTTTAAGCTTCTATTAGCTGTTAGCTACATTAGCCTCTGGTTTTTAATGATTTGATTGTAGTCTGTCATGGGACTAACAGAAATCTCACTTGATCCAATCCCTGCCGTTCATTTTCTCTGTTGTAATGTGTCGTATCGTCCAGCAGAGGGCAGCAGAGTCATTCTCATTACAAGCACAGGGGCAGATTTCTTATCAGGGTCCATTTAGCACCGCCAGCGCGTGTTAGAGGAGAGTTGCAACCAAGAACTGTTAACATGGGTGACTGTGAATGTGCCGGAGGGCCGGTGT
>JAMWET010003672.1:12500-52500 GCA_024036415.1 Prochilodus magdalenae | reverse complement strand
CAACCGCAACCTCGCAGGTAACGAACACACATGGGGCGTGCCCGCGTTCAGCCTCCAGGAGTAAAAACAGTTCTGACGGCATTTCGTAAACTGACTTTACCTGGTGCTTCTTTAGTGGCTCGCAACCTACATGAAACTGCACTGCATGGTGCAAAGCTCCCTGCAACTCACTTGAAACTCTGTCGCAACAGTTGCAAGTGGCTGAAACGAGTTTCACGAAACAGCCAATCAAGTATAAGCCAGTATTTTATTTACAGTTTTGTTATTGTGATGAATTACATCATAACTCGTCTTTCTAAGTGTATTGTAGCTATGTAAAGCTATGTACAGTGATTGATTGTAAATGGCTTATATGGTGCAAGTTTGGTTGCATGCAACCTACACGAAGCTACATTGCATAGTGTACAGCGTCCTGCAACACTGTACTTTATTGACTGTATTATTTTATTTACTGTATTATTATTGGGATATATCATACCATGGCTGATTGTATTCAGTGTAAACTGCATAGTGTACAGTGTCTTGCAACTCCCTTGAAACTCTGTCGCAGCAGCTGCAAGGGGCCGAAATGAGTTTCATGAAACAGCCAATCAAATATGGCCAGTAATGACAGTATTTGATGGATTGTATTATTATTGGGATATATCATACCATGGCTGATTGTATACGGTGTAAACTGCACATTGTACAGTGTCCTGCAACTCATTTGAAACTCTGTCGCAGCAGTTGCAATAAGTTTCATGAAACAGCCAATCAAATATGGCAGTGGGCCAGGACATCATATACAGTATAACCATATTAGTGTTGTTATTAAGCATCTAAATCAAAATCTATTGATGTACACATGTACAGTTATATATTGATTGTGGTTTTCTGGTGGGCCGCTATGCTTATTACTATATATATTAATATTATTAATTATTATTAATTACTATTACTTTCAGGTTAGCCTCTTATTATCAGGTGGGCCTTGGGGTACGACAGGTTGTGAACCCCTGCTATAGAGGATGTGTTCACTCATATACATCTAAACAACAGTGTGGAATTTGGCCGGGGGTGCCCAAACCTTTGCATATGCCAGCCTAGATTGGCATTTCAACCCTCCACCATGCAGTGTTCTGACTGTTCTAGAGTGGGGAACCCTGCATTGTGCTGGGGGAAGTGATGTTGATGAAGACGGGCAGGAATGTAATCCTGGTAACTCTGCTTTCAACAGGAATTCTGTCCCAGAGGATGTTCGTGATGCTGCCGTGTGGAGGAGTAGGGGTGAGTGAACGTTCCTAACCGTGTTATCCAGGGTCTCGGATCTGGAATCGCATCTTAATCACAATTTAGAGACACACCAGATTTGGTGGATGCCTTCCCTGGCACAGTTCCGAGGAGAATTCCCTGTAGACTGGGATTTTAAATCAAAGTGGAAACTGGTAGGACCCGTGTTATCCAGGGACCGTCTGGACGGCCTTTACACACACTGCAGATTCAGCTACTCTTTTTCCTTCACCCTATTGTCTTTTGGTCTTTGGCCCACTGGCTGGGATTTTTTACCCAACCATGCAGGGATTCCCTCCTTTTAGAACCGTAGCTCCACACACATTAACATCTGCTATTGAGTTCTTTTTTTTCTCTTTTCCACAAGGGATCATGCGAACATCTCCTGCACTTTTAGCCAATCATTCTTCCTGACTTGCCACTGTTTTCTGAGACAATTCCACTGCCATTGTAGCACCTCTTCCCAATCTATGGATCCCGTCACTCACACCCCACAGGTACTATAGCCCCATCATGCTCATGCAGCAGCGCCATCTGCAGGAACCTGAAGCATCTGCAGGGACGCATTTTGGCACTTTGCCAAACTTTACATGCACTAAAAGCTCCGATGCACTAAAGGAAAGTGGAAAACCGGAAAAGCATAAGGGGGTCCCATTTAGGATGAGCTCTAGGGAATTAAATATGGCCAGTGATTAGTGATCTGTTATCAGACTCTAATCTGAGCAAGTAACCCAACCCTGCTCACAAGGTAGGTGTGGCCGGTGAGTCCATGCATGCGCCCCTGCGTAAACCCTCGCACGCGCCCGCGCCGCGTTGTTCCCGCAATCTGCCGAATCTTAATCGGTCATTATTTACCCAGGCCTTCCCGCCCAGGTCTGTAAACCGCACAACCGGCGAACAAACCAAGGGCTAATGCAGAGTCAGCTCCAGCTCCCGGTGCATTGTGGGCACGCAGCTGATTTTGGATCAGCCCAGACAGGACATTCTGGAGCGGCCCGGTTCTCCAGCGCGGATGAATATGTGTGTGCGTGTGCGCGTCCGCTGGAGTGATTGGAACAATATGCAGCGCGGAGGATAAAAGAAATTCCTCCAGACCCGCTGCCAAACCGCAAGCACTGTGAGTTCCGTAAAGGAAAACAAAAAGAGAAAGAGAGGAGGGAGGGAGGGAGAGTGTGGGGGGGGGGGGTGAGGAGGGGGGAAAGAAAGGAAGAAGAAGGGAGAGTAGGGCAACAAACAAAACGGAGTGGTGGAGGAATGCATAACCTCATCCCTGTCCATCCGTGGCCACCCCCGCTCCGCTCACTGTAATATTTCTCTCTCCCTTTTTTTTTATTTTGGGATCCGTCATTAGCATCTGTATGAATGATTAATGTAACCCGCCAAAACCCCCACCCACCCCCACCTCCACCTCCACCCCACACACACACGCTCTCTCTCTCTCTCTCTCGCTCTCTCTCTCTCTCTCTCTCTTTTCTCTTTCATATTTACTGGAATGTTGGATCTTAAAACAGCGTACGGTTCAGTTTGGGATTCGATTCACCGCAGCGGTACATACCTGCGCTCAGTAACCGAGTAAGGACGACCGTGGTAACCGGGAATTACGCCGGTTAACCTTCGGAATGATTCGGTGTGTGAGGTGTGAACGGAGTGAGTGAGAGTGGGTTTGCTGTGAGGTGGCTCAGAGGTTATTTGTGGTGGTGGTGGTGGTGATGGGAACCGGGGTTCTCCATGTCTACAGCACACATACATAGACACTTTATTTACTATCTACACCACCAGTGGGCCTACACCTGTCTCCGGAGTTCATATAGGGGATGTTGATGACGAGTGTCGGATGTGCCAGGAGTGTTCATCTCGAATCTGAGGTGTAGTTTATACAAATACCGACAGATCAGCAGCATCGGCAAGTGTGCAGCATCGGCGAGTGTGGCACGTTGATGAGTGTGGTGGACCAGTGAGAGTGCAGTGGTGGTAAATGTGGAGCATTAGTGAAAGTATAGCGTTGGTGATTGTGGACCGTTGGTGAGTGTGGAGCATCAGCGAGTGTGAAGCATCAGCGAGTGTGAAGCATCGGCGAGTGTGGCACGCTGATGAGTGTGGTGGACCAGTGAGAGTGTAGTGGTGGTGAATGTGGAGCATTAGTGAAAGTATAGCGTTGGTGATTGTGGACCGTTGGTGAGTGTGGAGCATCTGTGAGCATGGAGCATTGGTAATGGGGAAGTGCCGGTGAGTGCAGCGCATCTGTGAGGTGTGAAGAGTTGGTGAGTGTGGAACATCGATAGCAGAGGGGGGCGTAGGTGAGCGTGGGCCGTTGATAATGGGGGAGTGTTGGTAATGGGGAAATGTAAGTGAGTGTGGAGCGTTGGTGAGTGTGGACTGTCGGTAATAGGGAAGTGTTAGTGAGGGTTGAGTGCTGGTGAGTGTGGAAGCTGGTGAATGCGGAACATCGGTAATGGGTGATCACCTGTGAGTGTGGAGTGTCAGTAATGGGGAAGTGTTAGTGAGTGTTGAGTGCTGGTGAGTGTGGAGTGTCAGTAATGGGGAAGTGTTAGTGAGTGTAAGTGGGGTGAAGGTGAGTGTGAGTTGTCAGTGAGTATGTGTGTGTGCAGCTCTGGTGTTGGGGAGGTGTTGGTGAATGATGGTAATGTAATGAGTGTTTGAGTGTCTGTAAGTGTGGAGTGTTGGTGGGGGATGTGTCGTGGTGTCTGGTGTGTATGCAGTGTCAGTGCAGTGGAGTGGTGTTGGTGAGGTGTGGCGGAAGTGGCACATCGGTGAGGATGGGGTGTTGGTAACGGGGAATCGGGTAAAGGGGAAGCACCTGTAAGTGCGGAGTGTTGGTGAATGTGTGGTGTCTGTGTGTATGCAGAGTGTGCAGCTCCGGTGTTGGGGAGGTGTCGGTGAGTGTGGGACCTCGGTAACGGGGAAGCACCTGTGAGTGCGGAGTGTTGGTGAATGTGTGGTGTCAGTGAGTACGCGGCCTGTGTGCAGCTCCGGTGTTGGGGAGGTGTCGGTGAGGTGTCGGTGAGTGTGGGACCTCGGTAACGGGGAAGCACCTGTGAGTGCGGAGTGTTGGTGAATGTGTGGTGTCAGTGAGTACGCGGCCTGTGTGCAGCTCCGGTGTTGGGGAGGCGTCGGTGAGTGGGAACCGTTATGGAGCTGAGATACTGCTGAGTTGGACGTTTCACACATTCCTGCCTGGGATGTGTGAGTATTATGGGATGCTGTGTGAGTATTATGGGATGCTGCGTGAATCTGGAGCGTTTTCCTGGAGCTGTCGTGCGACTGTGCCCCTGTGTGACCCGCTGATGGCGCGGGGAGATTTATCGGGCCTGGTTTGTGCTGTCAGTGTGATAAATGTGGCGGCGCTCAGGCAGCCGCAGCAGATCCAGCTTTACTCCGGCGCTGTGAGAGATGGGAGGAGATGAGATGCGCTATCAGCAGGCAGGGCCGTCTTCACTCGGCATGAAGCCCTGCGCCCGTCCCATCGCAGAGCTGTACCTCAGATACAGATCAATAGTACCAACCTGTACCAAAAGGGTTAGTCCCACTGAAGGGCCTACATGCTGGATCCTCCCTATAATAATAATAATAATAATAATAACAACAACAACAACAACAAAACAACAATAATAATAATAATAATAATAATAACGATAATAATGATAACAATAATAATAATGATAATACTAATAACAGCGACGATAATAATAATAATCATTATCATCATAATAATGATCATAACAATAATAACAACAACAACAACAACAATAATAATAATAATGATGATTGATGATGATAATGATAATGATGATGATGATAATAACAATGATAATAATAGTAATTATAACAATAAGAATAATAATGATATTAATGATGATAATAATGATAACGATAATGATGATAACAATACCAACAATAATAAAAATACTGATAATAATAATGATAATAATAATAATAATAATGCTAACAATAATAATAATAATGATAATAATACTAACAACGATAATAATAATAATAATAATAATAATAATAATAATAATAATGCTAACAATAATAATAATAATGATAACAATGATAATAATAGTAATAATAATGATGATTAATAATAATAATAATAATAATAATGATAACAATGATAATATTGATAATAATAATATTGATAACAACAACAATAATAATAGTAGTAATAATAATAATAATATTGATAACAATAATAATAAAATTCATAATAATAATAATAATAATAATAATAATAATAATAATGAGGATGATGATGATAATTTTAATATTAATCATAATAAATTAAACATCCTTTGATGTCCCTGTGTAGTGATAAACTTCTATCCTCCAGTGTTTTCCCGGGTCCGTTTTCCTGACCGTCTGTTCTGCGTCTGTGTCTGTGTCGGTTTACAGGTGGATAATGACACCATCTGGAACGAGATGCACACGTCTACAGCCTCACGCATGGCGGCCGGCAGCGTGACCGAGCTGGCCTTCAGAGTGGCTAAAGGAGAACTGAAGGTATGAGACCCTGACCGACATGTCCGACCTCTGTACAGACCTTACCCGACTAGCTCTCAGACAAACCCACCGGACCAGGAAGCGTTCTAGCTGTCCTGCTGCAGGAAGCTGTTCCTCATGTTCACAGATCAACGGGTTCCCTATTGAGCACCTCACCAGCCTGTCCCTGACTGATCAGAAGACTGTCCCTGATTGGTTAGAAGGCTGTCCCTGATTGATCAGAAGACTGTCCCTGATTGGTTAGAAGGCTGTCCCTGATTGATCAGAAGACTGTCCCTGATTGGTTAGAAGGCTGTCCCTGATTGGTTAGAAGGCTGTCCCTGATTGGTTAGAAGGCTGTCCCTGATGGATCGTATTAGAAGGCTATCCCTGATTGGCTATAAGGCTGTCCCTAATTGAGTACAAGGCTTTTTCTGATTGGCCAGAAGACTGACACTGATTGATCATACGGCTGCTTCTGATTGGTCAGCAGCCTGTTCCCTGTTTGCCCCCTGATTGGTCAGAGGGCTGCCTGTGGCTTATCAGAAGAATATTACTGATTGGTCAGATATCTGGCTCTGATTGGTCCAAGAGCAATGTCCAATCAGAACTCGTGAACTAAACCAGGCGTTTCCAGCGGTCGATGAGCGTAGTGAAGGAACAGTAACGTTTTCTGTGTGTGCGGGTCTCCAGGTTCCTAACGCTCTGGTTTCTTTGCTTTAGAACGGTTTTGCTGTGGTCAGACCACCAGGGCATCACGCAGACCCCTCTAACCCCATGTAAGTGTCATGCTGGAATTGTGTGTGTGTGTGAGAGTGAGTGTGTGTGTGTGTGTGTGTGTGTGTGTGTGTGTGTGTGTGTGTGTGTGTGTGTGAGTGTGTGAGTGAGTGTGTATGTGTGTGTGTGTTTCTGTGTGTGTGTGTATTGTATGTGTGTGTGTGTGTGTGTGTATGTGTGTGTGTCTGTGAGTGTGTGTGTATGTGTGTATGTGTGAGTGTGTGTATTATATGTGTGTGTGTCCCTGTGTGTAGTGCTGTCTGTCTGTGTGTGTCTGTATGTGTGTGGTGTAGTGAGTGTGTCTATGTGTGAGTGGCTGTCCCCTGTGTGGTCATGTGTGTGTGTGTGTGTGTCTGTCTGTGTGTGTGTGAGTGTGAGTGAGTGTGTGTGTGAGTGTGTGTCTGTGTGTGTGTGTGTTTCTGTGTGCGTGTGTATGTGTGTGTGCCTGTCTGTGTTTGTATGTGTGTGAGTGTAGTGTGTGTCTGTGAGTGTAGTGTGTGTGTTTCTGTGTGTGTGAGTGTGAGTGTGTCTGTGTGTGTGTGTGTCTGTGTGTGTGTGTCTGTGTGTGTGTGTGGGTGTGTATGTATGTGAGTGTGTGTGTGTGTGTGTGTGTGTGTGTGTGTGTGTCTGTGTGTGTGTGTATTATATGTGTGTGAGTGTAGTGTGTGTATTATATGTGTGTGTGTGTGTGTGTGTATGAGTGTAGTGTGTGTGTGTGTGTATGTGTGTGTGTGTGTGTGTAAGTGTAGTGTGTGTGTGTGTGTATTATATGTGTGTGTGTGTGTGTATGTGTGAGTGTAGTGTGTGTGTGTGTGTATGTGTCTGTGTGTGTGTGTATGAGTGTAGTGTGTGTGTGTGTGTGTGTGTGTGAGTGTAGTGTGTGTGTGTGTGTGTGACTGTAGTTTGTGTGTGTGAGTGTAGTGTGTGTTTGTGTGTGCGTCTGTGTGTGTTTGTATTTACGGGTTGGTAATGAAGGGGGTGGGAGAGAGGGGGTGGTGGTTGGGGTGTGTGTCTGTGTGTGTGTGTGTGTGTGTGTGAGTGTAGTGTGTGTCTGTGTGTGTGTGTGTGTTTGTATTTACGGGTTGGTAATGAAGGGGGTGGGAGAGAGGGGGTGGTGGTTGGGGGGTGTGGGGGGGTTACAGAGTGATTTATGCTGCTGTTATTAACATACTGAAGTTGCTGCTTCACAAATTCCTCTCCCACTCTCTCTCCCCCTGCCTCCCTCTCTCTCTCCCTCTCTCTCTCCCTCTCTCTCTCCCTCAGGGGTTTCTGCTTCTTCAACTCGGTGGCCATCGCTGCCAAGCAGCTCCAGCAGAAGCTGAACGTCACTAAGATCCTCATTGTGGATTGGGTGAGAGCCGTCATCAGCTCACCTCAAATTCACCTGAGCTCAATTCGGTTTTATCACAAGTCTATATTTGCTTATACCGTTGCAGGACGTTCACCATGGCAACGGCACCCAAGAGATTTTCTACAATGACCCCAACGTGCTGTACATCTCGCTCCATCGCTACGACAATGGCAACTTCTTCCCCGGCAGCGGAAGTCCGGCAGAGGTCAGAGATTTCAGACTGTGACAGTAGCTCTAATGTCTCCACACTAGCGAGCTGAAGGGCCACAAGCCGTGTCCTTTGCCTTGTGATGTGAACAGGCTCATTTGCCTTTGTAGGTTTGTTTGTTGTTCGGGATGGGTGGGGTTTAATCGGGTGACATCGCTGGGCGCTGAGGCAGGTTTGTGCCCATCAGCAGTGGACTCAAATACGGACCATCATGGTGGTAGATCAAATCTGAGCAAAAGAAATCAGAACTGAGGCTTGAAAACGTGCACATAGCCAGAGCCCACTTGCTTATTGGTCAGCAACCTGTTACCTGATTGCCCCCAGGCTGCCCTGATTGGTTAGAAGGTTGTACCTTCGTTAAAAGGCTGTACCTGATTGGTTAAAAGGCTGTCCCTGATTGGTCAGAAGGCTGTCCCTGATTGGTTAAAAGACTGTCCCTGATTGGTCAGAAGGCTGTCCCTGATTGGTTAAAAGACTGTCCCTGATTGGTCAGAAGGCTGTCCCTGATTGGTTAAAAGGCTGTCCCTGATTGGTCAGAAGGCTGTCCCTGATTGGTCAGAAGGCTGTCCCTGATTGGTCAGAAGGCTGTCCCTGATTGGTCAGAAGGCTGTCCCTGATTGGTCAGAAGGCTGTCCCTGATTGGTCAGAAGGCTGTCCCTGATTGGTCAGAAGCTCAACCCTGACTGGTCAGAAGGCTGTCCCTGATTGGTCAGAAGGCTGTCCCTGATTGGTTAGAAGGCTGTCCCTGATTGGTCAGAAGGCTGTCCCTGATTGGTCAGAAGGCTGTCCCTGATTGGTTAGAAGGCTGTCCCTGATTGGTCAGAAGGCTGTCCCTGATTGGTCAGAAGGCTGTCCCTGATTGGTCAGAAGGCTGTCCCTGGTTGGTCAGAAGGCTGTCCCTGATTGGTTAGAAGGCTGTCCCTGATTGGTCAGAAGGCTGTCCCTGATTGGTCAGAAGGCTGTCCCTGATTGGTCAGAAGGCTGTCCCTGATTGGTCAGAAGGCTGTCCCTGGTTGGTCAGAAGGCTGTCCCTGATTGGTTAGAAGGCTGTCCCTGGTTGGCTAGAAGGCTGTCCCTGATTGGTCAGAAGGCTGTCCCTGGTTGGTTAGAAGGCTGGACCACATTGGTCAGAAGGCTGTCCCTGATTGGTCAGAAGGCTGTCTCTGATTGGTCAGAAGGCTTTTCCTAATTTGTCATAAGACTGTCCCTGATTGGTCGGTCAGACTGTCCCTGATTGGTCAGAAGGCTGTCTCTGATTGGTCAGAAGAATGTCCCTGATTGGTCAGAAGGCTGTCCCTGATTGGTCAGAAGGCTGTCCCTGATTGGTTAGAAGGCTGTCCCTGATTGGTCAGAAGGCTGTCCCTGATTGGTCAGAAGGCTGTCCCTGATTGGTCAGAAGGCTGTCCCTGATTGGTCAGAAGGCTGTCCCTGATTGGTCAGAAGGCTGTACCTGGTTGGTAAGAAGGCTGTACCTGGTTGGTCAGAAGGCTGTACCTGGTTGGTCAGAAGGCTGTACCTGGTTGGTAAGAAGGCTGTACCTGGTTGGTTAGAAGGCTGTCCCTGATTGGTCAGAAGGCTGTCCCTGATTGGCTAGAAGGCTGTCCCTGATTGGCTAGAAGGCTGTCCCTGATTGGCTAGAAGGCTGTACCTGGTTAGAAGGCTGTCCCTGATTGGCTAGAAGGCTGTACCTGATTGGTCAGAAGGCTGTCCCTGATTGGTCAGAAGGCTGTCCCTGATTGGTTAGACGGCTGTACCTGGTTGGTTAGAAGGCTGTACCTGTTTGGCTAGAAGGCTGTACCTGTTTGGCTAGAAGGCTGTACCTGATTGGTTTATAATTTGATTTGACCATGTTAGTAGATCAAATCTGAGCAAAAAAAAAAATCTGAATTGAAGCACCAATATGTGCACATAGCCAGAGGTTGAATGCAGCCACGAGCCCCCCATTTTGACAGGCAGGGGCCGTTGGAGTGACGGATAACCCATCATAGACTGCTTAGTTTTTTAGGTTGGCTTTTTTATTTTTTGGTGTGATGTATTCTGAAACCTTTCCAGCCCTTTTCTCTGTTACAAGGTGACATCATCTCGTAAACCAGACCTTAACACCTGCCTTAATGGGCAGAGCTTGTAGTAGGAGGCCCCTACCGCTTGGTTGGGCCCTCAGTACAGAATGGGTGAGCTGACCAGAGAGACTACGGGAGTACATGAACTGTATCTACAATTTAGTGACCGGCACCGTGGCAACAGAGCAGCCAATCAACCGAGTTTCTCAACTCTTATGTAAAGGAATTATGACGCAGCATTGTAAACGGTTGGTTCCAACCAATTCTATGGATCGGTTGTAGACACAGGTCCCCCAGCTTCTGCTCTCCGAGCTTTTAGTCCCTACCAGCATTTGGTTCCAGGTCTCGGCAGTGTGATGGTGAACATGGAGGAGGAGCTCATAACCGCCGCTCCATCTATCCCCAAAGAGAGTAGAGGACATTGTTGGCGTCTCGGGCTAGTTAGCTCACTCGATAGGTAGCTAGATTAGCCAGAATGCTAACCAGCCAATGCAGGCTGGGTGAACGTAGGTGTACAGTGTGTTTGAAGAGCCCATTAGTTCTTCAGCAGATGCTCACATCCGTTTGTTTGCCTTTCCAGGTGGGCTCTGGTGCTGGCGAGGGGTTCAATGTGAACGTAGCCTGGACCGGAGGTCTGGAGCCACCGATGGGCGACGCTGAGTACCTGGCTGCCTTCAGGTGAGACATGATTCGTGCTGGAACAGAGCTTTGGCCTGTGTACTGGTTCTATTGGGGAACCATGACTCGGTAACACACCACCCAACTGGCGCTCCTCTAGGATTTCTAATACTATGTTAGCGCTCCGCCACTGGAGATGAGGAACAGACATCCGGAACGCTGTGCAAGACATTCCATATGTTCACCTGGCATATTTAAGGTGGTAGTACCTTTAGTACCTTGCATGAGGATGATGAGGCTATAAATCCCTGTGGGGTGTGAGTGGCGGGATCCATAGATTGGGAAGAGGTGCTACAGTGCAGGGAATGTCTCGCTCCATGTGTGGTAAACGCTCCAGAGCAGATGTTAATGATTGGCTAGAAGGAGCGACTGCATGTGGGCGTGGCCAAAGACCATAGTGTGAAGGAAGTAGCTGAATCTGCAGGTGTATGGAAGCGTACGGTCATACGGGTCTACCAGCAGTGGAAACAATCCCAGTCTACAGGGAATTCTCTTCGGAATTGGGCCAGGGAAGGCCTCCACCACATCTGGACCACCTGACCAGTTCTCTGATGTAAGAGTGTCTGAGCACTGATGTGGCTACATCCAGAACCTTGTCCAGCACAGGCCGGATCCAGTCCCAGCTGTTATTGGTGGTCGTGGTGGTATTGGGTATGTCCCAGTCACGGGTGAGCTTTACAGTGACGTTCCCAGTGAAGAGAGCTCCTGCCACGGTTCTCCTTTCCTAACAACCACCCGAAACCTGTGTTTAAAAACCAGCAGCTTTATGATTCTATTAAATGAACATGAGCTAAAACTGCCAGGCGTGTTTTCTAATTGTCCTGGAGATGGTTAGCTCTTCTCTGAAGATCTGGATCCTGAGGGTTCCACGCTGCTGGGATTGGATTTATAACATTAGACACAGCCCTGATGATCAAACGGCACCCGAACACAAAGCCACATGCTAACAGAGGCTTGTTTGAATGTTTGGGGGATCGATTGATTAGCGATCGTGTTATGGACGCTAAGCTCTGAGCGCTTTGAACTCGGCTGGACGTCCGTTCGACGTTTGGGTCCGCGGCGGAAGCTCACCGAGCGCTAAATGGTTTCCAGCTCTCTCTTCTCTTTCAGGGCAGCGCTCTCGCTCCGCCACTTCCACATGCCATTTGATTGCCACCGGTGGGTGGTTTCAATAAAGCTTTCTGTATTATTTGATGGAAGGCTCTTTCGGCTTTCAGCGAAGCCCACCAGACTGGGTGGGCTCGAGCGCAGGCCCGCCGCTTTCTGGGTCTCAGGACTTTTAATGCGCCTCTTGGTCTGTACCTCCGTACACATATACCCCATTACGTCTAATCAGCCTCTTCCTCTCTCTCTCTCTCTCTCTCTCTCTCTCTCTCTCTCCCTCTCTCATTCGCTTTGATGAACTCTCTGTCTCTCTCTCTCTCTCTCTCTCTCTCTCTCTCATTCGCTTTGATGAACTCTCTGTCTCTCTCTCTCTCTCTCTCTCTCTCTCTCTCTCTCTCTCTCTCTCTCTCATTCGCTTTGTTGAACTCTGTCTCTCTCTCTCTCTCTCTCTCTCTCTCTCTCTCTCATTCGCTTTGATGAACTCTCTGTCTCTCTCTCTCTCTCTCTCTCTCTCTCATTCGCTTTGATGAACTCTCTCTCTCTCTCTCTCTCTCTCTCTCTCTCTCTCATTCGCTTTGATGAACTCTCTGTCTCTCTCTCTCTCTCTCTCTCTCTCTCTCTCTCACATCCCTCGCTTTTAGTTTCTTTCGTTTCTCACGCTAACCCTCTCTCTCCTCTTCTCCTCCTTTCTTTCTATCCTCTCATTGTTTTCTTTTAGTTTCTCTCTGCATTATCTCTTCTCCTCAATTTGTTCTACCCCTCTTTTTGCTCCTCCCTTCTTCTGCATTCTCTCTCAATTTGTTTACCCCTCTGTGCCTCCCTCTTTCCTGCACTCTCTCTGTCTCTCTCTCTCCCTCTACCTCTCTCTCCCTCTACCTCTATCTCTCTCTACCTCTACCCCTCTCACCCTCTCTCTCTGTCTCTCTTTCTCTCTCTCTTTCTCTCTTTCTCTCTCCCTCCACGCAGGGGATGGTGGGTAGTTTTATTGGTCTGGAGGGAGGTGGGGTGGTTTCCACGGTGAGGGAGGTTGGGGGTGAAGTGGGGGATTGTGGGTAATTAGAGTGAATGGCTCCCAGATGGTGGGCTGTCAGTGACGTGAGCCGAGTGACAAAACTATAACGAGAACCAGCAGACTGCGGTGACTTTGAACTGAGAGAGATGAGCTGGAGAGAGAGAGAGGGAGAGAGAAACAGAGAGGGGGAGGGGGGGAGGAGAAAAGGAGAGAGAAACCGAGAGAGAGAGGAAGGGAGAGAAAGAGGGAGAGAGACAGAGAAGAAAATAGGAGAGAGTTGAGAGGGAGAAAAGAGAGAGAGAGTTGGAAATCGAAAGATAGAGACAGAAAGAGAGAAAGTTGGTGGGAACAAAAAGATGGGCTAGAGAGAGAAAGGAGAAACAGAGAAAGGGAGAGAAAGAAAGAGAAATGAAATTAAAAGAAGGGAGAGGTATGAGAGAGTACAGAGATGTAAAGAGAGAGAGCAAGAGAGGTAGGGAAAGAACACGAGCTCTAGAAACGAGAGAAACATGGGTCAGAAAGGAAGGATGAAAAGAGAAATAAAAAAAGAGAGGTAGAGAAGAGATGGAAATATAAATGGAGAGAGAAATGAGAAAAGGAGTAAGAGAAAGGAAACGGAGAGAAAGAGAGAGAGCGAGAAAGAGAAAAGAGAAAGAAAAGGAAAAAAAGTGGAGAGAAAGAGAGAAAGAGAAAACGAAGAGATAGAAGTAGAGAAGAGAGACAGAGAGAGAGAAGAAGAAGAAAACAGGGAGAGAGAGAAGTAGAGAGAGAGAGACAGAGAGAAGAAGAAAACGGAGAGAGAGAATAGAGAGAGAGAGAAGGAGAAAACAGGGAGAGAGAGAATAGAGAGAGAGAGAAGGAGAAAACGGAGAGAGAGAATAGAGAGAGAGAGAAGGAGAAAACAGGGAGAGAGAGAATAGAGAGAGAGAGAAGGAGAAAACAGGGAGAGAGAGAGAGAGAACAGACAGAGAGAATGAGACAGAAGAGAGAGAGGTACCGAGGAGGGAAAGAAAGCCTGACAGAAGAGAAGGATGCCTTAGAAAGAAAGGATAGAGAGAGGAGGTAAAGAAGAGAAAGGGGCAGAGAAAAGAGAAAGAGCGTGATGAGAGAGAAAGCAGGGGGCAGTAGAGAGGCGGGTACGGTGTTCTCTGGGTTCTGGAGCCTTAACTAGAACTAGAACTGATGAGAACCAGCCAAGCGTCTGCAGAACCGGACCGACCCGCCACCTTCCTGATATCATCGCCCCATCACTGATCTAACGGGTGTCCCCTGTGTGCTGTGCAGGACGGTGGTGATGCCCATCGCTCAGGAGTTCGCTCCGGATATGGTTCTGGTCTCATCCGGATTTGATGCTGCGGAGGGACATCCGGCACCGCTGGGAGGATACAAAGTCACCGCCAAATGTATGATCATCATTACATCATCGTTATATATACATATATATATATATATACATTTATACACTCACTGGCCACTTTATTAGAAACACCCACCTGGTGCTTCCACTCACTGGCCACTTTATTAGAAACACCCCCCTTGTAATTCCACTGACTGGCCACTTTATTAGAAACACCCCCCTTGTGCTTCCACTCAGTGGCCACTTTATTAGAAACACCCCCCTTGTGCTTCCACTCACTGGCCACTTTATTAGAAAACTTCTTCACTGACCTGGCCACTTTATTAGAAACACCCCCCTTGTGCTTCCACTCACTGGCCACTTTATTAGAAACACCCACCTTGTGCTTCCACTCACTGGCCACTTCCCACCTTGTGCTTCCACTCAGTGGCCACTTTATTAGAAACACCCCCCTTGTTCCACTTCCACTTACTGGCCACTTTTGTATTAGACTTTAAGAAACACCCACCTTGTACTTCCCCTCCTGCCCACTTTACCACCCACCTTGTACTTCCACTCACTGGCCACTTTATTAGAAACACCCCCCTTGTTCTTTGACTCAGTGGCCACTTTATTAGAAACACCCACCTTGTGCTTCCCCTCAGTGGCCACTTTATTAGAAACCCCCACCGTGTGTGTTGTGGTTTTTAAGTGGTGGTGATCTCTCTCCAGGTTTTGGGTTCCTGACCCGGCAGTTGATGGCGTTGTACTTCAACTCACTGGCCACTTTATTAGAGGGCGTGTGGTTTTGGCTCTGGAGGGGGGTGCTCACGACCTTTATTAGAACAGCGATCTGTGACTGCGTGGCCACTTTAGGCCCCCCCGCGGGCTCAGCGCTCTGTTTATTAGGGACTTGGAGGTGGCCACTTAAGACACACGGCTACTGTTTCAGATCCGCCGTGAGGACTTTATGATAATCACACACCGGTGATTAGAATGTACGGCGAGTACAAGGCTAATGTAGCTAACGAGTGATGGAAGCTAGCAGGCTACCAATGGGCGTGATGCTAACTGCATTTGTAGGTGAGGATAAGCTTTAATTAGCTCTTAGCTACATTAGCCGCGCAGCTACATTGGAGCGGTAAGACACACGGCTACTGTTTCAGATCCGCTGTGAGGACTTTCATAGCTACTTTAGCGTCCGGCGCTAACTGCATTTGTAGGTGAGGATAAGCTTTAATTAGCTCTTAGCTACATTAGCCGCGCAGCTACATTAGCGGCACAGCTACATTAGCTGCATAGCTACTTTAGCGTCCGGCGCTAACTGCATTTGTAGGTGAGGATAAGCTTTAATTAGCTCTTAGCTACATTAGCCGCGCAGCTACATTAGCCGCGCAGCTACATTAGCCACGCAGCTACATTAGCCGCATAGCTACTTTAGCGTCCGGCGCTAACAGCATTTGGAGTAAAGGGAGACACTGGGTCAGATTTATCAGTTTATCATTGTGTTTTTCTGGATGATAATCATATGTCTCTCTATCTGTCTATCTATCTATCTATCTATCTATCTATCTATCTATCTATCTGTCTACCTCTTTTACTCCATCTCTCTCTCTTTCTCTCTTTTTCTCTCTCTATCTCTGTCTCTCTCTCTTTCTTTCTTTCTTTCTCTCTCTCTCTCTCTCTCTCTCTCTCTCTCTCTCTCTCTCTCTCTCTCTCTCTGTCTCTCTCTCTCTCTCTCTCTCTCTCTCTCTCTCTCTGTCTCTCTCTCTCTCTCTCTCTTTCTCTCTCTCTCTCTCTCTCTCAGGATCCTTTCCCAGAAGAGGTTCTCCTTCAGAAGCCCAATACTAATGGAGTTCTGTCACTACAGAGAGTCCTGCAGATACAAAGTGAGTCTCTCTCTCTCTCTCTCCTCCCTGCCTCCCCCCTTTCCTCTCTCTTTTCTTTTCTCTCTTACACTTTCTCTTCTTCTCTTGCTCTTTCTAACTTTTCACCTTTTATCTCTTACTTTTCTCTCTCTCTCTCTCCATTTGTCATTTCATTGCTCGTTTTCCATTTTTTCTTTCTTTTACTCTGCTGTCATTCTTCTGCCTCTCGCTCTTTTTTTCAACCCTCCTTTCTGTACCTGTCAGTCTTTCCCTTCTCTCCCTCTCCTTCTCTCTCTTCTGTCTTTAATCTCTCCCTTTTC
This sequence comes from Prochilodus magdalenae, assembly GCA_024036415.1. Classification (NCBI taxonomy): domain Eukaryota; kingdom Metazoa; phylum Chordata; class Actinopteri; order Characiformes; family Prochilodontidae; genus Prochilodus; species Prochilodus magdalenae. The sequence goes on along the minus strand of JAMWET010003672.1, from coordinate 36,017 downwards.
CCTTTATTTGTTTTTCATGTCTCTTTCTTTTTTCCTTATTTAATTTTTTATACCTCTCGACCCTCCCTCCCTCCCTCTCTCCGTGTCTGACTCTAATTATCCTGAAAGCTGCAGGCTTCCTGGTAGCACACGTTTGTTTAATTCTTTGTAATTAATTATAATCATGATGGTTGTTATGTTTCTCCATATGGTTCAGCTCTGCGTAAATATTCCAGTAACAGTGAAAGGATGCACTGTGTGGCCTTCATAATCATCAAGGCTGATCTCTCTTTCTCTCTCTCTTTCTCTCTCTCTCCCCTCTCTCTCTCCCCCCCTCTCTCTCTCTCCCCTCTCTCTCTCCCCCCACCTCTCTCTCTCTCTCTCCCCTCTCTCTCTCTCGTCTCTCCCTCTCTCTCTCTCTCTCCTCTCTCTCTCTCTCTCTCTCTCTCTCTCTCTCTCTCTCCCTCTCCTCTCTCTCTCCTCTCTCTCTCTCTCCCCTCTCTCTCTCTCTCTCTCTCTCCCTCTCCTTCTCCCTCTCTCTCTCTCTCTCCCCCTCCCTCCTCTCTCTCTCTCTCTCTCTCTCTCTCTCTCTCTCTCTCTCTCTCTCTCTCTCCCTCTCTCACTCTCTCTCTCTCTCTCTCTCTATCTCTCTCTCCTCTCTTTCTCTCTCTCTCTCTCTCCCTCTCTCTCTCTCTCTCTCTCTCTCTCTCTCTCTCTCTCTCTCTCTCCTCTCTCTCCTCTCTCTCTCTTTCCCCTCTCTCTCTCCCCTCTCTCTCTCTCTCTCTCTCTCTCTCTCTCTCTCTCTCTCTCCCCCCCTCTCTCTCGTCTATCCCTCTCTCTCTCTCTCTCTCTCTCTCTGTCATCTCTCTCTCTCTCTCTCTCTCTCTCTCTCTCTCTCTCTCTCTCTCTCTCTCTCTCTCTCTCTCTCTCTCTCTCTCTCGTCTCTCCCTCTCTCTCTCTCTGTCTCTCTCTCTCTCTCTCTCTCTCTCTCTCCCTCTCTCTCGTCTCTCCCTCCCTCCCTCTCTCTCTCTCTCTCTCTCTCTCTCTCTCTCTCTCCCTCCCTCTCAGGTCAGTACTGGTCTTGTCTGAAGCCTTTGGTGGGCTCGGTGGGTTTATCGTTCCTTGGTGCTCAGAAGGGAGACTGTGAGGAGACTGATGCGGTGAAGGCTTTGGCTTCTCTATCTGTGGGCGTTCTGACCAGCAAGAGGTGAGTAGTCCCCTCGTTTACCTCCAGCACCTCAGACCTAACGAGCTCACACAAGCTTAACGAACCCCGTCCCTAATCAATATCAAACCACATTCGTTGTAAGTGGCCACTTTATCGGAAACCCTCCAGCACTGTGCTTGGCTATAGTTCTGAGAACTGTGTGGGCGTGGCTCATGAGATGCTTGATTGACTGCTCTCTGTCCACTGCTCCTAGCCTGCTCCGCCCCCTCACATAGAACTAACACCGTTATCCAGCTTCTATGGTCTGATAACTGGACGGACAAGTCATGAATCAAATGGATGTGCAGATTGATGGATAAACAGATGGATAGACAGACATACAGATGGATGAAGCGACATTTAAATTAATAGACAGTCAGACATGCAGACGAATAGACAAATGAACAAACAAACAGACGTGTGGACAGAAAGATGGACGAATAAACGAACAGGCGGACAGATTTTTGCCGTCGCCAGAAACTAATCAATAATGAAGTATAAAAGTAAAAAAATAAAGTGGCCAGTTAATAGAGGCAGAAGGATAAGCGTTTCTATTAAAGTGGCCAGTTATTAAAAAAAAAAGTAGGTGTTTCTAATAAAGTGGCCAGTTAATTGACAGACAAGGTGGGTGTTTCTAATAAAGTGGCCAGGTAATTGACAGACAAGGTGGGTGTTTCTAATAAAGTGGCCAGGTAATTGACAGACAAGGTGGGTGTTTCTAATAAAGTGGCCAGTTAGTAAAAACAAAAGGTGGGTGTTTCTAATAAAGTGGCCAGTTAGTGAAAACGAAAGGTGGGTGTTTCTAATAAAGTGGCCAGTTAATGGACAGACAAGGTGGGTGTTTCTAATAAAGTGGCCAGTTAGTGAAAACGAAAGGTGGGTGTTTCTAATAAAGTGGCCAGTTAATGGACAGACAAGGTGGGTGTTTCTAATAAAGTGGCCAGTTAGTGAAAACGAAAGGTGGGTGTTTCTAATAAAGTGGCCAGTTAAGGGGACACACCCTGTGATGAAGCCTGAATGCTAACGCTCCTCTCTCTCTCTTTTGTGTTCCCTCACTTCCAGCCTTCCTGACGAGCCCATGGAGCACGACCAGTAGGCCTCGTCCAGTTTTCCTCCAGGCGACTGCCCCATCTCAGTGGAGTTCCATGTCACATGACCGCGAGAGTCAGCCTCTCTCGCTGCCTTAGGACCAGCAGTGCCTTCGATGGGAGGGGCTGTGGCGACGTCACTTCCTGTTTTACTCCTATGCTACTTCCTCTTAGGCGCTATATTGACAGTGCGTCAGCAGAGCAGTGTGGTTAAGCTAACCGGAAGTCTTCGGAGGGAAAACCCGGAACTTTCTCTCCATCCACTCCCAGATACGTACACTGACATGTCAGCAGGTGACACGTTTTCACCTCTCAGTTTTTTTTTTTCGTTCTTTTTTTTAATGCTGCAAATCGGACCCAAAGAAAAGGGGCATTCCAGGGCCATGACCCTCCGTTTGATTCCCTCGTGCCTTGCGGAATGGACCGACCCACTTCTGCCGGAGATGAGAAGCGGAACTTGAGGAGACGACTCTCATTTTCGAGTCTTTGCTCCTTCCTCGTTCTCATCGGACTATTTTGCCGTGGAGGAAATCCCTAGGCGGGCATCGTCTTGACGGCTGGCAGCCAGACCAGTGGGTCCTCACTCCGTCTACCAATGATGTCACTTCGTCCGCGACGTTAACCACTAAGGAAGATAAAAGAAGGATGATTTGGACGAATAGTTTATTCTTAACTCTCTATTTTTTTTTTGCACTGTGCATTCCATAATGTGAAGCGTGAGATACCTTTCCTCTGTTATTCCAGACCTCGGGGACAAAAAAGAAAAAGGTCTAAGTTACTACCGTAACGACAGATCGTTTTTTTTCTCTTTCTTTTCTAAACGAAGCAGAGCAGAAGTTTTGTTCAGCTCGGTGGCAGGTGCCGCACGTTGGCGGCCCGCCTCTGAGCGCGTGGTGGTGCGTGCAGGGGTTGAACCGCGCTTTAACGGTGCGGGCGCTCGGCCCCAACGCCGCCTCACCTTATGCAAAAACACACCGAGTTGCTCTACTCTATGACCACTGTACATGAGTTATCACTGACCGGGGAGACTTTCATCTCCCCACATCGAAAACGAACCAGGCTGAGCAGCTTTAACCCTCAGGTTTTGCTGAAAGGAGATCTGGTTCCTCGTTGGGTGGGTCCGCCGAGACCCCCAGTGCTGTAAATGTGTATATATATCAACAAGAGTAGGCTGATTTCAGAGTTAGCCCGTTTCTGTTATTCTAGTCTTCTTTCGTCCTAATGAAAAACCCTCTGTTGGATCCCAAACTCGGCACACGTATCAGAGCATCCATGATTTAGCATTCCGAATTATTACTCCAACAAATTATTCCCAGTGGCTTTCACCATAGAGCGTTCAGGAACCTGCTAACCGTTACGTCCTCAGAGCTGACCAATCAGCATCCCTCTACGTTGTCGCATATCGGATATAAGCGAAAAGCTAGCTGAGTCCGATTTCAGCTAGATGTCCAGCATTCCGTCAACAGACTGCCACACTCCGAAAATTCCGAAATGACCATCCGTCATTACTATCATTATGTTGTTATTCAGGTTTTATAGGAACAACCAGCATTCCAGCCATTCCCAAACCTCACAACTTCTTTCCTTACGTGGAATTTTCCAGCAGTGCTTTAGATTCTCTGAGCAAGTCTTGAAGAATGGACCAAAAGTAATCACCCCCAAAATGATAGAAACCGTCGGAGCAAAAACTGTTTTCCGGTTTTTGACCCGGTTTGAAAACGGCTGTTGCCCTTTCCACGGTGCACGAATTTCATGATTAACGGACCAACAGAAATGACCCAGATTCGCCTGGAAAGATGTCTGGTTCCATAGACTTCCATTTAAAGTTAAGGAGGTTTTTTGCCTCTCCTGTAAAGTTATCGTTTTGGACATATGAGGTTTGGTTCCGAGAGCAGCAGCTGGCAGACAATGAGGCTATGTTAATGTTGTAGATGCCTCGGACTGTCCAGCAGGTCAAGACCTTCACTCTTCACCTCTAACTTAGGAATACTTCGGCCATTAGGCATCGCGTTCCAGCTGATTATTTAATTAGGCTTGAATAAATTAGAGAATTTAAGGATCTCATTTAAACTAAAACGAGGAACATTGTTTTTATTTTTATCCTTTGAAGCTACGACGACTGTACGTACTTATATGCCCTGGGTATCATTTTCAGTAGCGTCCTTCTGAGACATACGACCCAGTCGAATCCGCCTGCCGAAAGCGGTTCTGATAAATTGAACAGCGTTAAGTTTAACGTCCAGAACTTGAGGGTTAAACGTCTCAGCGTCCTCAGCACTTCTCCTCGCTTTTCTTGAACGTACCAAGGATGTCGACCAAAAATCTGTGCTCACCTTTCAGCGGGAGGTTAAAATACCCGCTGGGCATCGCCAAGCGTACAAGTTATCATAAAGCTAAAGCGTCTTAACTCTTTTCCTGAAACGCTGCGTGTTATGATTCAGGAAAAGTCCAGTTTGAACCTGTGGCTGCGGTTTTCTCTCCATGCTCTGCACTCCGAGGTGACTTTGGCGAGCTTTGAGAGTGGCTTTGAATGACTCATGGTGTTTTCTGATGGTAGCCTACCTTTCACATGCCACTCTTAAAGCCATACGTTGGAGAAATGGTCCATTTTGCCGAGTCCTCCTCCCATTCCCGGCTATTGTTTAGCCAAGACATGTTTGGGATCTTGGGTTCCTGAGTTCTTAATGTAGCTAATGTAGCTAACGACTAATGGATTAGCAATTAAGCCAGTACCTGCAGGCCTGAATCACCACTCACGACACTGTACAACACACTGTTATCCATAAACATGGACTTAAGCATCCTAGCATAGCTAACACCGTAGCATTCACTTGGAAAACTGACGGGCTTTGGGACTCAAGACACCAAACAGGTCTTGGTCGATGTGCTAAGTGGGAAACTGTGTACATTAGATTTATAACCCACATGTTTGTTTCTTCTTCAAACCGTGTTTTCAGTTTCTGCTGTCGTCAGATGGTGTAATCATGTTGTACCGACCGGTTAGCCAGAGTTGGCACCAGTGCACTGAATCACTCAAACCAGATACTGTATACGTTTCGGTTTCCGAAAGCTACGTAATGTATTCATAAGTGGGTGTGGCTTAACCATGCACAGGAGCAGGAAAAGGTTGGACCCATCTGACATGTTTGACGTGTAAACATTTTGATCTAGAGATTTAAGCTGAAATGAAATCATGAACATGAAAACAGTGAAGATGAATATCAAGAAAAAACTGCGCCACCTGCTGCTCACTTTCAAAACTACCTTTAAATTTTTGGAATTTTTGTGAAACTTTTCCGTACAGTCACAAAAACAGCAACTACAAAATAAACCTAATAATGAAATAGCTTACATAGCTAATTGTTTAAAATTGGAAATTAATTTGACTATAATACAGCCATCAATACGTTTTTGGTGGTTGTTTTTTTATAATTTTTTTTTATTATTATTTATTTATTTTTTTGCAGTGTGGTTTCTTGTAATAATAATGGTCCTGTAAATCACTGTGACGTTCACCACCAATTCAAAGCTAGCCTATGTTTTAAACTGAAACAGCAGAGGTCGCTCTGACCACTTTTTCTCCATATGTTAAAACAATAGAAAAACGATTTCCCTATAATTGGGAATTTAAAAAGAAATTAAATTGATTTTTTTTTTTTTACAGTTGAAATTTTCTTAATTTGCTTTATTTAAAACTTTTATTCCACAACTACTTTTTGGCAGCCGATCTGATTGAAGAATCTAAACTATTTGACGTCGAAATAAGCGAAACTCTTGATGAACAGGCGTGTCCAGCCTTTTCCCTGTTACTGTAGTAACGCTGTCCTTGCGAGTCTATCAGTAGATGATTGGTTAAGCTCCAGCGCTCATGGTGACCAAATGTCAACAACCCTGTACCTCTATACGGTGTATCCACACAAATATAGCACCACGGCTACTTACAGATACCACTACAGATCACCTACGCTGCCTGCTGAAGTTTGAAGACGACTTCTCAAAGTGTTCTTAGCATGTCTTCATCACTAGGCAACAACCTGACATATTAAAATGACGACCTTAAATATTTTGGAGTTTTCCAGTTCAGAAAAACTTCCAGAGACAGCTAGTAAAAGTCTTACACTGGGCCGTCAGCGCTGCCCAACTCGGGTGTTTAAACCACCTTCGGACCAAATAAAAATTTCATATGAACTTTTTCTAGTAATAACAACAACAGGCCAAATATTGAAATATAAATATAAAAATGCGTCAAATAAAAGTGTTAAAATAACTATTTCCCCTGTGCTACTCAGAATGCATCTTTAAGCGTAAATGTAAATGAGCTGGATTCTGGTTTGTCCTTTATTGCACCTCATTCAAAAAGCAGACCAGGCCAAAACACTCCTTGTTATGTCATTGGGAGTGGGCGGGGCTAAACTCCTGCAAATATGTAGCATGTTGGCTTCCATGTAACTGTATGGACTAGTTTTGAAACTTTAACAGTGTTTATGAGCTACATCCAAAGCTCCTGTATTTCCAAAAAACGGGATGGAATTTGGAAATTTCCAGGATAAGCACCCTTTGGAAGTACACCAGCTTCTTTAAAAGGAAAGCAGTTTGTCCGCAAACTTTTCACAGGCAGCATTTTTTTATTTTAATCTTGGCATTCCAAATTTCTGGGATATCTTCTGGGATGTTCTTTGGGATGTTCTCTGGGATATCCTCTGGGATGTTCTTTGGGATGTCCTCTGGGATATCCTCTGGGATGTCCTCTGGGATGTCCTCTGGGATGTCCTCTGGGATATCCTCTGGGATGTCCTCTGGGATATTCTCTGGGATGTCCTCTGGGATATCCTCTGGGATATCCTCTGGGATGTTCTCTGGGATGTCCTCTGGGATGTCCTCTGGGATGTCCTCTGGGATGTCCTCTGGGATGTCCTCTGGGATATCCTCTGGGATCTGGGGGTTTTCCTTCTTCCTGCGCTTCGCCTCGTTGCCTTTTAACCGAACCACTATGAATAGCTGCGTGTTTGTATGATTTCTGTACATACTATTGGCGCGTATATCGTCTCTGTTGGTGTTGCCTCGTTTTGCCGGCGGTTTGTCGTGACGACTCTGGGTTTTAAGCTTTGGCCCAGGAGAACCTGCACACTGTGTAACTGTAATTGACATGAACCAGATGACGGGACGCGCCTGTTCCTAAGTGGACACGGCCGGAATAGACTGCATGGAGTTCAGGTACAGTGGGGCACAGATCATTAACACCACTCGCCTGCAGCTCAAGTGCTCTTAAATGTGTGTTTGCATCTGTCTGGGAAAAGTGGGATGCTGAACCAGCACACGGGCTAAAATGCTCGACAAACGGATGTAGCCTTAAAGAGGGATTTCAGCATGATTCAAAGTGATTCCGAGTGGGTTTGGTGTGGGATGTTCAGATGTTCTTTACGGTGGTGGTGGTGGTGGGAACCAGGGGTCTCCATGTCTACCACATGCATATAGACACTTTATTTACTAATCTAAATCACCAGTGAACCTACATGTGCCTTCGAAGATTTATATGGAATGTTGATGATGGGAAAATCTAGAAAACCATAAATTGATTCCAATAAAACCGCTTAACTTAATTTTGAAGCCCCTTACTCTGGTTTCTTTCAGATGCCTCAGTGCGTGTAGACCCCTTACTCTGATTTCTTTCAGATGCCTCAGTGCCTGTAGACCCCTTACTCTGATTTCTTTAAGATGCCTCAGTGCGTGTAGACCCTCACTCTGATTTCTTTTAGATGCCTCGGTGCGTGTAGACGCCTTACTCAGATTTTTCAGATGCCTCAGTGCGTGTAGACCCCTTACTCTGATTTCTTTCAGATGCCTTGGTGCGTGTAGACCCCTGACTCTGATTTCTTTCAGATGCCTCAGTGCCTGTAGACCCCTTACTCTGATTTCTTTCAGATGCCTTGGTGCGTGTAGACCCCTTACTCTGATTTCTTTCAGATGCCTTGGTGCGTGTAGACCGTTACTCTGATTTCTTTCAGATGCCTCAGTGCCTGTAGACCCCTTACTCTGATTTCTTTCAAAAGCCTTGGTGCGTGTAGACCCCTGACTCTGATTTCTTTCAGATGCCTCAGTGCCTGTAGACCCCTTACTCTGATTTCTTTCAGATAACTCAGTGCGTGTAGACCGTTACTCTGATTTCTTTCAGATGCCTCAGTGCATGTAGACCCCTTACTCTGATTTCTTTCAGATGCCTCAGTGCGTGTAGACCCCTTACTCTGATTTCTTTCAGATGCCTCAGTGCCTGTAGACCCTTACTCTGATTTCTTTCAGATAACTCAGTGCGTGTAGACCCCTGACTCTGATTTCTTTCAGATGCCTCAGTGCCTGTAGACCCTTACTCTGATTTCTTTCAGATAACTCAGTGCATGTAGACCGTTACTCTGATTTCTTTTAGATGCCTCAGTGTGTGTAGACCCTTACTACACCTGGTTCCATCCACCACCACTGTAAAGAATTCTGCCTGGGTAAATTTCTTTGGAATAAAGGGTTTCACCCCAGACTGCTCTTTTTACCGCTCAGTCATCCTGAGATTTGGTAGAACCTGTGCCTTCCTTTGTCCCACTTTAGCTGAATTAGTCCCAGCACACGGAACCTTGGGGCTGTATGTGGAGGACAGGGCATGTGCGCTGTACTATCACCAAAATATACCTGATTCCGTCGTACGGTCTTAGTTTTACTATTCAGGATCTCCTTGAGAACAAATGTTACAGCTAAAGGGCTCATGCTTTCATTTTGTACTTAATAAAAAGCACATAAATACCAAATTCCATGATCTACACTCACTTTGAGGCCCGGACTCGGCACCAGTTCGGACCGTGGCTAGCTTTACATTCCTGCTCGCTAGGGGGCGCTGATATTCCTGTCACACAGTAAACGTGTTTTTGGTATATTTTTATGATAGCTTTGTGCATTTGTACTGTTTTGGTATACCTCCTGATGTGTTTGTACTCTTTCTTACTTTAACGTTGAGGCAAAAAATCATAATTCAGCCAGAGGCGGGTTATACTTCCTGCCTTATTATCAGCCTGTAAGGACTAAAGACTCGTCGGCCACCGAGCCACTCATGTCTTAATTTTCTCCTCTACTTTTTTATCGTATCTTTAAACCTCGCCGGTGTAAATACTTACCCAAGACCAAAAACATAGAACCCCAAACCTTCACCCACGTGCCTTCAGCGCTCCACTAACTGGATCTCGTTAACACAGAACGACTTGTTTTCCAAACCTACATGTACGTAACTGTTACCTTCACTTCCTACTGGCCTGTTATTCCTGTGTATGTATAGAAAAGAATGTCTATTTTGTACTGTCTCTCTTCCTAATTAAAACGGAAAGCATATTGTTTGCCCGAACAGTTTGTTTGTTTGTTTGCTGGGTTGATGTAATTATATGTTTGTGTTTGTTGGACATTAGTGACTGATAAAATCAGTGGAGTTCTTAAAAATCAGTCTATTGTGGGTGGATCTCACCTGACCCTCTGGGCGAAAGAAAAATTAAATGTTTCATAAGTGTATATAACTATGAATTATATATGCATCAGACTTGTCAGTCATGTTGTGATCAACATTAGTGTTATGGAAATATTCTATCCATTAGATCTATTATACCATAATTCGATCTATTTTTCGATTATTTTTGCATTTTATGGTTTTTTTTGGTTTTTTTTGCATTAGTGCATAATTTTTAAAATTTAATCCATGAAAACCAAATAAGCAGCGTTTAACCCAGCAACCGCCCGACGGCAACAAAACACTTTCAGATTCAGGCTCTACTACATGCTGAAAAACTAATCGTCTAGATAACGTGTGTTCAGCTTAAACGATTCAGTGTTTAATAAACCTGTGGCATGAAGTTTGATTATTTTTCAAACAAAGGTTTTTTTTTTATTTCCTGTTTCAAAAAAAACCTGTGGATTTCTTAAACATCCGTCTCTGGTGGGCAGCTTCACTTGGACCGTCTGTGCTCCCCTGGAATAAAAGCTTTAGATTGTAAATGTATGGGCATCAATCGGGTCCATGTTTATATCAACATTAGATCTATGAAAATATTAGATCTGTTAAATCAAAATTTAGATCTATGACTCAAATTTAGATCTATGACATCTTACAAAACATCTTTTTTTTTTTTTTTTTTTTTTACTTTTATAAATAATTTTTTCTCATTTTTGTTCGAATTTTTGCTTTTTTCTGTTTTTTCAAATCTTTTATTTTAAGTTAGTTTAAAGATATAAACTTGTTCATTAATATCTATGAGTTTATTTATTTATATATTAATTTACATTTTTTTTATTACATGGTAGTCAAAGAACTACTGAATCAGAGGCCTTCTACACAGTTTAGTCACATTATTATGACCACCAGCTAATATCCAGCATGGACAGCAGCGAGACAGACTGGGAGTGAGTCAGTAAGGTCGTGGTAGGTTGTCACAGGGCCATGCGGTGCATCCCCCAGCTGCTGGAGGGTGCCTGGTGGAGGACCCTTATACTGAACACAACAATCGAGGTGGTCCCAGAGATGCTCAGTTGGGTTCAAGTCTGGGAAATTAGGGGGCTGGGGTAGTACTTGCAAGTCTTGGTCATGCTCTTCCAACCAGCGTCGGACATTTCTAGCTGTTTTACATGCGGCACTGTCTTGCTGCAGGATCCCATCCGCCCCAGGGAGGACGCTCAGCATGTATGGGTGTACATGACCTGCAAGGATGGAGCCCAGATCGTTTGAGAGTGCCTTCCATATGGATGGGTGGGCCCAGAGAATACCACATAACCGTGGCTCGCTACATGAGCCGCATGCTCCCGGCATCGAAAGCAGGAGGTGGTCATGATAATGTGACTTAAACTGCACAGTTGAGTCACATTATTATGACCACCTCCTACTTTCGACTGACTGCTGCTTTGTTCTAGATCACTCTAGAACTCTAGTATGACCATCACTGAATGAAACTTGCTGATATGCAGGCGTTCCGGAGAACAGCTGCTCTAGGGCCGTGTGTTTGTGTAAAAGCGACCAGGAGAACGAGCCGCTTTCGTGGCGAGGAGCGCTTTCTGATTCCTTGCCAGGCAGACAGAACTTTATTGAAGCCTCCGACCGAAAGAGAGGAAAAGAAAAAACAAGTTTATGTGCCAGTGAAGTCTGGCTCAGCAGACACGTCGTCTTAATGAAGTAATTAAGGACGTCTGGGCCTTAACGAGGGCTTAACCAACCCTCACGGCGCATCGTTAAGACCACTCTGGAAAAAGACCATAGACTCTTATCGTGATCTAAAGAGATCAGTTTTTTTATTTAGCCGTCAGATAATGTGGAAACACGTAAACATGATTTACTTTCTCAAACGCACAAAATATATACTTTTATTTCTTATCCAAACAAACGCGCTCGCTCCGGAACACGCGGCGTAATATCGGCCAAAGACGTCTACACTTTAACACTGTACACTCTCAGAAACGTGTCCACACCAGGAAATGTGCCGTTATCAGAGTTATAACACCATCCGGGTACAAACAGGGCGGAGCTGTTACCCCACACGGGCTGGATTCACAGGAACACAACACGTGAGGGATTAACACAACCGGACACGCATGCAGCGCTGTGCACAAACCAGTAGCCCATAAATGGGTGGGGCTAAACTGGTGTAGGCTGATGGGGTAGCGCCAAACTGCTGTAGACTGAATGGGTGGGGCCAAACCAGTGTATGTTGAATGGGTGGGGGTAAACGGATGTAGGCTGGATGGGTGGGGCTAAACTGGTGTAGACTGAATGGGTGGGGCTAAACCAGTGTAGGTTGAATGGGTGGGGGTAAACGGCTGTAGGCTGAATGGATGGGGCTAAACTGGTGTACGCTGAATGGGTGGGGCCAAACTGCTGTAGACTGAATGGGTGGGGCTAAACCAGTGTAGGTTGAAACGGCACCCGGAGCGTCCACCGCGTTTGTGGGCCAGTGTAGGTTGAATGGGTGGGGATAAACGGCTGTAGGCTGAATGGATGTGGCTAAACTGGTGTACGCTGAATGGGTGGGGCCAAACTGCTGTAGACTGAATGGGTGGGGCCAAACCAGTGTATGTTGAATGGGTGGGGTAAACGGATGTAGGCTGAATGGGTGGGGCCAAACAGCTGTAGACTGAATGGGCGGGGCTAAAGTGCTGTAGGCTGAATGGGTGGAACTAAACTGGTGTAGGCATTTCGGGGTGAGGGTTAAACTCAGGTAGACTGAAAGGGTGGGGTTAAACTACTGTAGGCTGAATGGGTGGGGCTAATATGCTGTAGGCTAAATGGGTAAGGTTAAACTGCTGTAGGCTGAATGGGTGGGGTTAAACTACTGTAGGCTGAATGGGTGGGGCTAATATGCTGTAGGCTAAACGGGCAAGGTTAAACTGCTGTAGGCTGAATCGGTGGGGCCAAAGTGCTTTAGGCTGAATGGGTGGGGCTAAACAGCTGTAGGCTGAATGGGTGGGGTTAAACTACTGTAGGCTGAATGGGTGGGGTTAAACTACTGTAGGCTGAATGGGTAAGTGGTAAACTCATGTAGACTAAGTGGGTGGGGTTACATGGCTGTAGGCTGAACAGGTGTCAGAGCAACATGGGTGGGGCTGATAATCCATAAGTAAGAAGACGGACAACATGGGAAAAGGGGGAGGGGTTTCTAAAACTGGACTTACAGATCCACCAACAGTGTCCTCCATCGGACAAACCGCCCTTAAGACAACATCCTGTTTCCGTCCATCCCTCCACTCTGAGAAGACACCTCCCCAACGCTATGGAGGCCTGAAAGGAGGTGTAGCTGTTCAAGCAGCTCCTCACTGAGAAAAGGAGACCCACATACCAACAAAGAAGCTGCTGGTGTTCTCAGAACTATGGACTGACCACCTCAGAGTCTAGAACCTCAACACCACCGAAGGTGTTTGGGTTTATTTGGATGGTGAGACAAACCAGACAACCAACTTCTAAGACTGAACTCTGGAGGCGGGGCCACAGGCGTCTTTGTGGAACTGAGCGTGAGTCCCCTGAGGACAATGGAGGGATGGGAGTACCTGCCCGTACTGGTTATTTAATAGAAGTGAAATGAACGAAGGGTGGACTCTGACTTTTGCACAGCACTGCATGTGTTTAAACGTGTCCCGCGTTTCGAGAGCGTCTGAACGACAAGCACAACAAGCTTTATACGTTTTTACATGGTTATAAACCGGAATACAGGCCGGAATTTTACACAGCATTCTGGAAGAGATGGCCAGGAAGCTCGGTTCCCTCTCTGATCACTCGTCGGAAGTCAGGTTCCCAGATTCTGCTGCTTTGAGGAACGTCCAAAAAGTCCATTTACAGAAGTCCATGTCTGGATTAATATGAAGTCAGGAGTTGCTCGTGGAGTCCTCCACCCGAAGCCCTGCTGGAGCTGGATTCCTTCCAGCTGTACGTTCCGCAGTTCCAGTGATTCCAGCAGGAATCCAGATTTCAGTCTCCCATTAATATTCATAGAGTGATATTAGTCCCATATGAACAATAGATGTAGTGACATACGTCTGATTGATAACGTAAACGCAGAGTTCACCAGTTCAGCTGTTTTAGCATTGCTAGCTAGCTAGGCTAATACTTGTGTGCTCTAAATGTAGGTGGTAACTGAATTCCGTGCTAATTAGCATTAGTGGGATTTTCAGGATTGCAGTGGCTGGCTAAACAAATCACACGTATGACGTTACATAGTCTGATCTGGAAGAATGAATCCAGCTTCCACAGCGCTTCGGAAGCAAAATGGACTGACTCTGAGTCAGTGTTCGTCCAGCGTTAGACTCCAATCGCCTCCACTGTGGAGAGCAAGCTCAGTGTTTTGCTGTTGGTTGTTTAAGTGCAGCATTAGGAGAGGAGGAGGGCTGAAACTGGATCAGGAGAGCAGGAGAGCTGAGTCTGGATCAGGAGAGCTGAGTCTGGATCAGGAGAGCAGAAGAGCTGACTCGGAATCAGGAGAGCAGGAGAGCTGAGTCTGGATCAGGAGAGCAGGAGAGCTGAGTCTGGATCTGGAGGCAGGAGGGCAGAGTCTGGATCAGGAGAGCAAAGGGCTGAGTCTGGATCAGGAGAGCTGAGTCTGGATCAGGGAGGCAGGAGAGTTGAGTCTGGATCAGGAGAGCTGAGTCTGGATCAGGGAGGCTGGAGAGCTGAGTCTGGATCAGGGAGGCAGGAGGGCTGAGTCTGGATCAAGAGTGCTTAGTCTGGATCACAAGGGCAGGAGATCTGAGTCTGGGTCGGAATAGCAGGAGGGCTGAGTCTGGGTCGGAATAGCAGGAGGGCTGAGTCTGGATCAGGAGAGCAGGAGAAAAGAGTCTGGATCAGGAGAGCAGGAGAGCTGAGTCTGGATCAGGAGAGCCGGACAGCTGAGTCTGGATCAGGAGAGCAGGAGAAATGAGTCTGGATCAGGAGAGCAGGAGAGCTGACTCGGGTTTAGGAGAACAGGAGAGCTGAGTCTGGATCAGGAGAGCAGGAGAGCTGAGTCTGGATCAGGGAGGCTGGAGAGCTGAGTCTGGATCAGGAGAGCAGGAGAGCTGAGTCTGGATCAGGGAGGCTGGAGAGCTGAGTCTGCATCAGGGAGGCAGGAGAGCTGAGTCTGCATCAGGGAGGCAGGAGGGCTCAGTCTGGATCAAGAGTGCTTAGTCTGGATCACAAGGGCAGGAGATCTGAGTCTGGGTCGGAATAGCAGGAGGGCTGAGTCTGGATCAGGATAGCAGGAGGGCTGAGTCTGGATCAGGATGTCAGGAGAGCTGAGTCTGGATCAGGAGAGCAGGAGGGCTGACTCTGGTATAGGATGGCAGAGGGGCAGAGTCAGGATCACAAAGGCAGGAAGGCTGGTGCAGTAAGGCTGAAGGGCTGAGTCTGGATCAGAAGGCAGTGGGACTGAGTCTGTATCAACAAAAGAGCTGAGTCTGGGTTAAGAGGGCTCAGCCTGGATCAGGAGAGCAGAAGGGCTGAGTCTGGATCAGGAGAGCAGAAGGGCTGAGTCTGGATCAGGAGAGCAGAAGGGCTGAGTCTGGATCAGGAGAGCAGAAGGGCTGAGTCTGGATCAGGAGAGCAGAAGGGCTGAGTCTGGATCAGGAGAGCAGAAGGGCTGAGTCTGGATCAGGAGAGCAGAAGGGCTGAGTCTGGATCAGGATAGCAGGAGGGCTGAGTCTGGATCAGGATGTCAGGAGAGCTGAGTCTGGATCAGGGAGGCAGGAGAGCTGACTCTGGTATAGGATGGCAGAAGGGCAGAGTCAGGATCACAAAAGCAGGAAGGCTGGTGCAGTAAGGCTGAAGGGCTGAGTCTGGATCAGAAGGCAGTGGGACTGGGTCTGTATCAACAAAAGAGCTGAGTCTGGATTAAGAGGGCTCAGTCTGGATCAGGGAGGCAGGAGGGCTGAGTCTGGATCAGGGAGGCAGGGGGACTGAGTCTGGATCAGGGAGGCAGTGGGACTGAGTCTGTGTCAACAAAAGGCCTGAGTCTGGGTTAAGAGGGCTCAGCCTGGATCAGGAGAGCAGAAGGGCTGAGTCTGGATCAGGAGAGCAGGAGAGCTGAGTCTGGATCAGTGAGGCAGGAGAGCTGAGTCTGGGTCAGGAAAGCAGGAGGGCTGACTCTGGTATAGGATTGCAGAAGGGCAGAGTCAGGATCACAAAGGCAGGAAGGCTGGTGCAGTAAGGCTGAGGGGCTGAGTCTGGATCAGGGAGGCAGAAGGGCTGAGTCTGGATCAGGAGGGCAGAGTCTGAATCAGGGAGGCAGGAGGGCGGAGTCTGGATCAGGGAGGCAGGAGGGCTCAGTCTGGATCAGGGAGGCAGGAGGGCGGAGTCTGGATCAGGGAGGCAGGAGGGCGGAGTCTGGATCAGGGAGGCAGGAGGGCTCAGTCTGGATCAGGGAGGAAGGAGGGCGGAATCTGGACAGACAAAAAGACATATAAATGAACAGTTAGACAGACAAACAGACCGACAGATAGATGGACAGCATTCCTACAGGTTCTAGATAGTACCAAGCGATCTCTGATCTTTGGAGTTCCATACAGGCCTTTAATGACTGTAACTGCGCTCCAGAGCGAGTATAATCCGGGCTCGGGTCAGTGTATTATGAGGCCTTTATAAACGTGTGTAGAGAATTTAAATCGGATTAGTCCGAGTGATTCCCGAGTGATTCCCGAGTGACTCCCGAGTGAGTCCAGAGCGATCCCTCACGAAGAGAACCCCACGGCGTAAAAAAAGGTCCCAGTGAAGTTCCGTGTGTTCCATATGTGTGTTTGTTCACGGCTCCTCAGGGAAGTGGGAGTGTCCTAGGAGCTGACTGACTGAAACGAAACCGCCATCACTCACATTCATGACTCCTCTTTTATCTCCTTTTTTCCTACCAGTGTAAGTAAAACCTCACATCTCGGAGAATACCGCACACTCAGCAGATTTATTTACTCGTTTGACTGCTCTGGCCTCGTCATCAAAGCGCTGGCAGATTTTCCGAGCTGCTCTTCTACCTTCTGTCTGCAGTTAGAAAGACACGAACAGGAGACGCCAGCTTTCCTCAGGACGTCAGCAGTGTATCTGACCCATTCACACCAGAGGGGAAATAAACCTGGAGTGACCGCACAGCTTAAGCAGTTGGTAGGTGGTTGCTATAATACCCCAAATGGCTGTTGATGAGTGGTTGCTATGTGGTCCCAATGGTTGTTAGGGTGTTGCTAGGGTGTATATCTGTTTTCCCAGGGAAATGCTAGGCAGTTGCTATAGTATCCCAAGTGGATAAACCTGGAGTTACCGCACAGCTTAAGCAGTTGGTAGGTGGTTGCTATGATATCCCAAATGGCTGTTGATGAGTGGTTGCTATGTGGTCCCAATGGTGGGTTGCTAGGGTGTAGGGAAATGCTAGGCAGTGGCTATGGTATTCCAAGTGGATGCTATGCAGCTTCTATGGTATCCCAGTTGGTTGCTGTGGTAGGCTACATGGCTGCTAGGCAGATACCATGTATCCCTGGTGGTTGCTATGGTATGATAATTGGTTGCTAGGCAGATGCAATTGTATACCTGGTGGTGGCTATGCTGTCCCCTGTGGATGCTATGCAGTTTCTGTGTTATTCCTGGTGGTTGCTAAAGTATGCTAAATGGTTGCTAGGTAGATGCAATGGTATCCCAGGTAGTTGCTATGGTATGCTAATAGGCTGCTAGGCCGATGCTATGGAATGCTGATTGGTTGCTAGGCAGATGCAATGGTATGGTGGTTGCTATGGTATGCTAATAGGTCGCTTGACAGATACAGCTGTATACCTGGTGGTTACTATGGTCTCCCAGGTGTATGCTATGCAGCGCTGTGTGTATCTCATGTAGGAACTTTCTGTGAGGGAGCTTTTAGAGGGGGACGTCTGGTTACCTTCACCACCACTGTGAACAGATCTGACTTGACATCACTTTTACCCACATGTTAGTTCACTGGGAATATTATATAACCTGGGTTTATTTCTACAGCTTGCTTAATGGAACTACAGCTCTGGAAAACTGAAGAGCCCACCTGTAACTGATCAGTGTCTCTAGGTGTGCAGGTTCTGGGTTTGTGTTGGTTCTGTTTGATTCTCTACACTACTGGAACCATGTCTCCCAAACTCCAGATCAGATATTGTATTAGATCTGCTTATTTAGAAAATCTCTAATGACCTCCAGAAGCCTGTTTTTAGAACCATGCTCGCTGTGCGTTTCACCCCAGCCACCGCTCGCCAGTCTCTCTGTAGGTCACTTGAGGTCATCTTACGGTGGGTAAGGGACATTGGAATGAGGTGGCGCTCATCACGGTCAGTAGAGAGTGGGTTTGGCCCTCTGCCAGTCTGTAGCTGTGGTGTCCTGTGTGTTTGCTGCTGGACCTTGTTCTTATGAACCAGACGCTCATTGTATCTTCCAGTAAAGCTAGAACCTCACTGAGAACCTGCTGTACATGTGGAGATGCTGATTTAAGAAGAACCTGAAGTGGGATCTTATTTATCTCCAGAGCTGTATATAACTCCCCTGCCCATGTAAAGCTAATCTCATCTGAATGGGTGTTAAGATTAAACACCTGTAGTTAGTCTATGAATCACTGTGTAGGTTCATTAATATTTGGACATTGACAAAGTTATTGTAGCTGCCCCAGCACTGCATATTAGAGTCACAATCTGGGCCACCAAGCACTGAGGTGCATAGAAATGGCCTATTCCCTGCTGCCTCACTCCTTACAGCATTCCAGTGTTCAGGGTTGGGACTCAGACCCTTAGTTCCAGTAAAGGGTGGTGTTAATGCTACAGCACACAAAGACATTTCACACAGTTATATACTTCCTTTATGGCAGCAGTTTGGAAAATGCCCTTTCCTGTTCCAGCATGGCTCGCTGGGCACAAAGCCAGCCCCGCAAAGGAGCTTGTGGTTGTACCCATAACCTCAACCCCACTTAACACCATTGTGAGTCACGGCAATCAGCTCTTAGTAGTTATAACGCTAACCAATCATCCCTCAGTAGCAGTAACGCTAACCAATCAGCTCTCAGTAGCAGTAATGCTAACCAATCAGCTCTCAGTAGCAGTAACGCTAACCAATCAGCTCTCAGTAGCAGTAATGCTAACCAATCATCCCTCAGTAGCAGTAACGCTAACCAATCAGCTCTCAGTAGCAGTAATGCTAACCAACCAGCTCTCAGTAGCAGTAATGCTAACCAATCAGCATTCAGTAGCAGTAATGCTAACCAACCAGCTCTCAGTAGCAGTAATGCTAACCAATCAGCACTCAGTAGCAGTAATGCTAACCAATCATCTCTCAGTAGCAGTAATGCTAACCAATCATCTCTCAGTAGCAGTAACGCCAACCAATCAGCACTCAGTAGCGGTAATGATAACCAATCAGCACTCAGTAGCAGTAATGCTAACCAATCATCCTTCAGTAGCAATAACGCTAACCAATCAGCACTCAGTAGCAGTGACGCTAATCAATCAGCACTCAGTAGCAGTAATGCTAACCAATCATCTCTCAGTAGCAGTAATGCTAACCAATCAGCTCTCAGTAGCAGTAATGCTAACCAATCAGCTCTCAGTAGCAGTAATGCTAACCAATCATCCCTCAGTAGCAATAACGCTAACCAATCAGCACTCAGTAGCAGTAAGGCTAACCAATCAGCACTCAGTAGCAGTAAGGCTAACCAATCAGCACTCAGTAGCAGTAAGGCTAACCAATCAGCACTCAGTAGCAGTAATGTTGATGTTAGAGATTTTGGCATGGTCCAGTCTGTCACCCTCTGGACGCCCCCCAGTCTTAGGGATCTCCATGATTAAGCCAGTGAACACTACTAAGCTAAATGACTCATCTCCTAGCACTCCTGGAGTTATCCTGGAGAAGCTTCACTCCACGTGGTCCTCACTGCTAGCAACAGCTGATGAGTCACTTCACCCAAAAATAAATCTGCTACACCTACACATCAGAACATCCACGAACATCTGAGCCCGATTAGTGCAGCCTCCAGGGAGTTTACTGGAACGGCTGAAACACACGGTGCGCGAGATCTATAAGAGGAATTCCACCGATTTTATTTTCTCCTACTTCTGATTAATCCCGGGGTCAAGATCAAAAACCCACTCTGAACGGCTTCTCCGCTCACAGTGGTGGTGAAGGTAACCAGACGTCCCCCTCTAAAAGCTCCCTCCCAGGAAGTTCCTACATGAGGTGGTTCTGAATACGCTGCCTGATGTCTGAGACGCTGTTTATGATAGGGTGGAGAAGATCTCAGCCTTAAACTCCATTCATGGTGGAGGGATACATGCTGCAGGGCGCTGGGAGGTCAAATAGTCCCCCATAGAAATCTAGTATTTCCAGGTTTCCCAGATTTTCCCATCATCAACATTCCGAATAAAGACTCAGAAGACACGTGTAGGTTCACTGGTGGTTCTAGATAGTCAATATAGTGTCTATATCTGTGTTCTAGACATGGAGAGCCCTGGGTCCCATCACTAAGACTGAGAAAGTTCTCTGAGGAACCAGAAAAGGTTCTTCTACAGCCCGTAGAACCTTTAGTGGCAGGTGACGTTTGACTCTAACAGCTCCTTTTCAGTGGAGTACGGAAATGAGGATTCGTTTATTAATTTTTGAAGTTTTGTGTATATGTATCTTCATCACTCGGCCTCATAATCATCAGAGTATTTTTTGGTATAGGTATAAACTTTATTTTATAAATTTATTTAATTTAAATAGTGATTTATTGGGTTTTCTTCTCCTGCTAAAAGTTTATACAGAGATATTATATTTCTTTTTCAACATTTTCTCTAATAACGCCACTAAAGGTGTATATACAGTCACTACTGATTTACTGAATTTCCCAGGAGTAAAAAAGTACACTGCAGTAATTAATTTAAGTATACTTGGTATACTTCCAATAACTTTAATTAATATACTGAGACTGTTCTATTGTCATTATACTAACTCTGTACTTAGTGTGCTACATATAAACCTTAGTGTTTTTAAATATATACTTAAATAAAACTTGTACTATTTTAAACACCTCTTACAGTCACTTTAGAGATACTTAGGTACATGGTAAAGTACATTTACTACATTTAAATATACTTATATATTATATTATTATATATTATATACTTCTATATGCACTAAAGTACTACTTCAGTAAAATGTACTTATTAATTATTTTTATTAGACTCATAATATTTACATTTTGCACCTGTACTTAGCACACACAACAATAATCTGCTTAAAATGTATTTGCTCACATTAAAGTACACTTCTAATACATTAAAATACACTTTATTTTTAATATCTTCAGAAATATAGAAAAGTTATGGCACGTTATTTGGGACGGTTAAATTATTAAACATGCCATTTGACCAGGGGGGCCCAAACTTTTGCATACGACCATATTTCCTGTGTGTAAATTGGCCGGTGAGGACCTTTGATCTCCTGATCTAAAAACTCAGAGAGTAAATAAGATTGATTAGTATATTAGATCTAATTTTGAATCTATTTGCTGTATGAAAATGAAAATTTTGAGAATTTTATTTGTTATCAGAGTAATTTAGCGAAATCTTTCAAACTGGTCACAGTTTACACCAAGTGTTGACTGAATGACCTATGTTAAGTAATACATGAGATAATCAGAAGTAATTTATTAACATTATAAAATCTTAGTTAAACATAACGACTATAATAACGACTGTGTCATGTGTACTTAACATGTAACGTCATATTTACTGAACATCAGTTACACAGTGTAGCCTTTGTTGATGTATTCCTTCATATAAACTAATGCATTACTTAATGTTAGGTAGTGTTAAGTGTTACCAAAAATAATAAAAAATTTTAAAAATATTTTTTAAATTTTCAAAAAATTAAAAAATTTTAAAAAATTTGAACTGAGACCCTTTTTTTGAGACCCTCATTATTTATGTTTGTCTTTTTGGCCCTCAGCTGAGCACAGACATTGCTGTTTAGCTCCCTCCTCTAAATTGACTTGCTCAGGCTTTAGTATGTTCGTTTAGTGTTTAGTGTAAACTCGATATTTAAAAAATTATAATTTGTGTTAAAATGCATTGAAAAGTGAGAAATTCCCAAACCCACACTGCGGGGCACTGTATATGACCTGTATGATCAGGGTGACCTCCGGAGGTTCAGGACTAACCACTGTGATGATATAATAACTGTATTAGTTATTCTGTTGAGTTTTATAGCACCGTCTACCATCAGACATCCTCCACCAGCAGAGCTCTACTACTGTGCAGCCGCCATGCGACCTATGAAGGGTCATGGAACAGGAAACCCAGTCTCGAATATGCAAATACAACACAGGAGAAAATAAAACAATCTGGAGTTTAATTACATTTCAGGTGTAATTTAATAACTATATGTCTATATCTGTCATTATCTATCCCTCAGTTAAAGTCAAGAGTGCATAATTATTTGATTTTAATCTGTTTATTATTATGACAAAAATAATAAATACAACTGAACTTTATATATACTATATAACAAGGTGTATACATATATATATATATATATATATATATATATATATATATATATATATATATATATATATATATATATCTTGTTATATATTATATATAAAGTTCCATAGAACAGAAATCCATAATTCTTCTTATATATATTATATATATTATGTAATTCTAACATATACATATATACACAGTACATATATATTATGTAATTATTATGTAATTACATATATATTATGTAATTATATATACACTAAAGATCACGGGCAATATAGATGATTTTCTGTTCTATGAATTAAATACATAACATCCTGAACCCAGATTAATTTTAGGCTCAGGACTAAATTGTAATATCAATGTTGATTTATTATAGAAATTATGGTATTATATTTAATAGTCTCTGTCCAAATAAAATCTCTTTTTTAGTAATTTTACAATTTGCTTCTTATAAAAACCATGTATATTAACTTTTAGCATTAATTTTTATTAAAAAAAAAAAACAGCAATTTTTTGCCATTTCTTTAAGGTTTGGAATCAAAAACTTAAACAAATTGAAAATTTAAAAACTTTTACTCCGGCTTTATTTTACGGTTTATATAATCCCAAAATATGGTAAACATATTAAATAATCAATAACTATGTATTAAAAAGTTTGTTATTTGTAGAGATTTTTTTTTAGAAAATAAACAGATCAACAGAACAGGAATTAAATCAGTGTACATTATATTTATATTTATATTTATATATTATAGATGTAGATAAATCAAAGACTAAATTATAGACTACCCCTTAAACCTTTTGGGCCACTTTAGTATATTTAGTATATATAATATTATTAATAACTGGTATTCAGTAAAATTTCAGACATTGTTGTTTAAGATGTTATAGACTGAACTCCAAAACTTTACTCACAGTGTACAGGATTTTGGGAACAATGATAAAAATATGGATCTGTTTTAAACAATGCGATGTAATTTACTGGGCTGATGGGAGATTTATGAATATTGGTTTGATTAGTGAGATTAGGGGTTTAGAGATGAGTCGCTGTGGACGTCAGTCTCTTCACACTGTAATTGCTTTAATGCTGTACAGACTGATCATCAGTCACTTGCGGCTCCGTTCATCATCCAGAACATCTCCGGGTTTACAGCTTCCTGCAGGACCCAGTGTAGAGTGTGGCGGGTCCTGAAGATTACACGGCTGTAGGTGTGATGTAGATACTCTGGAGGGGGGGGTGAGATTATATGCTGCAGGGTT
>JAMWET010003672.1:0-10000 GCA_024036415.1 Prochilodus magdalenae | reverse complement strand
CCCTTCGCTGCCTGGTGTGGCCATATGGCAACAATTCCCTCCTTTGATTAACTACAATATGAAGGTGAATTGTTCCTCTGGGAATCTGAGCGCTCGTGTGTGATATGGTGTGAGCGTGTCTGATCATGTGGCCTCCTGTTGTGACTTGGACATCAGATTAGTTATTTATTTATTTTGCACATACTACATGAGGCCTGGCACCTCCAGCAGTGTATAACTCAGCTACTGTATATGAATAACATGATACACAGCTAACTATAACTCTGGATATACATATATATATATATTTTTTTTTTTTTGTTTTTTTTTCGGAAGACATTTACACATATGGCTGTTAAGTACCATGCTTGCTTCCATGTCTCATGCTCAGCGTCCTGCCCAGTAAAAAGTGTTTTTGAGGTTTCGAGCTGATGTATAATTTGGCTTATTGTCCCCCGAACTCTTTATTATGCTTCGCGTTGTTTCATTTGACGAGTTTCAAACCCTGTTTTGAATAAAACCAGTGACTTGTAGCTCCATTGGCACATGTTGCTGCCATATGGCAAAAAAATGCAAAGTGCCCCCTCCAACCATTTCCCCCTTTGAAGACGACATTTTTTATAATTTTATTTTAAAACTGAAAAAAAATAAAAATGTTATTTTAGTTTTCGTCTTTTAGGTGCAGTTCCTAATTCCTGCAGTAAAGGGTTAAATTATATTTAAAATTAAATTATGACATAGCTCTTACTGTATACTGTGATATCCTGTATTCGGCCTCTGTGTATTATTCGTTATGGCTGAAGCGACCGGACAGTGCTTACTGTATGGCAAATTCTGAATATAGAAAATCACAAAACAGAATATTACTGATATTAAAATCAGTGTTTGTGCAAAATGAGCTCGATACCAGGTGTTCACTGCTGTCATTGTTTACTCATAACAGGTGGATGACATTCAGGAAACAACACACATACAGATATACAACCAGTTTACCGGAATAAGCCGTTACGTCTTTATAGCCGTATTGACTGAATACTTGTCCAGTTTTGTGCTGCTGTGGTTTACAGTGCTCAGTCTGTAGGGACAGCAGCTGAGGACGTGATTTCAGATCTGTAATGACGGGGTTTATATTACTGCCTGTACAAAACTGAACCTACTGGTGTTAGTCATGTCAGGTGGCAATGTCCTATGACAGTTATGAATTAGATACAGGTGTAAATAAACGAGTGCTCGTTTATGGTGCATTAACCTGAGATATGTATTACGTATACTGTGCTGCTCCTAATATCATTTGTCCAGAATGTTCTACAGAACTCCGGCGTAAAGGCCAGGATTACTGGACTCTCATATTGTCCTTCATGAATATTTGTGCAGTTTATTTATTTATTTATTTATTTATTTATTGTACAGAAAAAAACAAAAAAAGTAAAAGAACTATATTGTGGTTGCACGGTCACTTCGTTGTCCACATTAAGGGTTCGCTCAGGCGTCACTGGGCATTACTACTCGTCTCCTGTTGTCTAATTGCCCTTAGTATTTGTCCCCAGCCTCCAGTGCTGCAACATGCACTACCAGTTTTCTAACCAGGTCACTCATCCTGAAGCCGCCTCTCATCTGTAGCATGGACTGAAACACCTGAGCAGTGAAGAGCACCAGGAAATTTGGTCAGTAAAAAAAATCCCAGAATTCCACATTTCCAAATCCGGTCTTTTACTCTCAGTGACATGTTCAAACCCACAGATTTCCGGATTGGGATCTTTCATCCTGAAGTACACTACCAGCCAGAGGGTTAGACCCGGCCCTTTCTAGCAGGTTCTCCTCCTGTGTATCTTAAAGTTCTACTGTAGAACAAGGGGAGGTCACCAAACTCTAAACTAGCACTCATGGAATTATCCCGTCCACCTTAAAACCCTCCAGAATGGAATTATACAGTCCACCTTAACCCCCTCCAGAGTGGAGCTGTACAGGAGGATGGAGCAGCTTCCTTACCCTGCAGTGGAGCTGATAGAACAAGGTTTATTACTAAGCAGGTTTGGAGCGATTCTATTGGTCGGTCCATCATGAATATTCACTAACCTGAAAGGAGAGCTAGAGCTTTTACACTGTGCAGAAAAAGAGATCAAAGTTTTTACACCACTAAATATATATTAGAGGTGGAGATATGGAGGAGTATCATACTGTGTACATCAGGAGTAGATGTGGTGGATCAGGGTATGTATTTTCCCATTCAGACCATGCCTTTATTCTGTATTCTATTTAATTTAATAATGGCTTTTTTTTAACTAATTAAATTATCATCATAATTTGAGTGAAAATTAGAGTATTTAAAGAAACGGCACAAATTTCATTCAAAATTTTCCCTATTTTTTTTCTGCTGTACTGACAGCGTGCACTCAATCCGGACAAAAGTCTCTAAGGAGCAGTTTAATCCACCTACATGTGACATTTCAGTGGAAGAAGACTGAAAACAAATCTGGCCTTTTTGTAGAAATGTCACAAATTAGCTTCAATTTTAATAATTCGCTTAAATATTTAGGAAAAAAAATACAAATTCTGTTGCTTATTTTTTCCAGGTGTCAGAGACTTGTGGACGCCACTCTAGAGCAAATTTAATTTACTACCAAATAAATAAAATTTAAAAAATAATAATTTTATAATAAATTTATTTTTAAAAATTTGAAATACAAAGCCCTGATGGGGACCCTGGAGTGTTTATTCTGGCCTGTAAAAGTTATAGCCCTTAACCAGCAAGTACCAAAACGTCTGGATTGAAAATAATTCAGGTTGTGACCACACAAAACCAAACACACCAGCATGTGCAGTAATAAAACGACTAAAATATTATAATCCAACATTCCTCCAAATATGAATCCGGTTTAATCTAGAACTTCGTGATGTGTCTACACAGACAAGCACAACACAAACATGGCAATACTAAAGAAGCGTCTGCTGACCCCACGTACCTGAAGGGGTTAGTGTTGTGAACCTGAAAGAGGACAGGAGCACGGAGGTCAAGGGTCAGGAGGACTGGGAAGTTGAGCGGAGGAAAGGCCGTCGGGGTCAGCTGGAGGTTCTTCGGGCATGTAATAGGGCTAATGGCAGTCAGAGAGCAAACAGCAAGTGGACCGAAACAGTCAGGTTTTAAGCAGAGTGCTGAAGTCGGTAGATCTGATGAGTTTCTTAATCAAATTAGCCGGCTAGCGGCTAGTGGCTAGCAGACATGGACCAAGCTCCTTCCATTCTCCAGACCGAGAAGGCGTAGCTCAGCCGCTCGTGGGCCAGATAGTTACAGCTGGCCAGTTTGGCATCCATCTCGTCGCTCTGAAGCACCTGGTAGAGGAAGTCAATGTAGCGTGACGCTAGCTTGAGGATCTGGATCTTGCTAAGCTTGTCCGAGGGCAAGGTCGGGATGATCTTCCTCAGGGAAGCGAAGGCGTCGTTTAACGACTGGGTGCGCTGCCTTTCCCGGACGTTGGCGATGACTCTCTGGGAGTGGACGTCTTCGAAAGACTGACCAGGAAGTGGCGAACCTGCGCTAATCACTGGAACTAGCGACGAGCAGGAGGACGACGAGGAAGATGATGATGAAGGAGAGCTCTTTTTGGGCCGCTTCGGACCAGACGGGGCGAAGGTGGGTGTTCCCTCAGATCCGGTTTTGTCCTCGGGGATCAGATGGGCATTGATTTCTTTCTTGGGGCTGGTTAGCCGCTTCCGTCCACCAGAACCATGAGGAGCAACGACAACAGGGCACTTATTGGGGCGGCGTTCCGCGTCGTCTTCGTTGGGAAGCACCCCACCTTCAGGGAAATCACCACAGGTCTCTTCCTCTCTCATGGCAAATGGCTTTCTGTCCCGGACCGCTGTCTTCTCCAGGTGCTCCAGCGCTCTTCTTGGTGTCGTCCTCCTTTTCTCTCCTCCAACGTTCTTCTCGAGCCTGGTCTTAGGTTCTTGGTTCTCCTGGATCTTCTACGCTCTACCTGAGGCCGGTTTTGGTTTCTTGGTTCCGCTGGTGCTCCAGTTCTCTTCTTAAGCCACGTCCTGGTATGTGTCCTTTAACCTCCTCTTGTTTTTGGACCTGGCCTTGGTTCCTTGGTTCTGCTGGTGCTGTTATTGATCCAAGTCTTAGTGAGTCTGAGTTTCTCAGCCTCCTGGTTCTCCAAAGCAGTTCTGTATCCTGGCCTTAGTTTCCTGGTTCTCCTGGTCCTCCGAGGCTGTTATTGATTTGTTGATTGATGTTCCTCAGCCTCGTATCTCCTTTATGGTCTCTCAGAGCTGTTCTTGATCCTGGTCCTAGCTTCTCGGTTCTCCTGGTCCTCCAAGGTCCCACGCCTCGGTCTTCTGCCTCCTTCTAAGACTCAAAGACAGACTTCAGTTAGGAGCTGTGGTTTGAAAAAGACCAACCTTTGAAGCTCAAAGAACCATAAACCACCGCCGTACCTTCCTGTGCTTAAGAACCTCATGGACCTATAGGCACCAGACGTTCTCTCTGCCCCTCTCAAGTATGTTCTTTAGCATATGTGGGTCCCAACATCTGGTTTCCAGCATTTTTATAAAGGCCAGGAGCAAGGTCTTCACAGGCCCCGCCCACCAGGCTTTGCCATTGGACTAAAGGAAGGGCTCCCGGCTCCACCTAGCTTGAAGGAAAACAGACAAGACGGCATCCCGCGTTGATTGGTGGACGGAAAAACTGTGGGTGTGATGAACTGCGAGGATGAATTGATTGGCCAATCTTCTGTTGCTTCATTGCAGGTTTTCCTGAAATTGTCGTTTTGTTTATTAGATCCAGATTTCTCACTAAACAAGATCACCACCCCCACCCCCCGCCCGCCTCCACCCGCACCAACCCACCAGGCCACAGACAATGTGGAGCTTTCATGAAAGATTCAGAGCATTGCCTTTGTCGGAGAGAAGCTATCACATCCACTCCAAACTCAAGTTCTCTGATAGAACATCCGTCTAATCGCTGCTCGTGGCGGGGTCGCTCCTAATGTGCGGAAAGGAACCTTGCGGCTCTGGAAGGGGAACTTTTCGGGTGAACTTTATTCATCTGCCTCAATGCAAAAAGATTCTATTCCGGGAAATTCCTGTAATTCCGAGCAGTTCTGGAGAAGTTCTGGACCATTCCTGTCCGCTTGCACGGCTTAATATGCTTTAAATTACCGTAACTAAGAAGAAAAGACAATGAGTTATGTGACAGTGTTCTGCCGTAATCATATTCATGTGCATCTCTCTCTGAACGGTTTGATTCGGCCGCACGGTCGCGTACGTCTAGCTGTGTTTATATCTTGCGTATATCCTCTGTCGGGACAAAAATTCATTATATCTTCATTTTAGTCACTTTTTGTTTATATTTTGGCCTAATTTGTGATTAATTCATGATGAAAGGACCAATCCACATGCTTCAAAATCACTCCAGTAATGGCATGGAAGAAATTAAATCTTATAAACCATCGCTGTCCATAGAAAACCATGTCTCTTCAATGTCTGTCGATTTTTACTTTTATGACTCATTTGAACCCAGCAGCTGCTGTTTACACTAGGTGAAAATTTCAAGATGAATGGACAGACAGAAGTGGCCCAAAATGGCTTGGAAAGACGTCTGGTTCCATAGACTTACATTCAAATTAAATTGGTTTTTGGCCTCTCCTGTAAAGCTGCCATCTTGGAGAGACGTATCATTAATGTCCATTATAAATGTTACATGGTTTATATCCTACTGCTGTGGAGTCACCATCACAGTATGTGTATTACACTGCAGAGGTATGGAAATGGCTGTATGTGTGTCAGTGTAAGGACAGTATAATTATACACCATGACGAATATATTAATACGTAATATTTACGAACTTTTACACTCGTTCCTTTATTAGTGATTGTGCATTGTTCTTCTTCTTGGTCAGGAGATATTTGTTCTCTACACAGTCACAGAGTTCCAGCTCCAGAACGTTCCGGTTATGGTGTGCCTGTATGCAGCTCTTTGATCCGACATCCAGTTTCTCAATTCGGAATTTTTCCCATTAAGAACGTATAGAGTTCAAAAACACACACCCATCTGCTGGACGTCTGCTTGACCGACAGACACGGTTTCACATACACTAACTCAGGGCAGACCCCCGAACACAAATTCAATTTTAGCCTGATCCACACTCGTTTGTTTGTCTCCCCCCACCCCACCTTAATCGTTCCTCCCATAGAGTCCCATTCATTTTCAACCCCATTCAAACTCCATCGTTTCCTTTGCATGTACTCACTCAGGGCACATCCCCAAACTCTCATCCACAGCCATACTGACCCAACACTCCTCCATGAGTCATTTATTTACCCCTTGATCCGGCCATAGACTCCCATTCATTTTAAACATCAGCTTAGCAGCTGGCCCGTAACCAGTTTAAGCCGTGCTTTTCTCAGGAACGGCAAACTGGTTTAAATAAAATACTTTTTCATTCATCTATCAGCTTAACAAGCTCTAAAATAAAACAGTAAATTTAGTAATATACGTTTTAAAAATGGCAATAAAATAACAGAATTTTTTAAAAATTAAAACTAAATAAGTTTACATTATAATATTAAATAAAGCCTAAATAAAAGGATATGGTTTTATATATTTATTTTAAAAATGCAGTAATTAATTCCACAATTTAAAAAAATATTGACAGGAGCCTTCATTTCTTACCGATCAGTTTTTCCTAGCGTTTAGTGCCAAATATAAATTTTGTTTCCCTAATTAAATATTAAATATTAAATAAATTGTGATGTCCGTTATCCAGTGGCCGGTCCACAGAGAGAATAGGAATATAGAATTGGATATTATCAGCACAGCCACACCAACCCATCTGATCATGTTTCCTAGATGTTGCATGTTTTAGGGAGAACCAAACTGGCCCTAAAACGGAACCTTGTGGAACCACCAAAATGCTCAGACGGGTTTTTTCCGCATGCAACACGAAGCTGCCGTTCTTTATAGTATTATAACTTTATAAATGTCATATAAATGCCTCACACTGTGTCCTCTGTTCTAACACTAGTGATGTTAGAGTCGGGTTATGCCTTGGGCTTTCGTTGGAGTTTGGTGAACAGCGTGAAGCATTGAAGGCCGTACTGAAATACCGCTCTGTGATATCTGTGTATTCCAGCCGTTTCTCACCGCTGACTTCACTCAGCACTTCAGAGGAGTTCGTTTCAGCAGGTTTATGCGTTTGGCCCGTCAGAGTGCGCTTTTTAAATTGACCCTACCTGGACAGAAGGCCTGACGATAAAGAGAATCGTTTCAGTGTGTCTGCAGCTTTCAGCACATGGTGCACATCACGCTGGAAAGCTAGAGGCTGCACAGCACACCGTACGCTTAACATCTCCGACACATCAGCTGAACAGTGAGACAGCGAGCGCTAACCGTGTCTGAGAGATGGGAGAGGAGACATTCCACAGATATTCCTGGTTATGGAATTGTGTCGTATTAACATTCATTAAATAAAGCCTCAGCTTTTCTCTGTACGGACGCCGTGCCGGAGACACACGGACTCGGTTACATCAGGAACACATGGGTCTCTTTACACATGGAGACGGTGGTGTCCTCCACTGATACCCTGAACTCTGCTTAGTGATTTAGAGGAGGGGGGGATAGAAGGGGAGGGGAAGAGAGAGAAAATAGAGAGAAGGGGAAAGGAAAGATGAGGGAGAAATGGAGGAGAAAGGGAGAAAAAGAAGAGAGGGGGAGAGACAGAAATAAAGAAAGAGAGGATGGAAGAGAAGGAGAACAGGGAGACAGCGAGAGATACAAGACACAAAGAGAGATAGAAAAAGTAAAAAAGAGGTAGAGAGAAAGAGAGAGAGATGAAGAGAAAGAAAGGGAGAGAGATAGAGAGAGAAAGGGGAGAGGGAGGAACAGAAAAGAAAGATGGGAAAAGAGAAAAAGAAAGGAAAAAAATAAGAAAGAGGACGGAGGGAAAAAAGAACAGGGAGAGATAAAAGACAGAGCTAAAAAGTGAAAAAGAGATGAAGAGAAGGAAAGGGAGAAAGAGAGAGAGAGAGATAGAGATAGAGCAAGAAAAGAGAAAAAGAGAGAGATGGAGAGAGAGAGAAAATGGAGTAAGAGATGAAGAGAGAGAAAATGGAGAAAGAGAAAATGGAGAAAGAGATGGAGAGAGAGAAAATGGAGAAAGAGAAAAGGGAGAAAGAGGTGGGGAGAGAGAAAATGGAGAAAGAGATGGAGAGAAAGATGGAGAAAGTGAAAAGGGAAAAAGAGGTGGGGAGAGAGAAAATGGAGAAAGAGAGAGACGGAGAGACTGAAAAAAGAGACAGGAGAGAAAGACAAAAGGAAGTGAGAGAAAGAGAGCAGGTAGAGGAGAAGAGTCGTTATCTAGTACTTGGGAATTTGTCCATCCCACTTACTCTGTTAGAGTCTAGAACCTATTGGACATTTCAGTTCCGTTTTAGTTCAACTGTCAAAACAAAATGATGATCTAGAACTTTGAAGTTTGTACTTCACCCTTACTCTAGAACTCTAATCTAGAACATCAGTGTAATTCTGTCTCGTTATACCCACACACCATTTAACTGACCGCTGAGGGGTACACTCCTCTACATGTGTGTGTGTGTGTGTGTGTATGAGTGTGAGTGCAAGTGAGTGTGTGTGTGCCTCTGCGTGTGAGTGTGTGTGTCTCTGAGTGTGTGCATGTGTGTTTGTGTGTGTGAGTATATGTGTATGTCTCTGAGTGTGTGTGTATATGTGTGTGTGTGTGTGTTTGTGTGTGTGAGTATATGTGTATGTCTCTGAGTGTGTGTGTGTGTGTGTGTGTGTGTGTATGTGTGTGTGTGAGTGTGTGTGTGCGTGTGTGTGTGTATATGACTGTGTGTGTGTGTGTATGTGTGTGTGTCTGTGCATAAGTGTATGTATGTGTGTGTGTGTGTGTGCGTGCCTCTGCATGTGTGTGTCTGCATGTGTGTGTATGAGTGTGTGTATGAGTGTGTGTGCAAGTGAGTGTGTGTGTGCCTCTGCGTGTGAGTGTGTGTGTCTCTGAGTGTGTGCATGTGTGTGTGTATATGTGTATGTCTCTGAGTGTGTGTGTGTGTGTATATGAGTGTGTGTGTATGTATATGACTGTGTGTGTGTGAGTGTGTGTGTGTGTGTATATGTGTATGTCTCTGAGTGTGTGTGTGTATGTGTGTGTGTATATGTGTGCGTGTGCGTGTGTGTGTGTGTGTATATGAGTGTGTGTGTATGTATATGACTGTGTGTGTGCGTGCCTCTGCGTGTGTGTGTGTCTGCATGTGTGTGTGTGTGTGTATGAGTGTGTGTGCAAGTGAGTGTGTGTGTGCCTCTGCGTGTGAGTGTGTGTGTCTCTGAGTGTGTGCATGTGTGTTTGTGTGTGTGAGTGTGTGTGTGTATATGTGAGTGTGTGCGTGTGTGCATGTGTGTGTGTGTGTGTGTGTGTGTGTGTGTGTATATGAGTGTGTGTGTGCGTGTGTGTCAGTCAGAGTGTATTGCGTGGTCTCCCTCCACACACCTGCGCTCCATCAGTGTATTTACACTGCAGCTCACCGACCGAAAATAAACACCCCCCAGCTATTGGAGTAACGGAGCGGGGGGATAAACACTACTCGCACGGCGCTCCAGGTGGACAGTGTGGAGTCCAGACAAGCCCGTCAGGACTGTCCACTGTCTCCACTACTGGTCAGGACACTGGAATCACTGTTATTGTTAATCAGCACTGGTACTGCTGTTCCCGGTCAGGACACAGCTCTCCCAGGACTCCATCACCGCCTCTCCCCTCTCCGCCTCCCTCTGTTCCCTCGTTTCTTTTCTCTCTGTAGCTCTCTCTTTTGCACTTTCTCTATTTTCTCTCTTTCTTCTTTCCCTCCTCTTCTTCTATGTAGCTCTTTATTTGGCACTCTCTCTTTTTCCCTCTCTTTCCCTCCCTCTCTCTCCCTCTCTCCCTCTCTCCCTCTCTCTCTCTCTCAACTGTCATCCTCACACTCTGCTCCGCTCGCGTGCCACGCTGCTGTTCTCTCAGTAATGTGGAGGA
>JAMWET010003671.1:460000-554710 GCA_024036415.1 Prochilodus magdalenae | reverse complement strand
GTTGTGTTACCAGAGTAAATCAATAAACGAGTTAACTGAATCTGAGCACCTGTGTGTTTGTCCATCACCCTAAAGAGGACATCACTAGAGTCTGCTGGGGTCCTAGGTAAACATTCACAGGGGGTCCCTCCAACCAGCATTCATCACCATTATGTTATAAATAATCTGATAGCAACATAGAAATTGTGAAATGTTGTAACGCCTGCTGGCTCTCCTCCCATCCCCAATCTCCTGGACTCGATTTCCCATAATCCACCACTTGAGGACAGCATAGTCACATGTCCACCATCTTCCAGTCCCGCTCCGTCTCTCAGGTCTAGCCAGAATATTGATGTCACCTGTAGCTGATTAGCCTCAGGTACAAATACTCCTCTCTCCCACTGACCCATTGCGACGTATTGCCTCATCGTGCGTACCGAGCGGTTCTCCCTGTTGTTATTCTCGTTTGCTTTCCTGGTTTGACTCCCTTTTGACTTTCTGATTTACTCTTTGTCTTTCCCCTTTGGATACTGTTGCTGGTCTGACTGTTTTGCCTGTTTCTGACTTCTGCTCGTCTCGTTACTCTGATTCTGTCCTTGCCCTCTTGGTTTTGTTCGCTTGTGCCTTGTTGCTGCTGTGTTGTGCTACGAGCCTGTTCAATAAACTTAGCTTTGCTTTTAGCTCAGCGTGTGTCACAGTCTGTCTGTCCAACCTCACAAATGTAAACAATTTTTAATTTAAAAAGTTCACATGGCTATTATATAAACACTTAATATAAATAAAGACTTGTAATTCAAAAATATAAATATACCCCTCGCCCCCACCGACTGGCCTGTGGCCCCAAGCAGTCGCCTGCCTTGCCTTAACCCATACCTATACAGTCTAAGTGATACCCTATATTATATTGCTCCTTGCAGTGGCCAGTGATGACGATGAATCCTCCGGTTTGTGTGACGACTGACAGACAGACTGTGACGCGCGTTAAGCTAAAAGCAAAGGGATGTTTATTAAACAGGCTGGCAGTGTAACACAACAACAACACAATCAGGGCAGACATAACCAGAGGGCTAGAGTACAAGAAAGGGTAAATATATAGGAGTATATATACAACTAAATAAATAATCTAAAATAAAGACTCGGTATGAAAAATACCTCCCAATTTGGCAAACTGGCTAGCAGCAATGGCCAAGAGCTATACGCAAAAAACACCAAGGGGCTGTATGGATTGGTCAAATGCTAAACAAATATAAACAATATCACATACCTGCTTCAATGTAGTGGATGCGGCCCTAATCGGACACTGGGGCTTGTTTATCCCGTCCCAAACAGCGAAGCTACCAGAGGAGAGAGCACTGTGTTACCAAACTGTGCCAGCACACATAGAAAACCAGCTGAAACAGGTAAAAGCGCTATACCTTTATACGCTCCCTTCCACACTAAGCTGTGCATCAACCACGCTGTTGCCACACAGACAGGTTTAACGTTGTGCCAGGCCAGCAACTGCTACCAGGACCCAAGGCATAACTGCTGTGCCTGTCCTTTGCTACACGGGCGGACAAAGCCACTTTAGCACAAGCTATAGATATAGATAGGCACTAAAGCAATGCGTACAAAAAAACCTTAACAACTTGGTGAACTTTCAATAAAACAGCCCAATCCTGCCAAAATTTGACTTACTACCAGGTCCCCATGGCAACACCTATTCAAGGCTACACACATATATAAACCTCACACATATATATACCTACATACATATATACACCTCAGTGAGGCCATTCCAAATGTCTGATTGAACGATATGCTGCATATTCCTGTAAATAATCCAAGTAGGGAAATAACTGACATGTAAATGCCAGCATTTTAATTAATCAGCTGCCATCTGCTCCTCTGTGGCTCTGACTGTGTCTGAAAGTGATGAGATCTCTCTGCTTATCTTCTCAATCTTCTCCTTCATCACCCGACTCTTCTGCTGCTCCACCTCCCGCAGTGCCGCTAACCTGTGCACAGAGGTGCACCTTGTAGCTCTACCATTCCAGACTGTAGTCCATCTGGTTCTCTGTATAGTTTATCACTGCCGCACCCCATCTTATCTACACCGCAGTTCCATAAAATACCACCTGTACTACAATCCTAGCCACTACTATGAGTCTGAATTCAGGTATAAAGATCAGAGTTTGAACAATAACAGAAGTACATCTCCATTACTCGTATAGAAGCAGCATTAATATACTTGTAACTGGGAGTGTCACACTGAGTCTGGTAAACAGTTTATGGAAGGTGAGAGGTATATAAGCTTCTGGTTCTTTAATTTAAGTCTAAAATGCTGAATTTAAACTGTACTGAAATGTTTACACTACATGGAGTGGGTGGTTACGGTGTAAAAGCAAGGCTAGGGTATCTAGTTTAAGTTGGGAAAATGGTTCTAAAGAGAACAACATACAAACTAGCTGCACTTTTAACACATACGCTGTTGTATGCTCTCTGTAGAAGCAGCTGGTGGAGAATCAGAGGACATTCCAGCAGAGAATCCAGCAGACGGAGAACAAACTACAGGAGCTGAAACAAGCTATGGAGAATCTCAAGGTGAGTACACTGACCAGTTAGGAGCCCAGGGTCATTTTTCCCCACTGAGTCCACTGTGGGGATGTAAGTGAAAGAGCTGCTTCAGATGAACCCCTCCTCTCTATGTGTCTCCTAACAGAGCTCTGCACAGGCAGCAGTGGAGGACAGTGAGAAGATCTTTACTGAACTGATTCAGTCCATTGAGAGAAGACGCTCTGAGGTGAAAGAGCTGATCAGAGATCAGGAGAAGACTGAACTGAGTCTGGCTGAAGAGCTCCTGAAGAAGCTGAAATGAAAAGAACATGATTAATGTTTAATGATTAATTAATGATTAATGTTAAAATAAAATCATCAGAATAAAAGAATCACTCAGACCTTTATCCAACAGTGAATGAAAACAAGTATCAGATTAAATGCACTTTAAATGTGTGGCCATGCTTGATGTACTGCCATGGTTATATGGCTTCCTCATGCTACAGTGCACTATGGTTTGTCCACCACCCTTTCCCCACCAGTATGTGTTACAGCAAAGACAAACTGCTCCCATGCATGTGATTGAAACGATGAAGGAGGCTCCTCCACTACTCTAGCAGCCATGACGGCTGTTGCTGCTACCTGCTTGGAGCATACTTCATTCACGTGACACACAGCGACTTCTGTCTTTCTATCTGTCTATCCTTCCACTCCAATTCCTCTTTGAGATGTAGACAGCTATCACTTTAACTACATAATCATTTCATGCCAGTGACTAAGTAACACATTTAGGACTGTACCCGAATCAGAGTTTCTTCAGTCAGATTGGAAGATTTGATTATTTGTTTGTGTTTTTTCTGCTTATGGATTATCCAAATGAAAGAGAGAGTGTGAGAGAGATTGAAATATTTTAAATTATGATACTAGTGGTCATTTAGGTCTATGAACGGTTTTGGCTAATAATAACACAGATAAAAAACGTTGTAATGGTACTGTACACACACACCTTGATTTAACAGTATTCACATGTATACAGAACCGTTTATCCGTGGCTCGTTACACCACTACTAGTTTACGTCCTTCTTTATTTACACCTGCTTACAGATAATGCAGCTATAGATGTTTATCAGTGTATGACCATATATGGAAATAGTTATAATAAATAAGATTTTAAGAAATTAAGAAATAATATTAATTTTATTTTCTCTCCTCCATCAGATTTCTTTTAGATCACTCCAAACACAGCACGCAGAAGACTGGCTCCGTCTGAGGGGAACAGAACATTAGTGATACGTCACACCCAGACACATTCTGATCTAGAGAGATTGGATAGACTAATTCTCAATAGAGAACGTGATTCAAGAAGGAAGTTCAAAGTAGAGAAAGACTGACTGGACGCTGTTACTGGGAGGTCCAGTTCAGCAGGAATTATGTTAATATTGCAGTGTCTTATAAAGACATCAGCAGGAAGGGAGTCTAGATTTGGGTCTAATGATCAGTCCTGGAATCTGATCCGCTCCGGCTCCAGTTTCTATTTCAGTTGTAATAACAAACAGACTGAACTCCCTGTAAAGTCCAGCTCCTCCAGAATAGGAGTCTATGTGGATCACAGTTCAGGAATTCTGTCCTTTGACAGCGTCTCTGACACAATGACCCTCCTCCACAGAGTCCACACCACCTTCACTCAGCCCCTCTATCCCGGGTTTAGGGGTTATGTATTGATTGGTAGTGTCCTTCAGATTTGTGATCTCAATTAAAATGCTAATAAAAGCTCCATCTACAATCATATGTGG
The DNA here is from genome assembly GCA_024036415.1 of Prochilodus magdalenae. NCBI lineage: Eukaryota > Metazoa > Chordata > Actinopteri > Characiformes > Prochilodontidae > Prochilodus > Prochilodus magdalenae. The sequence goes on along the minus strand of JAMWET010003671.1, from coordinate 550,403 downwards.
ATGAAAAAAAATATATATATATATATTTTAAATCTGTTAGTTACAGCTTATTTCGAAATAGCTTTATATCTGTCCTGTATGTGCTGAACTCAGTGGAATATCTCATTTCATGTGTGTATTTTATGCTGTTGGCATGACGCACACAGAGCTAAAAGCCAGAGGAGCTTTATTTAACAATCTGGTAGCTGAACACAATAGCAAAGAACAAGCACTCATCAAAACAGGGCAATGCCAGGTTATAGATCGAGAGACAAACAGAGGTCGAAAACCAGGAAGTCAAACAAGCTAGCAAACAGAATCAGAGGGGAAATCCAAGAGACTAATCAGGAACATAGAAGGAGAGTCGAAAACCAGCGGAGATTAGAACAAGGCAGACAGAACCAAAGGAGAATCGAAAAAGTGAAAGTCGAAACCAGCAACAGTAATACAATAGTAAAGTCCTAAACCCCTTAAATTATATTATAATATTCATTTATATCCATAGAGATTCTTAGGAACAGCAGGTGAAAATAAAATAACCCTGGCACATATAAAGTAAAATTTTACACTTGTGTAAAAACACACTGAAATAAGTCTGCCTTGGTGATTGTCTGTTTGGTATTTTGAATCTTGCCTGTCTCCTGCTTTTGACTTTGCCTGTCCCTTGTGCTTTGATTGCCCGGATTCTGTTTGTTGAACCTCACTGCCAATCTGTCAAATAAATCCAGCCCTGATTGTAGCTCTGCGTGCATCAATCAGGCTTTGTCCGGGATGGGAATGTGCTCAGAGCGTCATTTTATTAGTGTTCCAGTAATTGGAGAGAATTCAAATGGAAACTCAGATGTTATAAAACACCATATAAGACTGACTCATTTTCGTCTGGTGACTGCTGGAGGAGCTGTGGGGAAACAGACTTGAATTTTGACCATATTTTTGCTCATATGAAAAACTGAGGAAGTATTGGGCCGATATCTACAGTGTCCTAAGCCTTGCTTTTGATATAGCTATCTCTAAAGAACCCTTAGTGTCCTTGTTAGGAGTTATACCGAAGGGATTTGATAATAGGGGGCCATATTTTTCTGCTTTCTGCTTTTATTTAGGGAATAACTATTACCTGGTAAAAAAAAAAACTACTAAGCAAGCAAGTTCATCCTTTATTCTTATCTTTTATTAATCTTCAGACCTGTATATTTAACTTTCTGAGGCTCGTTCTGATGGACACACACCCCACTTCAATCACTACACCCATATTTATATACAGAGTGGGCTGTGGTTTGCTATCCAGTGTTACCTGTCGCCATTTTCCCTGGCTGAAGCAGGCTGAGAGCTGGTGAGGCCGCGGTGCATGATGGGATGCAGTACACCATGAAGATAGCTCCACCTGTATACTAGAAAACCTGACTGGAGTAGAACCTGACTAGAGTCAGTTTTCATACTACATACTACATACTACTTTTAGGTAGATTTAGTATGCGAGTAGTATGTAGTATGCTATTTTAAATACAGCAATAAACTGTTGATAGATGGTTCTGCTCATCACTGCGGTCTGTGAAAACTGCCTGTAGGAAAGGCTGTAGGCTGCTGGTGCCCTCTTGTGGTGCAAGGGTGCAGCAGCACTATTAAGCACATTGAGCTGAGTAGTCAGTATTGAATAACTGTAGAGACACACTACCTGAGCGGAGTACTGCATTCAGTGGAATCTATGATAAGGAAAACCAAACACTTCTGAAACCTATGAAGGTTGTTTGCCCTGTAACTGTTCATTGTTGTCACTCTAATTTTGTATTATTGCTTCGCTGTTTAGCTGAAGGTTAAGCATATGTGCAATAGCAACCAGATGAGGGGAGATGTGTTGTACTTCCACTAATAAGCCATTTTATTTGCATATATGTGGTGATTTGATTTTTGCTGATATTTACTGTCTTTGTAACCTTAAAGAGTTTCTGTTCTGTGCTGCTGTGCTACCAGAGTTAATCGTTAAAGACGAGTTAACTGAATCTGAGCACCTGTGTGTTCTGATTAAACCCTAAGGAGAACATTACTGTTATGTATTGGGTTTGGCTGTCTAGCAAATGAGGTGAGCGCACTCTGGCGGGCTATTTATGTAATGGCACTAATACTTGCAGACATGTAAGTAATCAGCGCGAGTGGTGCGTTCAAGTTTTTGGTTCCTGAGACACGTCAATAAAGTACCCCCACGGTTATTGCTCTAACGTCGTTTCCTGGAATGATTCCTGATTAATTCCACCAAATATATTACAATTACATCATCCTTAATGAGTGGTGATTGTAGAGTCTGTTGGGGTTCTTTAAAAATTCATTGGCTGGTTTACAGCAAGACACCACAATGGTCACCCAGACAACATGCCGTCTCGTCCACTTACTGTTTAGTTAGCTATGCTAGTTAGCTTGGAGCTAATGCTAGTAGCTAACGTTATGTATTCTAACTACTCGCGTCCCATCTGGACATCAACACACATTACATTAAAGTTGTTCTTCACTAGAAAACTTTAAGATGTTTAAGATGATCTGGTACAGTCACAAAGCATGGCTGCTACTACAGGTTGCTGTTAAGGCTGCTATGCTAATAAAGGTGGAGGTGCTCCTCTCTTCAGTCTCTTCAGTGTTAAACGGTGAGCAAAGCTGCTGGATTTGTGCAGAGGAAACTAACAACTCTCAATTAAAGTCATCCAGAATCTTAAGTCGGCTTCAGTTTCGTCAGTTCCACCTTAAATGGTGCTGCAGTTACATTCTGCTGCCTGGACAAGCTGTAGCATTTAAGGTGGAGTGGATTAACTGATTAAGAAGCTGGTGAATAGAAAGCCGGTTTAGACTTGTTTAAAGATGAACACCCACATTGCTTGTTGACAGTTTGGTTCTCAGAAAGTGCAGACATCCCTTTCACACAGATCCAGTACAGAGTTCTGTATATAGTCCCCCATTTATATTGCTCTTCCTCTGTTGTCTTGTTCCACTGAGATACAACAGGAGCTGGTGTATACTAATTTTGGGGGTGTCATTAATGAGTCTGGACTGATATGTAACAGTTTAGGATTTTAAAAAACTGTCAATTTCACTGTTCTCTTTTACAAATACCAGTTTACATTTGGAGGAGGAACAACAGTGTTTGAGGTTCATGGTATATCAGTTCAGTGTACTGAACTTTCCGTTCTATGGCATCTTTAAAATCCACACTGTACCATCTGATGTGCTTTATCTGATGTACCATTAGAATGGCTTTCACCAGGTTTCTATGTTCTGTATGTAAAACTAAAAATAAACACAAAGACACAAACTTGAATTGTGTCTGTGGAGGCTTTCTGTGTTTCTAGTATGTCCATCTTTTTACCCTTGGCCTGCATTCCTGGTTGGGATTGTGCAGGTAGCGGTTGCACTCCACTGCTCCTTTTGGAAAGAATGTTGATGTTAAAAGTGATGCGTTCCCCTCGGCTTCTTCTACGCTGAAGAGCCAGTGCTCGAATTGGCCCAGTACTCAGCAGTATGCAGTTTCAGCACGTGTACATTTTACTTTTTGGTTTACCAGGACATTTTCTTTTCACAAGCTGCAGGTGTGTCATATGCGATTCAGTTCCCCTGAACTTTTGCAAACCAGGTCCTCAGTGGTGCACCTTCACTAAAGTAACACTGGGACTGTGGAAGGAGAAAACACTGAGAAAAGGCAGGATGGCTCTGGGCCATATCAGTTGTAGATGTAACAAAGAGGATTTTAGAGCTCGCCTGTTTACTATTTGCTCAGATTATACATTATATATTTCTCAGAATTATATATATTATAATATTTAATGTTGATAGGAATATAAGAGAAGCTGTTCCTGGAGTGGGAAAAGTCGCTACCATAAAAAGCAGGATATTGGCTATGATCAGTGAGATTGTCCATATGATTGTCCGTAAATGATTGTCTGTAATCACTCTCTTTTTAATAAGCTGAAGAATTAGAGAAGATACTGCTACAGCCTAGACTACAACTCTTCTACAGCAGAGGAGATGGAGTAGAGCAAATCAGCTGGTGCTCATGTGCACAAAAAGGAACAACAGGTCCCCTCCCACAGAATGAGCAGATCAGTGGAGAAACGAAAGTGAAGTCTCTCTCTGCTCGCTCTGTTCGTCTCTGTGTGGACAGTACAATGGCGGAAGCTGTTCTAAAAACTCAGGAGTCTTTCAACTGTCCAATCTGTCTGGATCTACTGAAGGATCCAGTGACTATTCCCTGTGGACACAGTTACTGTCTGGGCTGTATTAAGGACTGCTGGAATCGGGATGATCAGACGAGGGTCTACAGCTGCCCCCAGTGCAGACACACCTTCACTCCAAGGCCGATTCTCAACAAGAACACCATGCTGGCTGAACTGGCTGAGGGTCTGAGGAAGACGAGGCTTCAAGCTGCTCCTCCTGCTGGATCTGGAGATGTGGAGTGTGACTTCTGCACTGGAACAAAACACAGAGCTGTGAAGTCCTGTCTGGTGTGTCTGGCTTCTTACTGTGAAGCTCATATTCAGACTCACTATGAATCAGCTGCGTTTAAGAAGCACAAGCTGGTTGAAGCCTCCATGAACCTGCAGGAGAAGATCTGCTCTCTTCATGATAAACTACTGGAGATCTTCTGCCGCACTGATCAGCAGTTCATCTGTTATTTGTGTGTAATGGACGAACACAGCGGTCATAAGACAGTCTCAGCTGCAGCAGAAAGATCTGAGAAACAGGTAAGGACTTTACTGGAAGCTCTGCTATAACCAGTTTGGCAACATGCAGAAGCAGCACAGTGAACTTCAGTCAGCCAACACCCAGCTGTACTAAATCACAGTGCGAGTGGGAGAGTGCTAGGTGAAGATGAAATCGTGTTTAGAGCACAAGTACAACACTGGATTTTTATGTTGCATCTTGTACTGCTGCACTGGTCAAGAGTTCATTTGAGAGAACACAAAATACCGCACCCAGATAGAAACATCAGATTTCCAGCTTGCAGTGGTCTCTGGCAAGTATATATATTAGATTAGAGGTGTGGTCTTGTTACATGAGGGCACATACACATGGTGAACAGGCTCTAGATGGCCCAGACAAACCACCTATAGAAAGGATTGTTTGGTCTGCTGACAAGCACAAACGGTTCCCACAGTTTCCTGATCCAAATGTGGCACCTTCATTACACACTCCTGTCTCTACTCAGATCTTTTCCAGGCACTTAGCAGGAGGAAATGTGGCCACCGTTGCCTTTGTTTTTCATTGGTGTCTTGAACGAGGAATCTGGACTGACAGGTTTGAGTATGAAGGCCTCATGGTGAGCGCTTCAATCCTGCTTATGCTGTGGAGCAACACACTGGCCCATCTGCTTGTGTGAGTCATCACATACATTAGAACAGCTCAGCTATTGGTGAAGGGCATTTTCCGGCCACATGTGTTACCCTTCACTTCAGGGCTTCCAACTGGCATTGTTGTGCAGGATAGCGCTCGTCCACACACGGCAAGGGTTTTCCAGGAATTTCTCAGCCACATTGGAACACTTCCAGGCCTGCCAGGTCTCCAGATTTATCACAACTCCAACATTTATGGGACCAGCTGGGACTCCCGCTTCGGCAGCCTACGACTGTGCAGGATCTACAGGGCTAGCTTCAGCATCTTTGGGCAAATGTGTCGCAGGATGCCATTCGAAATCTGAATGCCACCCTGCCCAGCTGTATCTCATCTTGTATACAGGCTAATGGCCGAACAAGGTAGTAGAGCCTACCTTCAGTTGTACAGTTTTCCTCAGTAATCTGGACTGCAGGCTGGCTATTTCAGTACCCGGATCCTTCTCCTACGTAGCCATGATGTTGTGATTGCTGCAGAATGTGGTCTGGCATTATCTTGTTGAAAAATGCAGGGTCTTCCCTGAAAGAGATGACGTCTAGATGGGAGCATATGTTGTTCTAGAACCTGAACATAGTTCTCTGCATTAATGGTGCCTTTCCAGACATGCAAGCTGCCCATGCCACAAGCACTCATGCAACCCCATACCATCCGTGATGCAGGCTTCTGAACGGAGCGTTGATAACAACTTGGGTTATCCTTGTCCTCTCTGGTCCGGATGACATGGCGTCCCAGTGTTCCATAAAGAACTTCAAATCGTGACTCATCTGACCACAGAACAGTCTTCCATTTTGCCACACTCCACTTTAAAAGACCCCTGGCCCAGTGCAAACGTCTGAGCTTGTGGAGCTTGCTTAGAAATGGCTTCCTTTTTGCACTGTAGAGTTTCAGCTGGCAACGGTGGATGGCACGGTGGATTGTGTTCACTGAAAATGCTTTCTGGAAGTATTCCTGAGCCCATTCTGTTATTTCCTTGACAGTGGCATTCCTGTTTGAGGTGCAGTGACGTTTAAGGGCCCGGAGATCACGAGCATCCAGTAGAGTTTTACGGCCTTGACCCTTACGCACAGCGATTGTTCCAGATTCTCTGAATCTTTTGATGATGTTATGCACAGTTGATGATGATAACTTAAAAGTCTTTGCTATTTTACGCTGGGTAACACCATTCTGGTATTTCTGCACTATCTTTCTGCGCAACAATGGTGGAATCGGTGATCCTCTTACCATCTTGGCTTCAGAATTGTCACTGACACTCTGAGAAGCTCTTTTTATACCCAATCATGTTGTCAATTGACCTAATTAGTGTTAATTGGTCTTCCAGCTGTTTGTTATATGCTCAATTTCCTTTTTCCATCCACTTATTGCTACTTGTCCCAACTTTTTTGGGATTTGTTGACGCCATGAAATTTTGAAACAACATATTTTTCCCTTAAAATGATACATTCTCTCAGTTTAAACTTTTGATCTGTGATTTGTGTTCTATTCTGAATAAAATATTAGATGTTGGCACCTCCACATCATTGCATTCAGTTTTTATTCACAATTTGATTAGTGTCCCAACTTTTTTGGAATCCGGTTTGTAATATAATATAGTATTAATTAAATACTAATATACCATTTTAAACAGTTGTATTTCAACTGTATATTGTAAGTCCAATTCATAAACCCACATATTACATTTTTAGAATTTGTTGTATTGTGTGTACAGAAGCAGCTGGTGGAGAATCAGAGGACATACCAGCAGAGAATCCAGCAGATGGAGAATACACTGCAGGAGCTGAAGCGGAATATGGAGACCATCAGGGTGAGTATATACTGACCAGATTCCAAGTCCTCTCTTTGTCTGGCTTAGGGGTGGCACAGACATGTAGTGACTGAGTCTCAATGGGAAAGGGCAAGGCTTTGGAGGGGATGCAGCCGTGTACAGCATGTTCAGATAGAGCGCTGGCTCCTATGTGCGTTTACCAGAGCACTGAACAGCCCAGTGGTGCTCTGTGGAACACTGGATGGCAATTAGAGCCAGGGTCCAAGCTCTGCAGTGCTCTCTGGAGCACCATTAGGCGCTGTCTCTTAGGGTGGCTCTGGGTGGTGGTGCACAATGACAGCTCTAGGTCCTCATCCGACCACCAGCTGAGGCTCTGGGTGGTGACAGTGATAAGGTACTCCATCTCTGCTATAGGCTTGTGCGCACCAGGCCCACTGCCAGGAGAGCAAAGACTAAATGCTTTAGATGAAGCTCCTCCTCTCTGTGTGTCTCCTAACAGAGCTCTGCACAGGCAGCAGTGGAGGACAGTGAGAAGATCTTTACTGAACTGATTCAGTCCATTGAGAGAAGACGCTCTGAGGTGAAAGGGCTGATCAGAGCTCAGGAGAAGACTGAACTGAGTCAGGCTGAAGAACTCCTGAAGAAACTGGAGCAGGAGATAGCTGATCTGAGGAGGAGAGATGCTGAGCTGGAGGAGCTTTCACACACAGAGGATCCCATCCATTTCCTCCAGGTAACATCACTGACTCTCTGATCATCTACAGAACGTGTCCCTCAAAGAGTGCGGTTGTCTTACACTCATTAAACTGATTTGTTTGCTCTTGTGTGTGTTTCTTCATCTCTCTGCAGAGTTTCCAGTCCCACTCTGCTCCTCCTCCATCTGCAGACTTACCCCGTATCACAATCAGTCCACAGTTCTCCATGGAGGACCTGAAGACAGTTGTGACTGGAATAAAGGAACGAGTGAAATCAGAAATAGTCAGGTTTTCAGCAGGTAGGATGAATATAGTAAAGGTTTGATCTGAAGGTTGAAGTTCACTGAGAGAGAAATGAATGCCTCTGTTTTATTCTGAATAGTTATTGAAGGCCTGATGCCAAAGACCAGAGAGGACCTTCTGAAATGTGAGTATCACCTACATGATTATATACGCACGTTCCAGTTTATTATCCACACAAAGTGCCGGTATTCTCTGTATTCACATGTTGTCGTATGTATAGGCAAGTTATTAAGTGTTCCATTCTGAACTGGAATAATTTCTCTTACTGTGGTTCAGTGTTGCTTTGCACTGATTTCTGCTGAATGCACACACACTGTCTGTCTGTGAAGAGCTGTCTGGCAATGTGAAGCAGCTAGAAGGTCTCAGAGAGCAGCAGATGATGTTCTGTTCTTAAGCCATTCACATACAGATGCAAAACGAAGTCAGTGAAACTTAGTAGTTTTTACTGTTCTGTGACTGTCATTTGTTTTGGGGGTCTGTGGGCACATTTGGCCCTGGAAAAGTCACATGTAACAAGCAGATCTTCTGCTCCAGTTGGACTCTCCAGAATTACCTTTGTTATAAAATTACCACAGAACACATTAAATTAATAATAATAATAATTCTGAAAAAAATGTAATTTATTCGCAGTTCATTTATTTACATCTACTTAAATTATTAAATAAACATTACTATGTATTTGCATAACATATATCGTGTTGTTGTTGTACATGTACATATATAATCATAGCTGTATATACTTATATATGATTGGAATGTGTCTAATAAGAATATTTTTAAGAAATAATATTAGTTTTATTTTCTCTCCTCCATCAGATTCCTATCAGCTCAGTCTGGATCCAAACACAGCACACAGTCGGCTCGCTCTGTCTGAGAGGAACAGAAAAGTTACAGTGATGCGTCACAGCCAAGCACATCCTGCTCATCCAGAGAGATTTGATATCGTGAGGCAGGTTCTCTGTAGAGAGAGTCTGACTGGACGCTGTTACTGGGAGGTCGAGTTCAGCAGGAATGATGTTGAGATTGCAGTGTCTTATAAAGACATCAGCAGGAAAGGAGGATATAACGAGTCTGGATTTGGGAGGAATCATCAGTCCTGGAATCTGATCCGCTCCGGCTCCAGCATTTCTTTCAGACACAATAATGAACAGACTGAACTCCCTGTAAAGTCCAGCTCCTCCAGAATAGGAGTCTATGTGGATCACAGTGCAGGAATTCTGTCCTTCTACAGCGTCTCTGACACAATGACCCTCCTCCACAGAGTCCACACCACCTTCACTCAGCCCCTCTATCCCGGATTTAGGGTTTATGGTTATGATAATGTCCTTCAGATTTGTGATCTTAATTAATATACTAATAAAAGCTGAACATGTGCTGGAAAAATGAATCTCTGACAGACTACACTGTTTCCTGTGGATTAAGAGGGTTGGTTTGAGGGAAGTGTAACCGGCGGTTACGGGATACAGCATAGAGATTAAAAACACTTCATAATTATAGGAATTAATAAAGACCAGTTATTTTTCACCTGTTGTGCTAAAAAGCATCCTGAAACCAAGTCTCGCCATGTTGAGGACAGTGTGGATGGATGGTGGATCAAGAGAGGAGAGTTCTCTCAGTGCAGGTAGTTTATTTACGGTTTAGAAAGACAGGAGGACTTTCTGTACTGGGAATTTGGGAAATTGTTGGTGGATGGTTCTGTGAACGCTGCCTGTTGGGATGACTGTAGGCTGCTGGTGCGGTAGAAGTGTGCAGCAGCAGCAGTATTGAGCACATGGAGCTGAGCAGTCAGCAGCGTTTGTAGAGACACACTGTCAGAGCAGAGTGGGAAGTGGGTTTACTGGAATTCAGCTGGGTTTGTGTGCACCTGTGGTGAACTCTGAGTAATAGTTCTGACTGAAGGAACACTTGTACAGCCTTGCGGTGCCTTTGATTGATTGTTAATGTTGTACAGAGGCTGAGCTGATTAGTCATGTGACTTGTTTGAGCAAGTTCTAGTTTAAAAGCTCCAAATTAGGATTTTAGCCAGTATAAAATTAGTTTTCCCTGTAACTGTTCATTGTTGTTACTCGAACATTGTATTATTGCTTCGCTGTGTAGCTGTTGGTTAAGCGTGTGTGCAATGGCAAACAGATGAGGGGAGCTGTACTGTGCTCCCACTAATAAGCCATTTCATTAGCATCTATGTGGTGATTTGATTTTTGTTCCTGTTATAGACCACATACCATTCAGCCCTCACCTGTCAGCCTTAAAGGGTTTCTGTTCTGTACCGTTGTGTTACCAGAGTAAATCAATAAACGAGTTAACTGAATCTGAGCACCTGTGTGTTTCTCCATCACCCTAAAGAGGACATCACTACAGTCTGCTGGGGTCCTAGGTAAACATTCACAGGGGGTCCCTCCAACCAGCATTCATTACCATTATGTTATAAATAATCTGATAGCAACATAGAAATTGTGAAATGTAAACAATTGTAATTTAAAAAGTTCACATGACTATTATATAAACACTTAATATAAATAAAAGACTTGTAATTCAAAAATATAAATATACCCCTCGGCCCCACCGACTGGCCTGTGGACCCCAGCAGTCGCCTGCCTTGCCTGTCCTTAACCCATACCTATACAGTCTAAGTGATACCCTATATTATATTGCCCCTTGCAGTGGCCAGTGATGACGATGAATCCTCGGTTTCTGTGATGATTGACAGACAGACTGTTACGTGCACTGAGCTAAAAGCAAAGGGATGTTTATTAAACAGGCTGGCAGTATAACACAACAACAACACAATCAGGGCAGACATAACCAGAGGGCTAGAGTACAAGAAAGGGCAAACAGGAAGAGGTGTCAAGTCAAAACCAGGGTACACAGTACACACAGAGTGGCACACAGAGTGGCACACAGAGTGGCACACAGAGTGGCGATAGGGGAGTGTATATACAACTCAGTCTAACTTAGCTGGCTTGCTGTTGTGTGTGTAAGAGGAGCACCAGCCTGAAGTACCTGTGTACACCATTAACAGATAGGCTAAACTGGGAGGTAATGTGGCCTGTTTGGTCTGTTAACCAGGTCTAACCAACCTTCTGTAACACGTGCACAGGGGACAGGAATCGGGACGTCCCATGTGAGTCACCAAAACATTAAATTAGACAACTGGTAATGCATTGGTTGGGTTGTTCAGTGTGCTGGCCTGCCGTTGAGTCTGAGTTATAAACTGTGGAATGTGAACATCCACCGGCAGATTAATGCAGATTAGCTAGTCCTGTTTGGAAAGTCACCTCCCTACACATCCCACCCTTTCCCCTTCAGACTGTGGTGGTCTTTAAACACTGGTATGATTTTCATGGGAGAGACTTTACAGGCGTTCATGAACAATGGAAAGACTCTCTCAGTGAACCTGTGTGATACAGTGTGTAAGTGTCTGTTAGTCACACCATCAGAGAACGAGAGTTTCCCTCTCTCCCAGTCCAGCTGCACTCTGATCTTCCGGAGATTCTGCTCTACTGAGAGAGGAGTTCCGGGCTGTGGTGACGAACCTGCTGCATATCTTCCACTGAGATACCACAATGACCAAACTCCATTCCTGGAGAAAACCTCTCCCTTCCTCTCAGCAGACTCTGTCATCACCCCCAGTATCCAGAGTTTATCTCCAACTTCAGCATCCCAGCAGTGCGTCCCGGAGTTGAAGCCCTCAGAGCCCAGCACACACGCCAGTTTATCAAATCTCTCTGGATTATCAGGAAGCTGCTGTTTCTCATCACTGAATCTCACACTGGTCAGATCCTCAGACAGGACCAGTTTAGGATGAGCAGTGTTGGGATCCAGAGTTACAGGAGCTGAAAGAAAGAGACATACAAGCTTGTGGTTCATTTATTACAGTAATCATGTATCAGAGTGTTTAATCAGACTCGGCTGTGATTCTGTAGACCATAGATATGTGTGTTTTGTGTCTGCGGTGTGTCTGGAAGTGAGACAGGGGAAGAGGGAGAAAGAAGGTCTCACAGTGAGCATTTACATATACAGTGCTGTGAAAAAAGCCAAAGTCTGTTCATTTCCAGAGCCTGCCATTTCCAATACCTCACTGTTGGGATGCTGTTCGTTGGGGAATGGACAGTGTTAGGCTTGAGCCACATACAGCACTCCAGTTTGTCCAAAAGCTCAATTTCATCTCGACCAACCACAAAAGCAGAAATCCCACAGTGTAGCTAGGTCAGTGATGCTTTCTGAACTCCCAGTAAACCCCAGATGTTTCATCTAGTCAGCCTATCTATCTATCTATCTATCTATCTATCTATCTATCTATCTATCTATCTATCTTTCTACCTATCTATCTATCTATCTATCTATCTATCGATCGATCGTTCTATCTATCTATCTATCTATCGATCGATCGTTCGTTCTATCTATCTATCTATGGCATTTAGCTGATGCTCTTATCCAGAGCGACTTACAAGGTTAATCGTATTACAGGCCAGTGTGGTGTTAGGAGTCTTGCCCAAGGACTCTTATTGGTGTAGCACACCATAGTCACCTGGTGTAGGTGGTTGGTGTAGATGGCTGGTGTTGGTGTAGCACAGCATAGTCACCAGGATTCGAATCCCGGTCGCCTACATGTGGTGGTGGTGCCCTGGCAGGTAATGGTGCTATCCACTGATCTACACCGACCACAGTCTCGTACATACACTAGTGGTCCGCTGAGCTTGTTGGTAATTATCTCTGAAATATCTCCCTGCAGATTTCTTAGAATAACTGAGGCATGAATGGAAGCTGTAATAAAGGAGATGGTTGATTAAACATGAAAAAGATTGATATCCTATTTAGTTATTGAGGTGTCTGTAATATTGCTTTTTCCTGAGGCTAAATAAATAAATAATTAAATAATAAACAATAAATAAAGCGTCTCTATTGGACGGTTCTCTAGGAGAGGAACTGAGAAGGAAAGCCTGGATCTGAAAGAGAGACTCACTAAACTGTAGGACCTCCTGCATCTTCTCCCAGACTGTGAACTTCAGGTTGGTCAGGTGTTTATCCACATGGAGCAGCACTCCTGCAGGCCTCTCTGGATCCTGCAGTCTGCACTGGACTCTGGAAGAACATTGAGGAGTCAGTGCTGCTGTGGCTTTGGGTTCAGTATCACAGCAAAGAGAGAACCAGGAGACTCAACACCCACCTTTCCAGAGTGGCCTTGTAGTTCTGTAAAGCAGTGGAGGTGGGGTAAATGAATGAATGTAGGGATGTGATAGAACAGTGATAGACAGTATAAAAACAAAGACTAGAAACTAGAAGTGTCATCATTTTGGTTAGTTCTGAACAGTAATGATTGTTCACCACGGCCTGTTCCTCTGCTGGAAACCAGGTAGGATTAATTTTAGAATTAAAACTTGTAATAAGGTTATTCAGATCTAGTTTAGTTGTATATGTTAGGACTGTGCTAATAACACCAAACCAAACACAGCTGCCTTCATTCAGGTCCTGTACTGAGTTCCTCAGTGTGAGTGTAGTGAGTCTACGTTAGCTCATATGGACTCTGCTCTGCAGGATGTTTATTAAAAGTTGGTGGTAAGATATTTCTTAAGGGTACACGACAAAGCTTAATGATACGGAGGGGAGTCAGAGAGCGAACTGTAAGGCTGTCTAACATAAGATCCAATAATGTTTAGCTGGAAGATGACCAAATTATCACATCACCGTTATTGCATGTTATATCCTACTGTAGAATAGAGGTGGGCAGTATGACCTCACACTACACTATTCTGAACATACTGGGTAGATCACCAGTGTAGTCAGAGCACTAGTCACGTTCACATGCAGTCTGATGAACAGTCTGTCAGATAGCTTGATCAGAATAGAACGTGTTCATATATACACCTCAGTGAGGCCATTCCGAGTACAACTTGTATGTGATTGGACGAGCTGGATATTCCTGTAAATAATCCAAGTAGGGAAATAAGAGCCATGTAAATGCCAGTATCTTATTACATTCCCAATCGGAAGGTTTAAGTACGTTCTGCACATGTGCATTAATAATGGAAGTTTATAATATTGGAATGGTGTCGTCTGCACTAAGTACTCTACACATGGTGGATCTGATTACTTGTAGTGCGCATGGGAATAAGGATTTCTATTAGCTTGAATTTCTATAAACCTGATGTTAACACTTCCTGTATTCATAATGCACCGTACATGCATTTTTGAGGCATTATATAGCATGCATAACCCCGTTTATAACCTGGCATATGCTTGTTTACTATCTCTCAACTAGTTACAATCACATGCATAATACTTTGTCATGCACAGAGCATGCAACTCTACAATGTCAGGTTTCATAAAGCCTTATAACGTCTGCCCATAAGAACATTATAGAGATTAATATGGTAATGCACACTAGAATGGATTATGAATACAGGAATTATTAGTAATAATTAGTAATATTAATAATGAGCTGGTGTCACTTTAAGATCACTCTGTAACAGTTTTGTAGTTCAGTGTCTTACACCGGTTCTAACCCCCGATATTGACGGGACAGTCCTCACTTGTAAGAAAGAGACGTCTTCAGCTGCCATCTGCTCCTCTGTGGCTCTGACTGTGTCTGAAAGTGATGAGATCTCTCTGCTCATCTTCTCAATCTTCTCCTTCATCACCCGACTCTTCTGCTGCTCCTCCTCCCGCAGTGCCGCTAACCTGGCTGCCTCTTCGTCTCGTAGAAACCGGTAAAGCTTCTCAAACTCCTCCTTAATCTGCCTCTCTGTGTGCTGAGCCTGAGTCTGGAATGAAGGAGTAAATCAAATGACCTGACTGATTCCACTGTGAACTGTCATTCCTGAAGTGATTCAGTCCCACCTTTATATGTTCTGCAGTCTGATCCCAGTTCAGTTTAGACTCTGTAAAGATCTTCAGCTTCTCCTTCAGAGGCTCCAGTGCAGTCATGAGTTCCTTCTGGAATAAATCACATTGTTGGTCAGAAACCTGATCAGATACAGAGCTTAGTGTTGCTATCTGGCTGTGCTGGAGACTGTCTACATAGAGGCTTCATAATGCATACATAAGCACTGTATATTTATGTATAAGGTAATGCTTTATTGCAGAAAGCTTTTATAAAGTAAATGACATTGTGTGGACATGAGGAGCCTAAAATCTATGAAGGCAGTTCCACTGTTATACACAGTGTATAACACTGTTATAAAGCATCATTGCATGTTAAGAAGGACGTTAGGGAATTATGGGACAGATCCTTAAGAGCACCATATGTCAGTATCAGTATCAGGATAAAGGATTTAAGTGCTCTGAAATTGCAAAGTACTTGGCTGCTTTCCAACCAATGAACTCTAGGAGGTGCTCCAGTCCACGTTATAACCCAGAAGAATGAGCATCTCAGAAGATGAATGAATGAATGAATGGATGAATGAATGAATGAATGAATGAATGCATGAATGAATGGATGGATGGACGAAAGCACTGTGCTTTACTTCTTCTTTACTAACTGAGATTATTATGAGCAGGTTCTATGAAGGAGGCCTTTTTGGCTGTAGATAAAGTTGGTTATTCATGTCATGAATTAACTCAAGTAGAAGTATTAAGAGCTGTTGTATATGTGATATACCTTATGTGGAAATGACGCCTTATAACAGTGTTATAAATGGAGTAGGTGTCCCTTTACTTTTAGCCACATTACATCACTGTAATGCTATTTACTTCATAAAGCATCTCATGTCTTCACACAACAAATACCATAGGCTGTTTATAAATACCTCAGTACTGGTTTACAAACATGTTATACAATGCTTATTCATGTCTTATGAAGCCACTATGTCGGCAGACTTCATAAAACTGCCACCATATAGGTTTAGTTAAATAAGTTGCTTTTATTTTAATATAGAATTTGATGAAGTCTGATGAAGGTCTAATAGCGTGATCAGGGCTTACCTGGTGGTCCAGAGCTGCTTCCTGGAGGGTGATGAATTTGTGCTTGGTGTGTATTTTAGAATCCTGACACACCAAACACACCAGCTGCTGATCGTCCAGACAGAAGAGCTTGAGTTGCTCGCCGTGCAGACTGCAGAGTGTTTCAGATCCTGCTAGAAACTCAGAAGCCATTTCCTTTCCCTGGCGTTCCCTCCAGTGGGAATGCTCACACTTTCACTTTGAGTGTGAAAGTAAACACTCTCTGGTTTCACTCACCTTCTGATATCAGTGAAGCCGATGATGGTTGTAGGTCCAGCTAGTGAGTCCAGCTATTCTTTCAGCATCTTCAAAATGTCCCTCAGGTTACTCCATAAAGACCTTCCCTCATAAAGCTAGCCTCATAGAAGACCACAATACAGCCTGTTTATACAGAACTGGAGACACTCACTTCCTTAGTGGGAGGAGTTTCAGAGAAGGACGTTTCTGATTGGTTACAGTAATAATTCACGTCAGTAGGAAAGGACAAAATAACAATGAGCCCTGTATGAATATTAAACATTGCTCATAGGGTTATTATCTCCCTCAGTGTCTCTGGAATGAACAGCAGGCACATGACATTAAACATGCTGCCATTTACTTCTAGTTGATGGTACATCACATATAGTACAAGCTACTCATTTCTCAGGAGATATCACTGAGGAGATCAGATATCGTCTAATCTATAGGACTTTCTAAACACGTCAAGGTCAACAAATGATTAAAAAGAGAACAGAGAAAGCCAGACCTGGTGGACCACCAACACTGCCCCCATCAGATAAACAGCACATAAGAGAGAGAGAGAGAGAGAGAGAGAGAGTGACAGACCCTTCCTTCAGGTCTGAGAACATCCACAGATGTTTCTGTCCATCCTTCTTCCACTCAACGCTATGGAGGTCTGAAAGGATGTGTAGCTGTAAGTTCCTCATTTAGAACAGGAGACAACGAAGCTGCAGGTGATCAAAGAACAACGGACTGACCGACCCTTAGTCCAGACCTCACCATCACTCAATGTGTTTGGGGTTTGTTGGATGGTGAGGAGCAGAAACCCAGCTAAACCAGCTTCTAAGACTGAACTGAACAGTGGAGGTGAGTCTCCTGAATAGAATGGAGGCTGTAATGAAGATGAAGAGTGGAAACACTAAAGACTGATCATTTTTTACTTTTCTATTAAATATGATTTCTGTTTTTCCTGCTGCTGAAAAATGAGTAACCTGTACTGAATGTTCTGGAAGTGAAATAAATGAAAGGTGGTCTCTGACTTTTGCACAGGTCTGTATTTTGCCATTTTGAACTGTTTTTGAGAAAAAAACATTCCACACTTTTCCAGTCACTTTAAAGGCTGCTAAAGAGGCGTTTACCCTCTAAATATAAAATATATAGCCATATCAAATAATAACACCATCACCATCAATATATTTACACTTTCTATCCATTATCCATCAGCCCCACTTACCACATAGGTGCACCATGTGGTTCTACAATTCCAGACTGTAGTGCATCTGATTCTCTGTATACTTTATTATCCCACCATCATCTTTTTTAGCTAAAGTAAGCATCTGATGACCTCATGATGAAGTGTGTTGAGCCGTTTTAGGTGACCTCACACTGTTTCACAACGCCATACCGCACACACCAATCAATACCTACGCTGCAGTTCCATAAACTACCACCAGATGGAGCTCTACTACAATTCTAACCCCTATTATGAGTCTGGATTCAGGTATAAAGATCGGAGTTTGAACAATAACAGTAGTATATCTGTTTTACACAAATAAGATCAACGTTAATATAATAAATACGTTCAGTATAATAGACTCTACCATTCATACATATACTTATCTCTCATGTTCCTCTTATTGGTTCATGTGCACACACAGGAAGCTCCTCCCACCAAATGAACAGATCAGTGGAGAAACGAAAGTGAAGTCTCTCTCTCTGCTCGCTCTGTTCGTCTCTGTGTGGACAGTACAATGGCAGAAGCTGTTATACAAACTCTGGAATCTTTAAACTGTCCAATCTGTCTGGATCTACTGAAGGATCCAGTGGCTATTCCCTGTGGACACAGTTTCTGTCTGGGCTGTATTAAGGACTGCTGGGATCGGGATGATCAGACGGGGGTCTACAGCTGCCCCCAGTGCAGACACACCTTCACTCCAAGGCCTGTTCTCAACAAGAACACCATGCTGGCTGAACTAGCTGAGGGTCTGAGGAAGACGAGGCTTCAAGCTGCTCCTCCTGTTGGATCTCCTGCTGGATCTGGAGATGTGGAGTGTGACGTCTGCACTGGAACAAAACACAGAGCTGTGAAGTCCTGTCTGGCGTGTCTGGCTTCTTACTGTGAAGCTCATATTCAGACTCATTATGAATCTGCTGCGTTTAAGAAGCACAAGCTGGTTGAAGCCTCCATGAACCTGCAGGAGAAGATCTGCTCTCTTCATGATAAGCTGCTGGAGATCTTCTGCCGCACTGATCAGCAGTTCATCTGTTATCTGTGTGTAATGGATGAACACAGTGGTCATAAGACAGTCTCAGCTGCAGCGGAAAGATCTGAGAAGCAGGTAAGGACTTTACTGGAAGCTCTGCTATAACCAGTTTGTCAACATGCAGAAGCAGCACAGTGAACTTCAGTCAGCCAACACCCAGCTGTACTAAATCACAGTGCGAGTGGGAGAGTGCTAGGTGAAGATGAAATTGTGTTTAGAGCACAAGCACAACACTGGATTTTTATGTTGCATCTTGTACTGCTGCACTGGTCAAGAGTTCATTTGTGAGCACACAAAATACCACACCCAGATAGAAACGTCAGATTTCCAGCTTGCAGTGGCCTCTGGCTAATATGTATATTAGATTAGAGGTGTGGTCTTGTTACGTGAGGGCACTTACACATGACGAACAGGCTCTAGATGGCCCAGACAAACCACCTATAGAAAGGATTGTTTGGTCTGCTGACAAGCACAAACGGTTCCCACAGTTTCCTGATCCAAATGTGGCACCTTCATTACACACTCCTGTCTCTACTCAGATCTCTTCCAGGCACTTAGCAGGAGGAAATGTGGCCACCGTTGCCTTTGTTTTTCATTGGTGTCTTGAACGAGGAATCTGGACTGACAGGTTTGAGTATGGAGGCCTCATGGTGAGCGCTTCAATCCTGCTTATGCTGTGGAGCAACACACTGGCCCAACTGCTTGTGTGAGTCATCACATACATTAGAACAGCTCAGTTATTGGTGAAGGGCATTTTCCGGCCACATGTGTTACCCTTCACTTCAGGGCTTCCAACTGGCATTGTTGTGCAGGATAGCGCTCGTCCACACACGGCAAGGGTTTCCCAGGAATTTTTCAGCCACATTGGAACACTTCCTTGGCTTGCCAGGTCTCCAGATTTATCACCACTCCAGCATTTATGGTACCAGCTGGGACGCCAGCTTCGGCAGCCTATGACTGTGCAGGATCTACAGGGCTAGCTTCAGCATCTGAGGGCAAATGTGTCGCAGGATGCCATTTGAAACCTGAATGCCACCATGCCCAACTGTATCTCATCTTGTATACAGGCTAATGGCCGAACAGGGTAGTAGAGCCTACCTTCAGTTGTACAGTTTTCCTCAGTAAGCTTATCCTTTCAGTCTAATACTGCAGTCACTCACATACATCATCATTACATTCACACATATCAATATTTATTTCAGTCTTTCTGGTGTGTTATTATTTCATCTGTGAGTGTAGTTAAAGCTCAGTAATGGACGTGTGAAGTGGACATAAATCTCTGACCATAGTAATATAATATAGTATTAATTAAATACTAAAATACCATTTTAAACAGTTGTACTTCAACTATATATTGTAAGTCCATGAACCCACATATTAAATTTGTAGAATTTGATGTATTGTGTGTACAGAAGCAGCTGGTGGAGAATCAGAGGACATACCAGCAGAGACTCCAGCAGACGGAGAATAAACTACAGGAGCTGAAACAGAATATGGAGACCATCAGGGTGAGTATATACTGACCAGATTCCAAGTCCTCTCTTTGTCTGGCTTAGGGGTGGCACAGACAACATCTAGTGACTGAGTCTCAGTGGGAAAGGGCAAGGCTTGGAGGGGATAAAAGGAGCATCTGGCTCCTATGTGCGCTCACTGGAGCACTGAACAGGCTAATGGTGCTCTGTGGAACACTGGATGGCAATTAGAGCCAGGGTCCAAGCTCTGCAGTGCTCTCTGGAACACCATTAGGTGCTGACTCTTTGGGTGGCTCTGGGTGGTGGTGCGCAATGACAGCTCTAGGTCCTCATCCGACCACCAGCTGAGGCTCTGGGTGGTGGCAGTGATAAGGTACTCCATCTCTGCTATAGGCTTGTGCGCACCAGGCCCACTGCCAGGAGAGCAAAGACTAAATGCTTTAGATGAAGCTTCTCCTCTCTGTGTGTCTCCTAAAAGAGCTCTGCACAGGCAGCAGTGGAGGACAGTGAGAAGATCTTTACTGAACTGATTCAGTCCATTGAGAGAAGACGCTCTGAGGTGAAAGAGCTGATCAGAGCTCAGGAGAAGACTGAACTGAGTCAGGCTGAAAAACTCCTGAAGAAGCTGGAGCAGGAGATAGCTGATCTGAGGAGGAGAGATGCTGAGCTGGAGGAGCTTTCACACACAGAGGATCCCATCCATTTCCTCCAGGTAACATCACTGACTCTCTGATCATCTACAGAACGTGTCCCTCAAAGAGTGTGGTTGTCTTACACTCATTAAACTGATTTTTTTTGCTCTTGTGTGTGTTTCTTCATCTCTCTGCAGAGTTTCCAGTCCCTCTCTGCTCCTCCTCCATCAGCAGACTTACCCCGTATAACAATCAGTCCACAGTTCTCCATGGAGGAGCTGAAGAAAGCTGTGACTGGAATAAAGGAACAAGTGGAACTGAATGTTGTTTCTACAGGTAGGATGAATAGAGTAAAGGTTTGATCCTGAAGGTTGAAGTTCACTGAGAGAGAAATGAATGCCTCTGTTTTATTCTGAATAGTTATTGATGCCCTGATGCCAAAGACCAGAGAGGACCTTCTGAAATGTGAGTATCACCTACATGATTATATACGCACGTTCCAGTTTATTATCCACACGCAGTGCCGGTATTCTCTGTATTCACATGTTGCCGTATGTATAGGCAAGTTATTAAGTGTTCCATTCTGAACTGGAGTAATTTCTCTTACTGTGGTTCAGTGTTGCTTTGCACTGATTTCTGCTGAATGCACACACACTGTCTGTCTGTGAAGAGCTGTCTGGCAATGTGAAGCAGCTAGAAGGTCTCAGAGAGCAGCAGATGATGTTCTATTCCTAAGCCATTCAAATACAGATGCAAAACGAAGTCAGTGAAACTTAACTGAGTAGTTTTTACTGTTCTGTGACTGTCATTTGTTTTGGGGGTCTGTGGGCACATTTGGCCCTGGAAAAGTCACATGTAACAAGCAGATCTTCTGCTCCAGTTGGACTCTCCAGAATTACACACCCCTTTGTTATAAAATTACCACAGAACACATTAAAATAATAATAATAATTATTATTATTATTATTATTCGGGAAAAAAAACGAATTTATTCGGAGTTCATTTATTTACATCTACTTAAATTATTAAATCATCATTACTATGCATTTGCATAACATATATCGTGTTGTTGTTGTATATGTACATATATAATCATAGCTGTATATATTTATATATGATTGGAATGTGTCTAATAAGAATAATATTTTTAAGAAATAATATTAGTTTTATTTTCTCTCCTCCATCAGATTCCTATCAGCTCAGTCTGGATCCAAACACAGCATACAGACATCTCGCTCTGTCTGAGAGGAACAGTAAAGTGACGTTGATGCATCAAACCCAGACACTTCCTGCTCATCCAGAGAGATTTGATAGAGTGCAGCAAGTTCTCTGTAGAGAGAGTCTGACTGGACGCTGTTACTGGGAGGTCGAGTTCAGCAGGAATACTGTTAATATTGCAGTGTCTTATAAAGACATCAGCAGGAAGGGATATAACGAGTCTGGATTTGGGTCTACTGATCAGTCCTGGAATCTGATCCGCTCCGGCTCCAGTTTCTCTTTCAGACACAATAATGAAGAGACTGAACTCCCTGTAAAGTCCAGCTCCTCCAGAATAGGAGTCTATGTGGATCACAGTGCAGGAATTATGTCCTTCTACAGCGTCTCTGACACAATGACCCTCCTCCACAGAGTCCACACCACCTTCACTCAGCCCCTCTATCCCGGATTTGGGGTTTATGTTTATAGTACTGTTCTTCATATTTGTGATCTTAATTAATATACTAATAAAAGCTGAAGACGTCCTCCATCTACGGTCGTGTGTGGGAGACTAGAAATAAACCTGACAGACTACACTGTTTCCTGTAGATCAAGTTTGGTGTGGGGGCAATGTAACTGGGCTGGGGTGCTTATGGGTGCAACATAGAGGTAATCAAACCCTGAATAATTATATAAATTAATATTGTCTATTTTTTTTACAGTGGCGGTTATTACTAAGGCTTTTCAGCAGTTTACCACAGTGTGGAAGGATGGGTGATCTTGAGGGGAGTTTGATCGGTGCAAGTAGTTTATTTAAGGTGGAGAAAGCCAGGAGGACTTCCTTTTAGTTCAGTTGTATAATAAGGGTTCCTCGTTTAGCGTCAATGGCCCCTAAAGTTTAACATCCGGGTCATTTCACCGCTGTGGTAGATGGGAAGAGTTATCGGTGGATAGTTCAGCTCACCGCTGCAGTCGGTGAACGCTGCCTGTTGGATCGGCTGTAGGCTGCTGGTGCCCTCTTGTGGTAGAAGCGTGCAGCAGCACCGTGGAGCACCTGGAGCTGAGCAGTCTGTAGTGAGTGGTTGTAGATGTAGACTGTCAGGGCAGATTAGTCAGTAAATAAACTTTAATTCAGGTGGACTTTTGTGCGTCTGTGAGCAAAACCAAATTCTGACTGTATTATGTTTGTCTATGATCAGTTATTAATTTATTTTAAAAAATTATTCGACAATGTTTCCTGTGGTAGGAGTTAATAAATCCTAAATGTACTTCATTAAAACAATTATATTTAATATACATTCAGTTGCGATAACAATAATAAACTGTTTTAAATGTTTTAAGCGAATTGTTTGTGTATTTCTCTGTATCAGCCTGCCGAAATGCATTATGGGAAATCTCCACAAGAGGGCGCTGTTAGGCCAGAGATTGTGTGAATGGATGGACAGCAGCAGAATCACGCGAACAGTCGTATATTTACAGCATAAACTGCATGTACGTGAAGTAAAAGGACAGGTTTAATAGAGTGCAGCGAGTTCTTCGAGAAAGACTGACTGGACTGTGGAAGGTCGCGTGTCTGCGGCTGACGGGAAAAGTTGGAAATCTTGAAATGTGGATGGATGGTTCTGTTCACCGCTGCGGTCATTGAACTCTGTAGGCTGCTGGCGCCCCCTTGTGGCAGAAGCGTGCAGCAGCACTGAATGGACATTAGTACAACCTTTAGCTTGTAACTTAAAAGCTGTAGTCATTCAGTCATTTGCTACCTATGCATTGTATATTATATTATATTATAGTGTGGAGCTAACGTTAGCATAGAGGATGCTAATTGATAATTCAAGCTTTACCGTTTATATATATATATACTCATTATTGTGTGTATTTAGGAGTAGGTCATTTCTTTACAAAAACTCTAATGTAACTACGGTTTAAATATCTAAACGCACGCAAAAGGACATCCAGACATGACGTCACTGGACGTAACGGCGGGTATAAATAGCTGGGTGACTGAAAACGTTTTTCTTCTATGGTGGGTGAGTAAATAAATGCCAAATTTACATCATATAGCAGTTATATTCAATAAACTTTCGTTAACAACTTGAATAATAAACTATAAGAGGGTTTAAAACGAATTATTTCGTGCTTTTCTCGGTATCAGTCTGCCGAAGTGCATCCTGGGAAATCTCACTCAGTTTGTCAGGCTGAAGATTCTCCACAAGGGGCGCTGTACGCTCCTTGAAGTTCTTTTACAACGTGACCGGTTCCACCACAAACTTCCCTAGCTCTGGATCACCGATCAGTGGTGCACAATAAAACTAGAGGGCTGCAGGAAGCGTATCCCAGAAGTCCCTTATCTGTGAATCAGACTGGGTTTAGCATTATTTCTGATGAATATATTTGCAATAGAATAAAACTCTTTCGGATGTATGAGATGAATTTGATGTTTAGTAACACAGCATACGTCCTTCTCACCCAATGTATCCTTTGCTCCCCTGTACAGCAGTATCGGTGTGTTTCCACACCAACAGGTACAGGAAGCTCCTCCCACAGGATGAGCGGATCAGTGGAGAAACGAAAGTAAAGTCTCTCTCTCTGCTCGCTCTGTTTATCTCTGTGTGGACAGTACAATGGCGGAAGCTGTTCTACAGACTCAGGAATCTTTAAACTGTCCAGTCTGTCTGGATCTACTGAAGGACCCAGTGACTATTCCCTGTGGACACAGTTTCTGTCTGGGCTGTATTAAGGACTGCTGGGATCATGATGATCAGAGGGGGGTCTACAGCTGCCCCCAGTGCAGACACACCTTCACTCCAAGGCCTGTTCTCAACAAGAACACCATGCTGGCTGAACTAGCTGAGGGTCTGAGAAGGTCGAGGCTCCAAGCTGCTCTTCCTGCTGGATCTGGAGATGTGGAGTGTGACGTCTGCACTGGGGTAAAACACAAAGCTGTGAAGTCCTGTCTGGTGTGTCTGCTCTCCTTTTGTGAAGCTCATATTCAGCCTCACTATAAGTCTCCTGCCTGCAAGAGTCATAAGCTGGTTGAAGCCTCCGTGAACCTGCAGGAGAAGATCTGCTCTCGTCACAATAAACTACTGGAGATCTTCTGCCGCACTGATCAGCAGTTCATCTGTTATTTGTGTGTAATGGATGAACACAGTGGTCATAAGACAGTCTCAGCTGCAGCAGAAAGATCTGAGAAGCAGGTACGTACTGACAAAACTAGTTTGTTCAAATGTATACACCAATAAAGGACATGGAACAGGTAATATTTAAAAGTGACATCATAAGGTAACCAGTGACATACATTGTTATTAGAGTTGGGTTTTGGTTCAGGTGTAAATCTCTACTTTGAGCAAATAAATTTGGAACCGTGTGCAAACAAAGTTTGAGTAATTTGCCAAAACTCTACAAATGTTTTGCACCATTTACCCCACAATATACACTCATCATCAAAACAGCTGCACCCAGAAAGTGTGGGATTGCGGTGCTGTTGGGAAGGAGGATAAAGGTCACCAGGATCATACATTTAGACTGATATGGTCAATATTTACTGAGCTACACATACAGAAGTAGTGTCTCTCAGCATTTTAGCTAAATGTGTGCTAGTCATCTTTAGATATCACCCAGGCCCTCCACGTCCCTCAGAAATGGCACAGAGACTCCAACAACCTGCAAGTGGGAACTGTTTATCCTGTCTGCCTTCTTGATCCCTGTGGCATGTGGAACTGGGATCATTCTGGAAAGTCTCTGTGTAAACTGCAATTCCTATTTTACTGTCTTGTCTGGCCTCTGTTTGTCAGTTTTCTCTGGTTTACTGTTTTTTCCATGTGCTTCTGTTTGTATAGTTTTTTGTGCCTCCCGTCTCCACCCACTTGTCAGGCCCCCACCTGTCCTTAGTTTGTAGCCCCTCCCCCTTCCCAGGTGTTCCTAGTTATTCATGTATACTCCCTTTTGTTCTGGCTTGGTGTTTTGTCCCCATGTCTGTTGTTTTGTAACCCTGTTTCCAGTCTGTTCATAGTTTACTAGTGTTTTTGGTTTCTTTGCTGATGTTTTCTTATTTGTTTTTTATTAAATACTTGTGCTTACATTCTGCATACCTCATCTTGACCCCATGTGACAATTACAATACAGATTTTACGCTGTAGTAGTAAAGATGTATGTAACATTGAGGACATTTTGCAACACTAGTAATAGACAATGACTGCTAAAATAATTACTAATTAATTAAGCTGTGTATTTTGCCTACAGAAGCAGCTGGTGGAGACTCGGAGGGAATTCCAGCAGAGAATCCAGCAGACCGAGAACAAACTGGAGGAGCTGAAACAGGCTATGGAGACTCTTGGGGTGAGTATACTAATCTGATGGGAAGACAACTTTTGGCCACTGAAGTACACGAGTTAAATCTTATACAAGGCTTCCTTTTAGTCAGCTAGTCCAGTGTTTGGTTACTGTCCAACAGTAGGAGAGTACATGAAAGGGAAGCTCCAGATGAACGCCTGCACTCTGTGTGTCTCCTAACAGCGCCCTGCACGGGTAGCAATGAAGGACAGCGAGAAGATCTTTACTGAAGCAATCCAGTCCATTGAGAGAAGACGCTCTGAGGTGAAAGAGCTGATCAGAGCTCAGGAGAAGACTGAACTGAGTCAGGCTGAAGAGCTCCTGAAGAAACTGGAGCAGGAGATAGCTGATCTAAGGAGGAGAGATGCGGAGCTGGAGCAGCTTTCACACACAGAGGACCACATCCATTTTCTCCAGGTAACATCACTGATCATCTACAGTAACACAACAGAAGGCACGATACTCACAAAGTGCTTTCCACTGAACTGCTCTAGATGTCTTATTAAAGTACTGAAGTGTGCATTAAAATGGTGTCAACTTCTGGAATTTCATCCTCACTCAGTCTGTGCGTGTTTCTTCATCCATCTGCAGAGTTTCCAGTCTCTCTCTGCTCCTCCTCCATCTGCAGACTTACCCCGTATAACAATCAGTCCACAGTTCTCCATGGACGAACTGGGGGAAGTTGTGACCGGAGTAATGAAGCGAGTGGAACAGGAACTGGTCATACTATCTGGAGGTAAACTGAATAGAACACATTAATCCTAAATAAATGTACAGGGGTTGGACAATGAAACTGAAACACCTGTCATTTTAGTGTGGGAGGTCTCATGGCTAAATTGGACCAGCCTGGTGGCCAGTCTTCATTAATTGCACATTGCACCAGTAAGAGCAGAGTGTGAAGGTTTAGTTAGCAGGTAAGAGCACAGTTCTGCTCAACATACTGCAATGCACACAACATTATGGGTGACATACCAGAGTTCAAAAGAGGACAAACTGTTGGTGCACGTCTTGCTGGCGCATCTGTGACCAACACAGCAAGTCTTTGTGATGTATCAAGAGCCACGGTATCCAGGGTAATGTCAGCATACCACCAAGAAGGACGACCCACATCCAACAGGATTAACTGTGGACGCAAGAGGAAGCTGTCTGAAAGGGATGTTCGGGTGCTAACCCGGATTGTATCCAAAAAACATAAAACCACGACTGCCCAACTGACGCTGTATTGGCCGCAAAAGGAGGCCCTACACCATACTAATAAATGATTGTGGTCTAAAACCAGGTGTTTCAGTTTCATTGTCCAACCCCTGTAGTGCATTAATGTGTCAATGTCTCTAAATTTCTTTCATTTTGAATAGTTCTTAGTGCTTTCACGCTGAGGACCAGAGAGGACCTCCGGAAATGTGAGTGTGGCAGACTTACACAAGCATATACATCTGGATCCCACTTTTTTAGCTATACCCTGACATACCAAAAGTCATGGGATAGCAGTATGCAAATTGATTATGAAGTGGTGTTACCTGGGGGATGGCTTGGGAATGGCCAGACCTGTCTAAGTTGTGAGGTGTGATCTCGGTGAGTGAGGATGAACACTGGCCAGCCTGCTCATGGCAAGGTGACATGAAGCCCTATCCACCATGCCCGGGGAGCAGTTGGTGTTGGGTGCCTTTCTCAAGGCCACTTCTGCTGTTCCTAAAGTGTCAGGGAATGAAACCGGTGACCTTGTCACAAGGCTGGTTCCCTGACCTCCACCACGGCCCCTAGATCCTTTACTACATGTGCTTATGATTCACCTATTGATCTATACCTGAAAACTTTTTACTGATGGGTTATTTTATGTGTCTTGATTTGCAGAGGATCTATAAACCATTTTAATTTGCCCGACATTGTATGAAAAGTGATAAATATCTTCTTTTTATTTAAAAGAATTTATTATATTTATGCTTTATAATTAATATTTGATATTATATTTTACTATATTAATCACTATTAATGTTCTTTTTCCTCCATCAGATTCCTGTCAGCTGTCTCTGGACCTAAACACAGCAAACAGAAAACTCGTTCTGTCTGAGAGGAACAGAAAAATGACAGTGATGCGTCAGGCTCAAGCATATCCTGACCATGCAGAGAGATTTGATGGCACGCAGCAGGTTCTCTGTAGAGAAAGTCTGACTGGGCGCTGTTACTGGGAGGTCGAGTTTGTCATGGGTAATTTTAGTATTGCAGTGTCTTATAAAAGCATCAGCAGGAAAGGTGAGGGTAACGAGTCTAGATTTGGGTTTAATGATCAGTCCTGGAGTCTGATCTGCTTTGGCTCCAGATTCACCTTTAGACACAATAATGAAGAGACTGAACTCCCTGTAAAGTCCAGCTCCTCCAGAATAGGAGTATACACGGATCACAGTGCAGGAATTCTGTCCTTCTACAGCGTCTCTGACACAATGACCCTCCTCCACAGAGTCTTCACCAAATTCACTCAGCCCCTCTATCCCGGATTCGGGGTTTATATTTACGATAATTTTCTTCAGATATGCGAATTTAATTAAGATCCACTATATAGTATAGTGTATAGTCTGATGTGGGTGTCTAAATAGAAATGAACTGGCCTCGTAGGTAGGTGCTGTAACACTATGCAATGTGTAATTGATAAAGACTTTGAACTGTGTATTTCATTGCTGTGCATATAACAAAGGAATAAAATGAAAACTATTTAAAACCACAGTAATCGTTGCATGAAATGAAATCCAAATCTTGTCAGCACATCTTTTACCCACCACTACACCTATGTAAATATACCTTGACTATAAAACTAGTGCTTTTAAAACTCTGCTCAGTGCATCTGATCTAACTTATCAGCTCATTAGAGCACTTTCAGAGGGGTGTATTAAAGCAGGGAGTCCCGTAAAATGTGCAGGGCAGGGTTCCTATAGCATCAGGGTTGAGAACCACTGGTGAAGAGGATGCTAACGATGGCAAGCAGTTTTAGCTTAAATCCACACCAGTAATACTAGCTGTAATCTCTACTAGTAATAACTTAGAGCTCTATAATGCAGGTTCTGCTAGACTATGATGCCAGATATTTAATATGCCAGTGGTTTAGTGTTCAGTGGTGCACATTGGAGCTAGAAGGCTGCTACGAGCTCTGGAAAACTGCACTCTTGCCGGCATCTCAGATCATTGTTGTTCTTTTTGTGGGTTGAAGCATTCCCAGTGTTGGAGTAGGCTGCCAAGGGACAAGGTCTGCTCCCCAGTGATGTATCCTGTAGAGCAGTTGTGGGCTGGAGGTTAGGGAACCAGCCTTGTGACCGGAGGGTTGCCTGTTCGATTCCCTGAACTGACAGTAACGACTAAGGTGCCCTTGAGCAAGGCACCTGCTCCCCGGGTGCTGTTAATAGGGCTGCCCTCTGCTCTGGGTAAGTGTGCTCACTGCCCCCTAGTGTGTATGTTCACTAGTGAGTGTGTATGTGGTTGTTTCTCTTCACGGATGGGTTAAATGCGGAAGACAAATTCCTCTGTGTGAAAATCACAATTGGCACAAAAATGGCTCACTCTCTACTGAGAGAATGATTGGCCTCATCAATATCCATTGCAATATTTCAGTAAGCACATCCTACAAATCCCTTATTCATCCATTGTGTGTGAATCAGAATGGAATTAAGAAATGCTTTAGCATTGTTGGACATTATGGCATACATCTTGTACATCAGTTTCAGTTGCATTTCCACAACAAAGTTTAGAAAGCCACTCCCACAGAAGAAGCAGATCAGTGGAGAAACGAAAGTAAAGTCTATCATTCTCTGCTTGCTCTGTTAGTGTCTGTGTGTGCTGTACAATGGCAGAAGCTGTTCTACAAACTCAGGAATCTTTAAACTGTCCAGTCTGTCTGGATCTACTGAGGGATCCAGTGACTATTCCCTGTGGACACAGTTTCTGTCTGGGCTGTATTAAGGACTGCTGGGATCGGGATGACCAGAGTGGGGTCTACAGGTGCCCCCAGTGCAGAGACACCTTCACTCCAAGGCCTGTTCTCAGCAAGAACACCATGCCGGCTGAACTAGCTGAGGGTCTGAGGAAGACGAGGCTCCAAGCTGCTCCTCCTGCTGGATCTGGAGATGTGGAGTGTGACGTCTGCACTGGAACAAAACACAGAGCTGTGAAGTCCTGTCTGGTGTGTCTGGCTTCTTACTATGAAGCTCATATTCAGACAGATTTGTGTGTAATGGATGAACACAGTGGTCATAAGACAGTCTCAGCTGCAGCAGAAAGATCTGAGAAGCAGGTAAGGACTTTACTGGAAGCTCTGCTATAACCAGTTTGTCAACATGCAGAAGCAGCACAGTGAACTTCAGGCAGGCAACACCCAGCTGTACTAAATCACAGTTAGAGTGGGAGAGTGGGAGGTGAAGAGTTAATAGTGTTTTGAGCATAAGTACAACACTGGATTTAAAAAGAAAAGTAGGATTTCTGCAGAATCTGTTTGTAAGTGACTACAGGTCACTTATGTGAAGGCACACAGGCATCTTTAGCAACGAATCCAGGTTCAGTTGGGATCTGACAACAGTCAGGTGAGAGTATGGAGGCCATACGACAGTCGGTCACCCCTAGTAGTGAAATAGCTTGGCCATATGTGCAGGACATCCTCCGGCCACATGTTCTGGGATGTTTAAGCAGGATAATGTTCATCCACACATGGCAAGGGCTTCCCAGGAATGCCAAATTGCAAAACTCCCTTGGTCCACTCGGGTAAATGAGCATTTATGTGACCAGCTGGGACGCCATCTTCGGCAGCCTTCGGATGTGGAGGATCTACAGGTCCAGCTGCAACATTAATGGACAAATATGCTACAGGATGCCATACGGGACCTGTATGCATACATTCCCTACCAAATCTCATCATCTACCCATGCTGGAGATGGCCCAAAAGGCTACTAGAGCATATTTTCAATTGTACAGTTTTTACACAGAAAGTTTATTTGCATCCTTCCCATGATTCCTTCCTGGTGTGTTATGTTTTTTTTGTCAATGAATTTGACAAAAAATTCCATTTGACAAATGAATTTTTTGTCAATGAATAAAGAATAAAGAAATGGACAAGCAAAATGGATGTAAATCTATGAATAATTATATATATATATATACTTAAAAATGGCCTGTTAAACATAGTTATTACAGGATTTGTTATTGTTATTGTTATTACAGTGTTTTTTAAAGGTTGTAAAAAGACAGATTCATGAACCTGTACGTATAGTTTGTGTAATTGTTTGTATTTTGTGTATAGAAGCAGCTGGTAGAGAATCAGAGAATCAAAAACACAAAGAATCACAATCTATAACAATCTATTTCCTCCAGGTAACATCACTGACTCTCTGATCATCTACAGAACGTGTCCCTCACAAAGTTCACAAAGAGGAGCTGCTCTAGATTTCCTTTCAGTTTGTGTGTTGAAATTTCAGTCTGACTCCATCTGCGTGTTTCTTCATCTCTCTGCAGAGTTTCCTGTCTCGCTCTGCTCCTCCTCCATCTGCAGATGGTATCTCCATGGAGGACCTGAAGAAAGCTGTGACTGGAATAAAGGAACAAGTGGAACTAAATGTTGTTTCTACAGGTAGGATGAATATAGTAAAGGTTTGATCCTGAAGGTTGAAGTTCACTGAGAGAGAAATGAATGCCTCTGTTTTATTCTGAATAGCTCTGGATGCCCTGATACCAAAGAAAAGAGAGGACCTTGTGAAATGTGAGTAGCACAGACGTTCATGATTATACACCCAGTTTACGGTTTATTAGCTACACCTTGTGTCTGCCATCATCGGCCATTTTATCAGAAACACCGGCCATGCTGGACGTACTGCCATGGTCATATGGCTTCCTCGTGCCACATTGTCTACATACTCTAGTGGTTTTGTCCACCAACCTTTCTTCGCCATCAGTATGTGTTACAGGGTTTTCAAGCTCCTCCTCTACTCACTGCTACCTGCTTGGAGCATACTTCTTTCACGTGGCACGCAGTGACTATCTATCTATCTATCTATCTATCTATCTATCTATCTATCTATCTATCTATCTATCTATCTATCTATATGTCTATCTGTCTGTCTATCCATCCATCCATCCATCCATCCATCCATCTATCTATCCATCCATCGTGATTCCGCTTTTTTTCATGTTTTAATATCAATATTGATTGTCAGAGAAAGAGAGAGAGAGAGAGAGAGCTTCAGAACTTCACTGGTTGTCATTTATGGCTATGGGTGATTTCTACACACACACACAGTGTAGTTGTATAACTAGCTCTAATAATAACATTGATACAAAAAAAAAAACCAAGTATGTTAATTTAGAAATTGATCTGTGGTTCATGTGTGTACCACATCACGAGGGGTGATCCGTATGGATCGCGGTTTATGCATGACTCGCTATACCACTACCCGTTTACCTCCTTCTTTATTTACATCTACTTAAAGGTAGTGCAGTTATAGCTGTTTATCAGTGTATGGCCATATATGGAAATAGTTATAATAAATAATACTCTAGATTTTAATAAATGGAGTTAATTTTATTCTCTCTCCCCCATCAGATTCCGGTCGGATCACTCTGGATCCAAACACAGCACACAGACAGCTCGCTTTATCCGAGAGGAACAACAAAGTGATGTTGATGCTTCAGACCCAGAAATATCCTGATCATCCAGAGAGATTTGATATAGTGAAGCAGGTTCTCTGTAGAGAGAGTCTGACTGGACGCTGTTACTGGGAGGTCGAGTTCAGCAGGAAGGATGTTGAGATTGCAGTGTCTTATAAAGACATCAGCAGGAAAGGTGAATATAGTGAGTCTAGATTTGGGTCTACTGATCAGTCCTGGAATCTGATCCACTTCGGCTCCAGATTCTATTTCAGACACAATACTGAACAGACTGAACTCCCTGTAAAGTCCAGCTCCTCCAGAATAGGAGTCTATGTGGATCACAGTGCAGGAATTCTGTCCTTCTACAGCGTCTCTGACACAATGACCCTCCTCCACAGAGTCCACACCACCTTCACTCAGCCCCTCTATCCCGGATTTGGGGTTTATATTTATGGTAATGTCCTTCAGATTTGTGATTTGAATTCAAATGCTAATGCAAGCTGAACTGTGCTCCATCTACTGTCATAGGGGACTAGAACAATACAAATATGATAGACTACACAGTTTCCTGTGGATCAAGAGGGCTGGTGTGGGTGTGCAGCATGGAGATGAACAAACCCTTAATAATCATATAAAGTTTATATATTAGACTGTTAGAAACAACATATAATACAGCTGCTTTAAATCTGTCGTATATGTGTTATACACTGTGGAATGTGGACTTTATATAACTCCGATTAAAATGTGTTGTATGTTTCAGTGTTGTGAATGTAAAACTGAAATAAAGTAAGCTTTTTATTCATGTTTATATTATGGCTTTCCTTTGCCAGAACACAAACAATACCAGAACTTACATCTTCACAGTGAAATCATTTTTAATCGTGTCAATATATCAGACAATATGCAGTACTAGGAAGACGCACAGAAACATGAGATCAGAACATCATTTCACTGTACATTACTACTTAATTACCAAACACCTTAAATTATCCTATAACATTGAATCATATTCACAAAGATTCTCACCACTGGGTTTAATTAACTGAATTAGGTGCAGTAACTACCTGGCAACCCTGATGTGATGAAGTTATTGTACATATCCAGAATATGTACTCAGAACAGCTGAAAACACAACCAGTGTGTAACTATCATTTTATTCAGCTGACCTAGTAAAGCATACACAGCATCATGAACACTTTAAATTTGAATAATTTAGAATAAATGTGTTAAATTAATTATATTCAAATAATTAAATAATTATTTATGTTGATTTCCTTTGCTCACCAGTACTCTCTGTACTAGAGCGCTACTGCCACCTGCTATCCATTTCCTGAACCTTACAGTAAGGAATCCCCAGAAAAGAAAGATTGTACACCCAGTTTACAGTTTACAAAAGTGTGATTTATTACTGGAGTTGAAGAACAGCTGTGAACGCTGTCATTTTAGGATAGATAGCATTGGGAAGGCTAACTGATTATTTAGGCTCTGCCTTAATAAATAAAAAATAAAATTACTATTATGTCTAATAATAATTACTTATATACTGATTTATTATATACTAACCCCACCAATGTAAGCGTATAAAAAACAACACCAACGTGTGCTAAAAAACAAAGCGGTGTGATGTCACCACAGGAAAACTGCAGCTTAACTTGACTTGACTTTAACTACAAGTCGGGTTGCTGAGAACAAAAAAATAATAGTAATAATAAACAAAACAAATTAACTTCCGATGACAGTTAGATTCAACATACAATCATTAACAAACCCACAATAAACTATTACTAGCATTTAAAAGTTCGTGTCAGCCTGTCAAAATGCATACTGGGAAACCTCACTCACCTTTAAAATGAAAAGCTCAGCAACAAAGAGTCGCAACTCAGTTAGTTAGCTGTAAGTAAGAGTTTATCTATTAATGCCAAAACCCAACAAAGTAGCATGAACTGCTGTCTATAAATAACAGATTTCTGCAGAAACATCTCAAAACCAGTTTCATACTGATGAACATATGTAACTATAAACACTAATAACGTGTTATAGGATGTATAGTATAATGTTGTAGTAATATGTTAAACTGCATTCACTATTTTAGGTAAATCTATAAAGTAGTTAGGCGTGACAATGCCCTTCACAAATATTGACACCCCGGTAAACTTGAATAAAATGGGCTTAAACCAAAAATATGCTTTATTGTTTATCCTTTTGTTCGTCCAAAGATAAACACAAATGCTCTGGGGAGGCACCACAGTCCTGCTGTACATAGAGATATTTGTTGTTGTTGATGTTGTATAAAGTATATCTGTAGTAAACTGTATCTGTACCGGCAGTGTGGACAGTCTGTCAGGGCCCTAGGCAAACTCAGGCCCCCTAACCAGCATCATAATCTAACACCCCCCAAAAAAGTTCATATTACCATTATTTACAAAATATCAACAACATTAAAAACACTCAGCAGAATTCTAATCTCTGGGGCCATACACTGCCCTGGGGCACCAAGCAGTTGCCTGTCTTGCCTGGTGGCATGTGGCTCTATGAAGGCTTTTTTTTTTTTGTGGGTGGCATTCAATTGTACATCTTACTGTTCCACTTCACCACCTAAAACTGTCAGGCTACAAATAAAACTGCTGATTTTTGTGCCGTATTAAATTGTGATTATTATGTCACGGAAGAAATCAGGCCATTACAACGGATATTTCTGCAGGTTATCCTGAATGCAGCAGCTTCCCAGGTTCACTCACGTCACTTCACTGCTGCACATTCCCATCAAGCCCATCAAGCTTCACACACATCACACAGAAGGCCTGGTGTCACTCCACCCCTACCGCAAAATCTGCAGGAACATGGATGGTGTTCTACTCCAGTCAGAGTTTCTAGTACACAGGTGGAGCTATCTTCATGGTGCACTGCATCCCATCATGCACCGCGGCCTCACCAGCTCTCAGCCTGCTTCAGCCAGTGTAAATGGCGATGGGTAACACTGGAGAGCACAACTCAGCCCACTCCAAGTATAAATGTGGATGTGGTGATTGTAGTGGAGTGTGTGTTCATCAGAATGAGCCTCAGAAAGTTTAAATATACAGGTCTGAAGATTAATAAAAGATGAACTCGCTTTAGAGGATCAGTTTTAGAGTGAAATAGCTGAGGGTAGCTAACAGCTAGGCTAACCGTATCTCAGACGAACTGAGCAGCGTTAGCAGCAGCTAGCTCTAAACAGTGAATACAGTAATAACAGCTCTGAGGTAAATGTGGGTGGAGTGGTTGTAGTGGGGTGTGTTTTCATCAGAATGAGCCTCAGAAAGTTACATATACAGGTCTGAAGATTAACTCGCTTTAGAGGATCAGTTTTAGAGTGAAATAGCCGAGGGGAGCTAACAGCTACGCTAACCGTATCTCAGGTGAACTGAGCAGCGTTAGCAGCAGCTAGCTCTAAACAGTGGATACAGTAATAACAGCTCTGAGGTAAATGTGAGGTAACTGGTCATGTGACTGTATTAGTATACCACACTGTAGGTCAGAACGTGTTACTGTACTGCGTACTATACACAGGAAGTGTATACAGTGTGCAGTATAGTAGTGTTTGGTCATGCGTTCGCGTAGACAACCGGCGGCGTTATAAACGCAACTGTGTATGAACATAACGGTCTCAGATTGTTTCCATGTCGACTTGTAGAATTATAGCCTACTGATCTCTCGCCAGCTATTTGTCATTGTGCAGGTGGCAGGGACACACTCTCCGCCGTTTTGATGTCGCTGAGGGTCTGCACTTCCCGCCTAGCGTCCATTTCTTAGAGGCTCTGCATGACCACGGGCGGCGTGCCCCAAAACCGCTAAGCAAAACACTAGTGGACCACAAGCTTTGCCGTTAGCCAAAACGTCCAATCCATGAAATCCAAAATCCAGTCCATAACAGAATGTCTCTATGACAAAGATACGAGCAGCAATAATATACATCGGTTGTTTATACTATTTTAATAGCGTTCCTTGTTTCATTCCATATATCATTGGTTCACGTGCACAAACACATACAGGAAGTCCCTCCCACAGAATGGGCAGATCAGCAGAGAAACGAAAGTAAAGTCTCTCTCTGCTCAGCCTGTCCTTCTCTGTGTGTGCTGTACAATGGCAGAAGCTATTCTAAAAACTCTGGAATCTTTAAACTGTTCAATCTGTCTGGATCTACTGAAGGATCCAGTGACTATTCCCTGTGGACACAGTTTCTGTCTGGGCTGTATTAAGGACTGCTGGAATCGGGATGATCAGACGGGGGTGTACAGCTGCCCCCAGTGCAGACACACCTTCACTCCAAGGCCTGTTCTCAACAAGAACACCATGCTGGCTGAACTAGCTGAGGGTCTGAGGAAGACGAGGCTCCAAGCTGCTCCTCCTGCTGGATCTGGAGATGTGGAGTGTGACGTCTGCACTGGAGCAAAACTGAAAGCTGTGAAGTCCTGTCTGGTGTGTCTGGCTTCTTACTGTGAAGCTCATATTCAGACTCATTATGAAGCTCCTGCATTAAAGAAGCACAAGCTGGTTGAAGCCTCCGTGAACCTGCAGGAGAAGATCTGCTCTCTTCATGATAAACTACTGGAGATCTTCTGCCACACTGATCAGCAGTTCATCTGTTATTTGTGTGTAATGGATGAACACAGTGGTCATAAGACAGTCTCAGCTGCAGCAGAAAGATCTGAGAAACAGGTAAGAACTTTACTGGAAGCTCTGCTATAAGCATTTTGTCTGAATTCAGAAAGTCATTCATTCAAAATTTTGTGTTCATGGCATAAGCCCCTCCCTCTCTGGTCTTAATTTACTTTAAAGGGGTGCAGCCAGAGGCCTAGATTTGACTGTAAAAATAGTTTTATAGAGAACAACAGACAAGATATTATGTAAATGTGACTTTTCTTGTGTGTTATCGGCAGAAGCAGCTGGTTGAAAATCAGAGGACATACCAGAAGAGACTCCAGCAGACAGAGAACAAACTTCAGGAGCTGAAACAAACTATGGAGACCATCAGGGTGAGTACACTGACCAGAGAAGAAGACAGTGAGAAGCCCCATGTTGGGTCACTTTGCAAATCCACTTTTTACTGTGGGAAGATAAGTGAAAGAGCTGCTTCAGATGAAGTCCCTCCTCTCTGTCTGTCTCCTAACAGCTCTCTGCACAGGCAGCAGTGGAGGACAGTGAGAAGATCTTTACTGAACTGATTCAGTCCATTGAGAGAAGACGCTCTGAGGTGAAAGAGCTGATCAGAGCTCAGGAGAAGACTGAACTGAGTCAGGCTGAAGAGCTCCTGAAGAAGCTGGAGCAGGAGATAGCTGATCTGAGGAGGAGAGATGCTGAGCTGGAGCAGCTTTCACACACAGAGGATCCCATCCGTTTCCTCCAGGTAACATCACTGACCCAGAATGTGTGTCATTCACTATGTTTACATAGGAAGTGCTACAGATTTTCCTTCACTTATGTTTGTTAGGTGCTGAAAGTTCAGTCTGACTCCATCTGTGTGCATTTGATCATCTTTCTACAGAGTTTCCAGTCTCTCTCTGCTCCTCCACGATCTGCAGACTTATCCCGTATTACAATCAGTCCACAGTTCTCCTTTAAGGAACTGAAGACATCTGTGACTGGAATAAAGGAACAAGTGGAACTGAATGTTGTTTCTACAGGTAGGATGAATATAGTAAAGGTTTGATCCTGAAGTTTGAAGTTCACTGAGAGAGAAATGAATGCCTCTGTTTTATTCTGAATAGTTATTGATGCCCTGATGCCAAAGACCAGAGAGGACTTTCTGAAATGTGAGTATCACTTATATAATTATATATCTAATTCCCAGGCACATCTACCTTGCATCCATAGTCACTGAACATGTTATCAGAAATCACTAGATGCTGCTAATGTACTGATTTACTAATAAGCAAACACAAAACGTTAATCTTTGTTGAGGATTTGTTAACATATTGTCATTTAGCAAACCAACACAAAACCTCTGTTGTATTTCTGCTGTATGTACAAAACCATAAATCATTACTCTATTTCAGATTACAGCTTACTTCATAATACATCATTACGTGAAGCAGCAGCAATGACTGCCAGTTGTTGCTAGCTGCTGTTTATATTGTGATATTTTTAGTATGGAATGGACCGACAGAAAATTTCCAAAATTGCTTCCTCTATTTAATTCCATTCAAAGTTATGAAATGAAGCATTCATTTTATTTCCTCTCCTCCATCAGACTCCTGTCAGCCCAGTCTGGATCCAAACACAGCCCACAGACAGCTTGCTCTGACTGAGAGAAACAGTAAAGTGATGCTGATGCGTAAGACCCAAACACACCCTGCTCATCCAGAGAGATTTGATAGAGTCCAGCAAGTTCTCTGTAGAGAGAGTCTGACTAGACGCTGTTACTGGGAGGTCGAGTTCAGCAGGAATTATGTTGATATTGCAGTGTCTTATAAAGACATCAGCAGGAAAGGAGGATATATGTCATCCGAATTTGGACATAATGACCAGTCTTGGAATCTGATCTGCTCCAACTCCAGTTTTTCTTTCAGACACAATAATAAAGTGACTAAACTCCCTGTAAAGTCCAGCTCCTCCAGAATAGGAGTCTATGTGGATCACAATGCAGGAATTCTGTCCTTCTACAGCGTCTCTGACACACTGACCCTCCTCCACAGAGTCCACACCACATTCACTCAGCCCCTCTATCCCGGATTTGGGGTTTATAGTTATGATTATGTTCTTCAGATTTGTGATCTTAATTAATATGCTATTAATATGATAATAAAAGCTTATATAAGCTAATAAAAACATATAATCAGCAGCTTTAAATCTGTTCTGTATGTGCTGAACACTGTATTTCAGTGCTGCGAATATAAAACTGAAATAAACTTAACACTTTTTTAATCACAATATGTAAAATATAGTTGTGATTTGTTAGAACACAAACTATATACACACGTGGACAAAATTGTTGGTACCCCTCGGTTAATGAAAGAAAAACGCACAATGGTAACAGAAATAATTTCAATCTGACAAAAGTAATAATAAATAAAAATTCTATGAAAATGAACAAATGAAAGTCAGACATTGCTTTTTAACCATGCTTCAACAGAATTATTTAAAATAATAAACTCCTGAAACAGGCCTGGACAGAAATGATGGGACCCCTGAAAAATGTGACCAAAGGGACATGTTAAATCAAGGTGTGTTCACTAATTAGCATCACAGGTGTCTACAATCTTGTAATCAGTCAGTGGGCCTATATATAGGGCTACAGGTAGTCACTGTGCTGTTTGGTGACAAGGTGTGTACCACATTCAACATGGACCAGAGGAAGCAAAGGAAAGAGTTGTCTCAGGACATTAGAAAGAAAACGAGCCTGTTAATGGTAAAGGTTATAAGACCATCTCCAAGCAGCTTGATGTTCCTGTGACTACAGTTGCATATATAATTCAGAAATTTAAGATCCAAGGGACTGTAGCCAACCTCCCTGGACGTGAAATCAAAGAGACGGATAATACGAATGGTAACAAAAGAGCCAAGAAAAAAACTTCTAAAGAGATTAAAGGTGAACTTCAAGCTCAAGGAACATCAGTGTCAGATTGCACCATCCGTCGATGTTTGAGCCAAAGTGGACTTAATGGGAGATGACCAAGGAGGACACCATTGTTAAAAAAAAAACAGACTGGAATTTGCCAAACTACATGTTGACAAGCCACAAAGCCTCTGGGAGAATGTCCTATGGACAGATGAGACAAAAATGGAACTTTTTGGCAAGGCACATCTACTCTATGTTCACAGACGGAAAAATGAAGCATATCAAGAAAATAACACTGTCTCTACTGTGAAACATGGAGGAGGCTCTGTTATGTTCAGGGGCTGCTTTGCTGCATCTGGCACAGGGTGTCTTGAGTCTGTGCAGGGTACAATGAAATCTCAAGACTATCAAGGAATTCCAGAGAGAAATGTGCTGCCCAGTGTCAGAAAGTTTGGTCTCAGTCGCAGGTCATGGGTCTTGCAACAGGATAATGACCCAAAACACACATCTAAAAACACCCAAGAATGGCTAAGAGGAAAACACTGGACTATTCTGAAGTGGCCTTCTATGAGCCCTGACCCAAATCCTATTGAGCATCTTTGGAAGGAGCTGAAACATGCCGTCTGGAAAAGGCACCCTTCAAACCTGAGACAACTAGAGCAGTTTGCTCATGAGGAGTGGGCCAAAATACCTGCTGAGAGGTGCAGAAGTCTCATTGACAGATACAGGAATCGTTTGATTGCAGTGATTGCCTCTAAAGGTTGTGCAACAAAATATTAAGTTAAGGGTGCCATCATTTCTGTCCAGGCCTGTTTCAGTTATTTTTTTTAAATAATTCTGTCGAAGCATGATTGAAAAGCAATGTCTGACTTTCATTTGTTCATTTTCATAGAATTGTTATTTATTATTACTTTTCTCAGATTAAAGTTATTTCTGTTACCATTGTGGGTTTTTCTTTCATTACCCGAGGGGTACCAACTATTTTGTCCATGTGTGTATAACTAGACAGACATCTAGGCAGTAAAATTTTTATAGAGGGCCCATATCATAGAAAAGCAAATTTTGGATTCATTTTTTTTATGATGTCACAGGAACAAACTCATTTACATATATCCATCTCTTCAGCCTATGACAGTTTAGCTCCACCCACTCACATTGAAGTTCTAAGGCATGTTTTAGCCAGAACAGTTTTTTTCAATGAGGTACAACAAGGGCTGTGACGATAACTGTGGTCGTGTGATGCCCAATGAAGGGTTAAGGTCATCCCCACATTTTCTTTTACTTTGCTTCTTGTTGGTGAAAATTGATTCACCATCATTAATCATGCTTGGCATCAGTTTACCACTCTACTGCCAGCTCTGTTAGTGAACTGAAGAAGACTAGACAGTAACATCAGCTGAGAAATAGACTGAAAGGGTGCTATGTGACCAATTAGAAAACTAATTTTGCTGTCATTTAACAGAAACAAATGAGAACAAGATTTCTGCAGGTTGAGTCTGTGAATTCAGTCTAAGAGTTGCATCACTCAAATTTAAATCAATGTTCATTTAAACAGTATTTTTTATCCACCATGTAATTTTTGTTTATTCCAACCCATCAAATGCATGTGCATGGAAAATGAAGATTCACCAACAATGTTCAGTAAAAAATAAAATGAAATGTTGATGAAAATGACATACAATGAAATGTTAAATATGACTTTAATCATTCCATCTTATTTAAACATGTTTCATGATCTGCAACATCAGAGCAACTTAATATTTCAGAATAATTTTAATTATGTACATAAATACATGCCACTCAAACCCAAGTTCTGCTTCTTCTGCCCATAAATAACACATCTCAAATCAAATGGAGAAGTCGCACAGATGCAGATACACACTGTTCTCAACACACACACACACACACACACACACACCTCAAGCTCTGTTCTCCAGAAGAGCCTGAAAGTCAGGTGAGCAAACCAGTTTGTGTTTAACGTGGCCCAGCACAGACATATATCCCCTCCTGTCTTCTGTTCCAACTGACACCAACTCCTACAGATAGATAGAGAGAGATATTAAAGAACGCTTTTTGTAGAAAATCAATCTAACACAATTTTTAAAAATTGATTCATTGATCAATTCATGGTGTCTTGGGCATCTAATAGCGCATAATACCTCCACAGGCACAAATAACAGCTGTGATTAGATTGAGTGTGGACTGGACAAGTTTTTGAATCTAGGCCACAACGATGTTCAGACACTTTAGCATTAAATAACTGTTGGGCCAGATTTGGTGGAGAACTTCCAAAGAGAATTTCCTGTAGACTGGAATTGTTTCAACTGCTGGTAGACCCATAGTCTAGACAGTATGCTTCCATATGCCTGCAAATTCAGCTACTTCCTTCATATTACGGTCTTTGGGACACCCAAGTGCAGTCACTTCTTTTAGCCAATCATTAACATCTGCTTTGAGACCTGTTTTCCACACATCGAACATTCTCTGCACTAACGCCAGTTCTGAACAAAAGACACAAAACGTGGACTCCAAAGCAGGTTGACGAACTACATCTGGATTACTAAGACTAGTCAAGTCCCATGTGGACTGCAGTACTCCGTTTAGCCAAAAGAGGGCAACATCAGACATTTAAACCGCAGGTGAGGTTGAACACCGAACAACATGGCTTTGGAGTCGAGCTAGTCTGTAAGAGCAGCTTCTCTGCATGTGCTTGCACAAAACGGACACCTGCTTTACCTTACCTGAAATGGCTTTTCCCACACACCTATTATCAATCAGTTAAGTCTACAGTGAAGACCCATCTCTTCGTAATGCACTTAAGTGAGTAAGCACTAGTAGAGGTGTAAATT
Source organism: Prochilodus magdalenae (assembly GCA_024036415.1). NCBI lineage: Eukaryota > Metazoa > Chordata > Actinopteri > Characiformes > Prochilodontidae > Prochilodus > Prochilodus magdalenae. The sequence goes on along the minus strand of JAMWET010003671.1, from coordinate 507,242 downwards.
GTGTGTATGTACTTGTGTTGCAATTATAATGACCTTTTCTTCTCTATAGGTATGAGTGCTGGGCTGGGGTTGCCAGGTAGAGCTCTTTTTGCGTTATATACAGTGCCCTCCATAATTATTGGCACCCCTGGTTAAGATGTGTTCTTTAGCTTCTCATAAATTGAGTTTTTTTTTTCAAAATAATATAGGACCACGATGGAAAAAAAAGAGTAAAATCCAACCTTTAACTCAAGTGAATTTTAAGGGGGAAATAAAATCCCTGACTAAGAAATAATTATTCTTCATAAAATCACCTGTTCCACAATTATTGGCACCCCTAACAATTCTTAGGAAATAAATTTAATAAAAATATTTCTGTCACTTCTACAGTAGTTTACGAAGTTGATCAGAGTATGTAGGAACATTTAATTAGTAATTCACAACTACCTGTTTCCCTGGGGTATAAATATGACGTGACACAGAGGCCATTTCTCTTCAACATGGGAAAGACAAAGGAACATACCATTCAAGTAAGGCAGATGTGTGTTGACCTTCACAAGTCAGGCAATGGCTACAAGAAAATAGCCACTCGCCTACACCTGTCCATATCTACTGTCAGAGGAATTATTAACAAGTTTAAAACAACTGGAACAGTGGCAAACAAGCCTGGACGAGGACGCAAGTTTATTTTGCCACCACGCACAGTGAGGAGGATGATAAGAGAAATAAAAAGTTCTCCAAAGCTCACTGTTACAGAATTGCAACAAATGGTAGCTTCTTGGGGTCACAAAGTCTCCAAAACAACCATCAGGCGCTATCTACATGCCAACAAGCTGTTACGGGGGAGGATCAGTGATGCTGTGGGCCTGTTTCTCTTCCAAAGGCCCTGGGAACCTTGTTAGGGTGCATGGCATCGTGAATGCTCTGAAATACCAGGACATTTTAAAACAAAATCTGGTGGCTTCTGCCCGAAAGCTGAAGATGGGTCGTCACTGGGTCTTTCAGCAAGATAATGACCCTAAACATATGGCCAAATCTACACAGAAATGGTTCACCACACACAGAATCAAGCTCCTCCCATGGCCATCTCAGTCCCCAGACCTTAACCCCATTGAAAACCTGTGGGGTGAGCTGAAGAGGAGAGTGCAGAGGAGAGGACCCAGGTCACTGGATGATTTAGAGAGAATGTGCAAAGAGGAATGGTCAAAGATCCCTCTTTCTGTATTCTCTCATCTTGTGAAACATTATAGGAGAAGATTAGGTGCTGTATTGTTGGCACAACTTTGGTTGTACAAAGTATTAACATCAGGGGTGCTAATAATTGTGGCACACATGTTTTTATGTTAAACAATTATTTCTTAATGTGGGATTTTTTTCCTACTGAATAAATTCATTTGAGTTAAAGGTTGGATTTTACTCTTTTTTTCCATCGTGGTCCTATATTATTTTGAAAAAAAAAAACAACTCAATTTATGAGAAGCTAAAGAACACATCTTAACCAGGGGTGCCAATAATTATGGAGGGCACTGTATGTCTGTGTATTGATCTCTAGGTATCAGGACTGGCCCCCTGTTCAGGCAGTGTCTGAGCTCATGGTGAGTTCTAGGCTCTAAACTTCCTACTAGCTGGAATATTATCCAGTGGAACACTAAGCACGGTTGTAAGTCGCTCTGGATAAGAGCGTCTGCTAAATGCCTTAAATGTAAATGTCTACAGGGTGCCTTAAGGGATACAGGAAAACAAGAGACCTGAAGGAAAGAGCAGGAGGTCCCAAGAGCCACGTCCAGTGTAACGTTCCCCAGGATGAGCTGCACTCTGCCTGATTTTCTCACCAGCATCCGGCCCACCAAACCTTCCTGCAGATCTTTCAGACAGCAGTTGTTCTCCTCCTCAGCCTCCTCCTGTGCTCCACATATGCGCATAAACAAAACACACCAAGATTAGACATGCAAGCACCCATATCTTCACAGTAAACCTACAGTGCATGTAAACCAATCAGCCATAACGTTAAACCACCTCCTTGTATCTACATTCACTGGCCATTTAATCAGACTCATTTACCATGCAGGTGCACTTTGTAGTTCTACCGTTAGTTCAGACGGTTGTGCGTCTGTTTCTCTGCATGCTCTATTTACATACCTGGCCTTCAGTTTTCTGCAGCATGGACTGTCCATCCTCTGACTGCACAGCTGTTTTGGTTGGTCTGACATCAGTTGTGGGTGGCTGGCCTGGCAACGAATCGGGAAGTTGCATGAAGAGCAGCTCTTCCTCTTTGCACTGACTCCACGCCTCAAGCAGGTCCGGCAGCGAATCAGGCTCATTTATTTCCGGTTGCTTTAACAAGGGCTCCGCCTTTTTAGTCTCCGGTACATCAGGAGGTTCTTGTTTAACTGATCAGGAGGAAAGGAGCAGCACAAGAGAAGACAAACCTTCAGTATCAGTACAGCTTCAGCATCACCATTGCTGGTCTTAATCATCTTCTGGAAACTTGGCATGCATGCATTTCTGTCAAACCTGTAACAGCAGCTCCAGAGCTTTCAGTGTTCATCGATTCAGCTTCTGCAGAGCTGCTCTCCATTTTGAGCTCCATTTTAGTGTCTTCCTCAAACTCCTCCTTAAAGACCCAGCCGGACACAGCCAGAGGCAGCTGGACGGGACAGCTCTGCGCCTCGCTCCTCAGATGAGGGTCATCCAGGAACTGCAGCATGGACATACAAAGGTTGATGGCTCTCTTACTCTAAAAAACCTTTCCTGATAGGTCAATGAATTTCTACTTTGCCACTTGTTGACTGTGGCCACAATTTAACATAACCACATCAACATCATCTATATACAAACATAAAACTAAATATTTACAATCATGAATATAAAAATGCCATCCTGCCTTTGATCATTTCCTGTCTGAGTATCCCGTTTCACTCGGAATCATGTCACATTATGGAAGAGAAATACATTCCGATTTCACATTCATGCTGACTTTAAATGTCCTGACCTTTAGCCAGGAGGTCTACTAGGGCTTGCAAAATGCCAGATCCACTTCCCCATCATTTCAACCCGGACTCATATATACACATAACTGCCTGAACATTACCAGGTACAACTGCACATGCAGAAAGGTCATAATGCAGCCTGTACAGATCCTGTGATCTACATTACATGTACATGCCAGAAGATTTGACCAAACAGAATAAGTGGCCAGCGTTATGTACAAACTCACATTGTCTCTCTCCAGTTTGCGCAGAATCTCTTTGGTTTCCTCCTCCGTCTCTCTGTTCTCCTTCTTTATGTTAATAATTGGAGACGGTCCGCTGTTTGGAGTTTCTCGCGCGTCATCATACACACCTAGAAAAGCCATGGTTCTACGTCTTAAGTGGTTCTCATGCATCCATACACAACAAACATGTCATTATGGTGTACTGTGATAGAATAAGCACTACATGGTACACATGTTAGTGTAATCTGGGCTGGATTTGCCTGGCTGATTAGTTTGGGAAATTATTGGTGTAATTTCCAGTTTGACACATCATAGTCCAATTGTTCATGTCAGTGTTACACCCCAGTATACACTCTATAACAACAACATGGTGCATGGCCGTGTCTGCTAACAGTGTGGTGGATTAGAACAGAGACACCATTACTGAGGCAGCTCAAGGTTCAAGCAATTACAGAAGACCACCCAACCTGCAATTTTTACTATCAGACTTTAATTTTACACATGCTGACGATTCATACCAGATTAAAACACTCCACACTTATTACTGTCAGACTGTAAACACTACACACACTGCAGATTCATACTGGATTAGAATCACTCCACAGTTATTACTGCCAGATTGTACACTCCATAGACACGCTGCAGATTCATACTGGATTATAATCCCTCCACAGTTATTACTGTCAGACTGTAAACACTACACACACTGCAGATTCATACTGGATTAGAATCCCTCCACAGTTATTACTGTCAGACTGTACACACTACACACGCTGCAGATTCATACTGGATTATAATCACCCCACAGTTATTACTGTCAGATTGTAAACACTACACACGCTGCAGATTCATACCGGATTATAATCACTCCACAGTTATTACTGCCAGACTGTACACTCTACACACACTGCAGATTCATACTGGATTAGAATCACTCCACAGTTATTACTGTCAGACTGTAAACACTACACAGACTGCAGATTCACACTGGATTATAATCACTCCACAGTTATTACTGTCAGACTGTACACACTACACACGCTGCAGATTCATACCGGATTAGAATCACTCCACAGTTATTACTGTCAGACTGTAAACACTACACACACTGTAGATTCATACTGGATTATAATCCCTCCACAGTTATTACTGTCAGACTGTAAACACTACACACACTGCAGATTCATACTGGATTATAATCCCTCCACAGTTATTACTGTCAGACTGTACACACTACACACGCTGCAGATTCATACTGGATTATAATCACCCCACAGTTATTACTGTCAGACTGTACACACTACACACGCTGCAGATTCATACTGGATTATAATCACTCCACAGTTATTACCGTCAGACTGTAAACACTACACACGCTGCAGATTCATACTGGATTATAATCACCCCACAGTTATTACCGTCAGACTGTACACACTACACACATCTATAACACCTTCCCAGGAATTACTGCTCCAGGGCTTTTGTATCACTAAACCAACATATTTGTTTAATGGTGAATGCCAGTGTGCCTGTTGACCTTTGGAGGTCTCCCTACCTCTTCTCTTGGCCATCATCTCTGCAGGACCCTGTTCAAAGATGGAATGTGATTGGATGACCTCAGGTCGACCCCGACCCCTGCCACGCCCATCTCGCTGCCTTCCTCGATCTGCATTCTTCCTCTCTCTCCTGGGTCCCTCGTCAGCTTTCAGTCTAGGAGGCAACATCACAGCCACTGTACAGTGAGGCCTGGCTAGAGGTCAGTGCATACAACAGATCCTCATATGGAGGGACATTTAGGACAGCACGAAAGCAAAAAGACTACGATCAGTTTTAAACATCACTTACTCCTCTTTCGTCTTACGACCAATGATATTGGGTGTGAATGTTTTCTGTATGAGAGAGAGAGACAGAAAGAGGACAGATGCTTAATATATTTGTACAGATTGTATTATTTTCCTTTACAGAATATGACTGCGGCCAGCATACCTTCTTCACTCCTCCTAGCGTGAGGTCTCTGGAGCGCATGGCAGGGAGGCGGCCAGGAGAAATAGCCGCAGGCAGCCTGCGACCGAGCACCGAACCCCTTCCTCCAGCTCCGGGCTGAGGGGTCCGAGGTGGTCCAGCATCACCGGAGCCTGGGGTGGCCATCTTAACACTGTGATGACATTTACAGTCGGGTTAAAGATTGGTGAAACCAAGTCCTTGGGTTCCTGTTAACAATTAGCAGTGGCCCAGTGCCAGGATGCCGCCATTACTGAGATCAATGATATCATAATACACTTTTCTGTTTTATGTTTTATAGGTGTTGTCAACTTTTACTGGGGTGACCATACAAAGATGCATTTAAACCAACAACAACAACAACAACAACACCCAGTGCATAATATCATGTGATTATTCATTTCCTTTCACCAATGGCTCAATACTGGGCTATAATAATAATAATAATAATAATAATAATAATAATAATAATAACAACAATAACACCTAACATGCACTTTTCAAATAATAATTACTATTATTTTATAAATGAGGTTCCCTTTTCTCTAATGCTATAATGTAATTCTTTTTATTCTTTAAAAATAGAAGGCACATGTAGGTATACTGGTGGGTTTGTATAATTAATGAAATAGCAATATTTGCGTTGGTCACATGGCGACTCCTGGTTACCATCACCAACACTGTAACTCCGATAAAATTACTTTGTTTACATCTCAATACATTAATTATACAAAATTTTAAAACGTCGGTGGAGTTTCCCTTTAACCCAAATGCTTCTACTAGCCAATAAAACCTGTGAATATATAATCTGAGGCACAACACGTGAACCATACAGCGCTGTAAAGGTGTCTGTGTGAGCTGCTCCTTCCAGGCAGCCTGACTGGATGATTTTCAGACCCGTTCGTCTCCACCATTCAATCACAGACGCTGACTGGAGGAAGAAGCCCGTCCAGCTTTTTCTCAACCAACACCTCCCACACACCCTCAGTGTTTACTCTCCTCCCTCTGTTTGTACCAACACAGAATCCTTGCATAAGATAAAATACCAAACCGTGTCAGCAGCCTCAGAGACAAGTTCCCTGTCTACTGTAAACACATGGCAAACAACACATGGCTGAGCTGAGCTGAGCTACCGGCGGCTAACAGCTACACAAGTAGCCGGTGAGCTTAGATAACATTTTACAGAGCTAGAAGAAACCCGCGGAGTATTTACCCGACTTCTAGCTGTTCAAACCTTCAAACTGGTCCAGAATAAACCGACTGGTGGGCGAAAAAAGAAATTTAAAGCACTACAAGTTAGTAATGGGCGGAGTTTTGTTAGCGATACGAACCAGGAAGTGACGTGGCGCCGGGTGAACTCTAGTCGGTAGGGATGGTCCCTATGCCCTACTCCCTACGTTTAAACAGATCGGCACATCCGGGAACTTTAGTTTAAAACAGGTCCCCGGAAAAATTAGCAACACTGGTTGTACACTGTAATGTAAAAAAGCTAGCAGTATCACACAAAACCAACACAGAACCACCAGAACGGGACTGTTTTGGGGGAATTTATAAACGATGCCAGGTAAATAAATATTTAATCTGCTCGCTATACGTCAAAAAGATAAGAATAAGATTCAGAGCTAATCATGCCTATGCCCTATGTCCTACATTCCATTTAGAAGACACTGCGCCAATGCTCTACCCCCTATATTCCATTAAAAAGACACTGTGCCTATGCGCTACTCCCTACAATCCATTGGAAAGACGTTGTGTCTATGTCCTACTCCCAACAATCCATTGAAAAGACATTGTGTCTATGTCCTACATCCTACAGTCCATTGAAAAGACATTGTGCCTATGCTCTACCCCCTATATTACATTGAGAAGACATTGTGCCTAAGCCCAACTCCCTATATTCCATTCTGACATGATCATGCCTATGCCCTCCTCTTGACATTGCATTCAGAAGACACTGTATTCCTGCCCTACCCGCTACATCCCATTCAGAAGCAACTGTAGCCCCTATGTTCTATTTAGGAGACACTTATGCCTATGTCCTACTCCCCACATTCCGTTTAGAAGCGATTGTGCCTATACCCTACCTCCTATGTTCCATTCATTGGAAATTGTGCCCATGCCCTACTTCCTGCTTTGCATACATAAGACAGTGGGCCTGAGCTCTACTCCCTACATTCCATACAGAAGTGATTGTGCCTATGCCCTACTCCCTACATTCCATTCAGATAGGAAGAAGGGTTATTACTCTGAATGGGTGTTGTTCTGACTGGTTGTAAGGATCTACACACTGATCATTATTAACATTAAGCAACGTAGTCCTAAGGCTAATGTCGGTTTAACAGGTAGTTGTTCAGTGACCCAAAGACTCAAAAGATCCCAGAAGCACATTGGAAACATCCACTAAGTACAGACAGTCCAGTACAGAAAACCATTATAGCAAAAGGCTCAAGATCGCAGTGGGAAATGACTGACTGGAGCAGGACAGTACGGAAGAGTGACCTCTAGTGGCCGGATCTGGAATGTGCAGATGCAGGTATGATATTAACATATTATTATGCATTTTCAAAGGCTTATTTTCCACTTTGTTTCTTTTTATTCATAAGCTGATATTTGCAGAAAATACCTGATCCAACAAAGCACTGCCATAATCCCAAGTACTTTTCTAATTAATTATAATTCGGATTAAGGAATTAATAACTCAGTGTCAGAAGTAATTCAAATGATTCACCTGAAGAGATTAAAGGAGCAATATGTAAAATAAATCATACTTGAATTCATAAAGCGTCCTTCACCTTACTTCTCATTCCTGTCCTTACCAACCATCCAACCATGTGCAGGTTCACTGCTCATTACAGTGTATGTCAATACAGCACACACACACACACACACACACACACACACACACACACACACACACACACACACACACACACACACACACACACACACACACACACTCACACATACATTCACACACACACACACACACACACAAACAGACACACACACACACACACACACACACACACACACACACACACAAACACAAACAGACACACACTCACACATACATTCACACACACACCCACACAAACACAAACAGACACACACTCACACAAACAGACACACACACACACACAGACACACACACACACAAACACACACACACACACACACACACACACACAAACACACACACACACAAACACACATACACACACACAGACACAAACACACAGACACACACACAGACACACAAACACACATAAACAAACACACACACAAACAGACACACACACAGACACACACACACAAACACACACAGACACACACACACTCACACAAATAGACGCACAAACACACATACACAAACCCACACAAACCCACACACGCAAACACACACTCACACACACACATACACAGACCCACACACACACACAAACAAACAGACACACACACACACACAGGCTTTTACTGATATTCTTAGAGAATACACTTGATTCCTACAGAAAAAAAACAATAACCCAAAAATAAGGACATAATAACTAATATGAAAATAATCCCTATATAACCCATACAGAATAGACGATACATTGAAATATGGACTGTGTCCTTGCTCTGAGACCTACCCAGGACATTTGGTGGGGTTTTCTCCTCCTGCTGCTGTCAAGGCTGGTCTTTAGATGGATGAGTGCATTTTAATTACTTCACAGCTCCTACAGTCAGTCAGGAGCAGAACGAGGAGAGCTGCTGGGGTGGAAGCTCAACCACAGGCAGCAGCTTCATGCAGCTCGGCTTACACAGTGGATAGGCTGAAAATGCTGTCCAGATCCTTCGACCTTTAGAGATCATGTTCCCCAGGCTGAGTCATCTCACCGGCACTATTATCCACCAGGATTTGTGTTAGGATCATTACCCGGTGCTAGAGGTGCAACTCTCTGAATCACAGCCCTTCTCTCACAACTTAGTGGATCACAAAATCGATTCAGTGCCACTAATTGGCTAGTGAAGTAGAAGATCTTCTCCAGAGAACACATATTTAGTGCTCAACTAAAAGTATGTGCTATTTAAACTCATTGTCAGAAGAATAGTGTCTCTCAGTATGGTGTCGGGCCTCCATGTTTGCTAACGCAACACGCAACAGCTTGGCAGTTGGAGTTGTAGAGCGGTCCTTATGGTGTCCTGTGATAATCCATCCCATGCAGCTTGAATATCCTCACACAGTTCCTGCAGATGGTGCGGTAGGGGTGGAGGTGGAGTAACACCAGACCTTCTGGACGTGTGACAACAAACCTCTCATATTGTCCCCGACCACGATGCCTCCACACACATTGCTGCATTAGTCTCTCCAGAGTTCCTAGAACTGCACACCAGGAGATTCATGAAATGGGTTTCCATGGCCAAGCAGCTACACATGATGCCCAATGCCAACTGCCAGCTGAAGCAGGGTAAAGAACGTTTCCACTGGACTCTGTGGAGCAAAGGAAACATGTTCTCTGGAGGGATGAATCATGCTTCATTATCTGGGTTAGCCAGCAGTAACGTTTGATGGAGTAATGGTCCAGGGCTGTTTAGACAATGTTAAGCTGTTTAGGTTTAGACAATGATATGCTTCCAACTCGGTGACACGAGTTCAATGAAGACCCTATCGCGTTCCAGCCTTGCCGTGCCCCTGTGCACAAAGCCAACTCCATAAAGGCATAGCTTGAGGAGTTTGGTGTGGTGGAACTCCCATGGCCTGCACAGAGCCTTGACCTCAACATCACTGAACACCATTTGGAGAAATTGGAACAATGACTGTGAGCCAGGCCTTCTCGTCCAACATCAGCTGTGCCTGACCTCACAAATATGCTGTTCTCTGAATGAGCAGAAATGCCCACAGACACACTTGAAAATCTTGTGGAAAGCCAACTCATTTTGAATGACATGTCCAATAAGCTAATATGGGTTTGATGTATAGGTGTCCGCATACTTTTGGCCAGTGCATATGTCTAATGCATATGTCTATGTCCACCCGATGTACTGTATTTTACACTCCCACTGTGTGCTGCTCAGTGGAGGTCCCCAATCCGGTTAGCAGAGTGTGGGTTTATTGTGGGGGATGTACTGCCCTTGGCATTGGGGACCATATGGTGCAGCATTTGGTGAGTTCCTCTCGCCTTTAGCTTCAGTTCTGCGCTGCGATGAGGGACCAGCTCCTTTAGGAGTATCTACGCAGGCGAGGAGGATGATGACATAATTAAGATGAGCAGGAAAATAAGTGAGAGCAAAGTGTGAGTAATGACCAGATCAAGCTTTAGCCACTTACGGTGCTTCACTTCGTCTAATGCTTAAACGCTCCAGATCCTCCTCAGCTTCATCAGTGTAGTAAATCAGATAGAAGCCTCCTCTCTCGCTCCCTCCCTATGTATCTCCATGTAAGTCCTGCTGAGTGGAACAGCTGTTTAAACAGGCAGCAAGCATTAATGGACAGATACAAAGAGAGCTTACATAAATATACACATATATACAGTGGGGTAAATATATCATATAAGGGACAAACACAGTGATATTTGAGAAGTGAAATGAAGTTTATATGATTTACAGAAAGTGTGCAATAATTGTCTAAACAAAAGTAGGCAGGTGCATAAATTTGGGCACCAAAAACAAACCTTTAGTAGATCCTCCTTTTGCAGAAATAACAGCCTCTAAACGCTTCCTATGACTTCCAATGAGAGTCTGGATTGTGGCTGAAGGTATTTTAGACCATTCTTCTTTACAAAACATCTCTAGTTCATTCAGGTTTGATGGTTTCCGAGCATGGACAGCTCTCTTTAAGTGACACCACAGATTTTCAATAATATTCAGGTCTGGGGACTGAGATGGCCATTCCAGAACGTTGTACTTGTTCCTCTGCATGAATGCATTAGTAGATTTTGAGCAGTGTTTAGAGTCGTTGTCTTGTTGGAAGATCCAGCCCCGGTGCAGCTTCAGCTTTGTCACTGATTCCTTGACATTGGTCTCCAGAATCTGCTGATTTTGATTGGAATCCATGCGTCCCTCAACTTTAACAAGATTCCCAGTCCCTGTACTGGCCACACAGCCCCACAGTTAGCATCCACCTACTTGATCTAATCAGTCCTTCATTAAATTAAAGGAACAACATGTAATACTAGCCATAAGTGTTTAGAATGTGTACTGTCGTCCATAAACAAGACACTGGAAAGAGTTGTCACATCCACCCCCTCTTGCCCAGATTTGAAGCTTACTCAGGTTGCCAGGTTGAGGACACTGAACCCAATGCGAAAAAATTTTCAAAATGAAACTTTAAAAATGGCAGGCGACAACAAGTCCAACACTTAAGCCAATCAGCCAATGTTTACACTTGCACTGTTTTACTGAATGCATTTTTTAAATTCTCTGTCAACCCATAGAACCATTTCACAATTCAGCATGCAGATGGTTCTTTGAGCATTCATGGTTCTATTTAAGAACCCCTTGAAGAATAATAGCTACCAATGCAATACATACAAAACACTGTATAACCCAGGCAAACACATTACATATGTGTACACACACAGAGAGGTGGGAGTCAAAGAGGGGGAAGGGACTGAAAGTGCACCAGGGCAGAGAGAGTGGGAGCGCGTGAGCGAGCAGGAGTGAAAGAGAGAGAGTCCCCAATCAGTGTATGGGAACCAATCAGTGTCTCCTTTGGGCTTCCTTCACTCCAGAGCAACCACCTCGCAAACAGCAGCAGCATCATCTTGTTCTCTGTTGATTTCCACCATCGCACGAGCCGAGGTAAGCCCACCTTCTATCTCTTTGAACTGGATTGTGCGTTTTGCTCTTCAGCAGTCCTGCAGTAACCCCTGCAGAACACTGTGTTTTCCTATTGCTGTGTTGATGTGTTAGTGAGTTATGTAATGTCTTCTATAGACGGCGCCACTGAGAGCAGAAACACTCCTCTATACAGACTCCAGCATCCATGCTGAGCGTGTGTTAGTGTGGCAGTGTGGTGTGTTTCTCCTCACCTCTTTTGGAGTTGGAGGTGTGAGCGACATCTCAGAAAATCTGTTCCGGCTGTGGACGCTGTAACGGCTGCAGGGCTGCTGAGTCTGCACTCCTAATTCTGTGCTTCTTCCTCTGTGTGTCTGGGCATGCTGTATTTGCACACATGCCTAAAAGTAAAACTGTCCTTGTACTGTTATAGGGTTTAGGTGATTGAGCTTATTACTCACTGTATAGAAATATGTATTTCATTTCACTGTAATGCTATACCAGGTGGAGCTGATCCCGGTTTCTATATTTCATATGGGGTTGTGTTTCAGCATGGGCAGATACAGTACTGTGCAAAAGCCACCCTTCATTTACTACCAGCTCTTGCAAGGGATTGCTGGGAATCCAGTTTTCACTTCTTGAAAGGTGCCATAGAATGCAATTATGGAACTGAAGCTATGTATAAAATGCCCAGATGTGGTTCCACATGCCTATAGACAACCAAAGATCTGACCCTGCGATAAAGCCAGCTGTTTCTCCTTGTTTGGTGGTGAGCACCCAGACGCAACATGCCGAAACAGACACAATAACATGAGCCTCTGGATAAATAAGCTCAGTCCACATACTGTTTCGTTAGCTACGCTAGTAACTTGGTGCTTGATAGAAGCTAACGTTACCCACACACTGTCGAATCACATTATTATGACCGCTTCCTACTTGCGACCAAAGCAGCGCATGGCTCATTAAGGGCTTCACGTTTTTGTGGCACTCTCTGGGCCCACTCATCCATGTGGAAGGCACTTTTAACCAATCTGGGCATGAATCCATCCTTGCAGCTCACAGACACCCATACATTATCTTCTCTGAGGCAGATCCGATCTTCCAGCAAGATGATGCAGAATGTCACATGGTAGAAATGTCCCACATACTATTCTGGCCCTATAGCCCTGTGGTTGGTGTAGCTCAGTGGATAACACCACTACCCTGCATGGGAACCACCACATGTGGGAGACTATGGTTCGATTCCTGGTCTAGGTGACTGTGCTGTGCTACACCAATAAGAGTCCTTGGGCAAGACTCCTAACACCACATTGACCTACCTGTAATATGATTACCCTTGTAAGTCGCTCTGGATAAGAGCATCAGCTAAATGCAGACTTGAACGTGGACCAACCTGGATCATTGTGTCTACTCTATGGATCCTCCTGCATGGCTCATGGGTCAGCTTGGCTCCAGATACCTGTGAGAACATACCAGGACCTTATTGAGTCACTGCCAGCCCGTCTAGCTGCTGTCTGTGCTGCACACAGCAGTTACTCTGGATATTAGCGGGTGGTCATAATAATCTCTCTGCTCTCTCCCCCTGTCTAACACTGGAGCTTGATGTCATACAGACGTTGGTCTTTTTCGGATTTTGATTTCCAACCAAAAGTCCAATGTCTTTGTGATGGCAGATTGATGTCTGGTGCCTGCTAGGATTAGTGTTGGAGAACATATCATGGCCATGCTATGATTTAGCACAGCAAATATATTACACATGGTTCCTTTAAATTACTGAGTGGTGCGAGTGACTCTTGCGTAGTACTGTATGTACAATACTGTATAACAAACCCCTCACATTCTCAGTGCATCTCTACATCTGTAACACCTCTGTAGTGTTCTGCGCTGGTATGTGTACACTTCTCTCTGTCTTCATCTGTCTCTCTCTCTCTCTCTCTGTCTTTCTCTCTCTCTCTCTCTCTCTCTCTCTCTCTCTCTCTCTCTCTCTCTGTCTTTGTCTCTCTCTCTCTCTCTCTCTGTCTCTCTCTCTGTCTCTCTCTCTGTCTCTCTCTCTCTCTCTGTCTCTCTCTCTCTCTCTCTCTCTCTGTCTCTCTCTCTCTTTTTCTTTCTTTGTCTCTCACTCTCTTTCTCTCTCTCTCTCTCTCTCTCTCTCTCTCTCTCTCTCTCTCTCTCTCTCTCTCTCTCTGTCTCTGTCTCTCTCTCTCTCTCTCTCTCTCTCTCTCTCTGCCTCTCTCTCTCTCTCTCTCTCTCTCTCTCTCTCTCTCTCTCTCTCTCTGTCTCTCAGTCCTCCAGTTTAGGAGGATCTGTTTAGAGTGTGGTAAAGAGTCAGAAGGACAGTCACTTCTATTCCTCCTCTGAACCCTCGCTGCATTGCAGCTGTGATTAACATCTACCCACAGAGAGAAATCTGAGCCCTGACAATATCATTAATAACTCCCATCTCTCTCTTTCTCTCTCTCTCTCTCTCTCTCTCTCTCTCTCTCTCTCTCTCTCTCTCTCTCTCTCTCTCTTGCTTGATCTCTCTCTCTGTTCGCCATTTTCTTATATCATTAATAACTCCCATCTCTCTCTTTCTCTCTCTCCCTTTTCTCCCTCTCTTTCTCTCTCTCTCTATTCTCCGTGGTCATCAGTGGAGTTGGTCACCCATAACAAACATCACTTCACGTCTCTCTCTTTTCCCCTCTCGCCTCCCCCTCTCTCTTTCCTTCTGTCTATTTCTTATTCTCTCTCACTGCTTTCTTTATGATCAACAACAAATCTTCCTTTACCTCTCTCTCTCATTTCTTCTCCTCTCTCACACTTTCTCTTTGTGATCTCTCTCACACCATCTCTCTCCCTGTCTCTCTCTTCTATCTCTCTCTCTCTCCCTCTGGTTTTGTATTTCTCTTTCTTTGTCTAACTCCCTGCTTCTGTCTCTTTATCCCTCCCTCTCTCCCTCTTTCATCTCTCTCCCCCCTCAACTCCATCACGCTCTTCCCTTCTCTTCCTAAATCTCTTTCTCCCTCCTCTCTCTCTTCCTGTATCCCCACTTCATCTCTCTCTTCCCCTCTCTTTTCTCGCTCCCTTCATCTCTCCCTCCCTCCCTCCTTCCTCTCTCTGTCTCTTTCGTTCAGGCCAATCTGAATGAATTAGTCACAGGGATTAATTCCACTCTCTCTCTCGCTCTGATGCCATTCTGAAAAGTCAATGTGTCCTTCATCCGTTTTCACTTGTGTTCAGAAGTGCCAGATCGGTTCTCTGAAGCTGTTGCTGCGCTCACAGACTGACGCAGATGAATAGAAGCGTCATGTGTGAGATTGTGTAATAGAATCACCATTATAAAATCTGAAATCTGATTGGCTGAGTCAAAACAAACAAATACAGATATCCACATACACTCTCCTCTGCTGACCGCAGGACATGGAGGTATTCAAACATCAGCTGACAGGAATGAAACTTGGTATGTAGGTTTAACAATGTGAAACATGCAAACGATTCAAGTTTCACACTTGGCCTTGCATTTGACGTAGGCAAGGACAGGCCTTATCGCTGTACCTGACTGACCCAACACCCACGATTTGCAGGCATTCAGTGAGCAGCGATGATCTCAATTAGGCATCCTGTTAGTGCAGCACCATTGGCAGACGGCTGCACCACGCAGAACTCCATGCATGCAGACAGTTACAACGACTGTCCTTAACACCACGTCAACGCCACCAAAGACGACTAGAGTGACTTAGAATGGCAGCGGGTCATCTTCAGTGACGAGTCCTGCTTTAGTCTTGGTGGAGACGACCAACGAATCTGTGTGTGGAGGCATCGTGGTCACTGCCAAGATGAACGTGTAACATGTAACATGTCCAGAAGGCCTGGTGTCGCTCCACCTCCACCCCTGCCGCACCATCTGCAGGAACTGTGTGAGGATATTCAAGCTGCATGGGATGGTTTATCACAGGACACCATTAGGAACCTCTACAGCTCCAATGCTGAGACTCATGGCATGTTGGGTTAGCAAACACGGCGGCCCGACTCCATACTGAGAGACAGACTTCTGTATGTGTAGCAGTCTAAATGTATCATCAGTTATTGTAACCAAAATGAGTGTATGTTATAATTCACTTTTGACATTTTTTAAAAGATCCAGTTTTAGGTATTTTGACCATGGTTATTCTTGCACTGTAATAATCTAGGGTAAAAGCCAACGGATAAAATTGTGTGTGTCAGAAACTCATGCACTAGCCTACCAAGGCGAGTGAAGCTGTGGTACGCTATGGAGCCTCAAAAAAGAAAATATTTTTTATGAATATTCATATTTACACTAAATATTTTGGAAGACTTATGGCCATAGCCCAATAACCAGACCATAAACACACCCCTGGACTAGCTCCATTTCTGGAGCGACAGAGACAGTTGCTATCAATGCATGCCATATGTCGTACATGGTCAGCTGAGAAATTGATGGAAATTAGAAAAATGATGGACCGTTAGTAGACGGCATGGAGCTACATTCTAGCAGGCTGTATATTTATACAAACCAGATACCTACCATCACCTGGTAGGATGAGTCAAGTCCCGTAGCGTTTTTAATCCCTGGGTTAACTGTGCAGCACCAAGCCTGTAATATATCGTCGCTGTCCAATGAAAAACATGTATCTCCACTTTTGTCCATTTTCACTTTTATACATCATTTGGACACACCAGCTGCTGTTTACACTGAGTGAGAATTTCATGATAAATGGACCAACAGAAATGGCCCAAAACTGTTTAGAAAAACGTCTGGTTCCACTGACTTACATTAAAGTTAAGCGAGGTTTTTGGCCTCTCCTGTAAAGTTGCCATTTTGGCGATACTTGTTTTTCTTTGGACAGCGACGATATGTAATACTGCATCCTCTAGATCTGAAACAAGAACAGGGTGTTGTTCACTTATCAGTGTGGTAGCCGTTAATGTAAACACCGAGAAAAGCCCTTTAGCCCCAGAGCACTTCATCACGCTGAGCAGTGTCAGAGATAAGAGAGATAACAGGCCAGATTCACTGATCAGCAGAGACGATTGAAAGCGTCCTTGAAGAAATGCTTCATCTGCATAGCACTGCTGTTACAACACAAACATTGTATCTCCAGAATATAATAAAACATACTTCACTTTTAATGTAAGTCAATGGAACCAGAATTTTTCCCAAGTCATTTGTGCCATTTCATTTGATCCATTTATCATACAGTGTCAGAAAACATATAAACAAGTTTATTTAAGATTCTGGAAAAACACAATCCAATCTAGAAGTAGTGTAGCTCATACAGAAGTGGTGTAGCTCAGTCAGTATGGGGTCAGGATGCCATGTTTGCTAATCCAACATGTCGGACGTCTCATCATATAGTTGTAGAGGTTCCTAATGGTGCCCTGGTATATCCATCCCATGCAGCCTGAACATCCTCACACAGTTCCTGCAGATTGTATGTTAGGAGTGGAGGTGGAGTGACCCCAGGCCTTCTGGACGTTAATCTCCACAATGACAAACGTGGGACTCGTCACTGAAGATGACCCGCTGCCATTCTGAGTCACTCCATGACAGTCTAGCATGACACCATTGCAGCGTTTGGTGATGTTGACGTGGTGTTAGGGACAGTCATGTTAACAGCCTGCGTTCATGTAGTCCTGCGTCATGCAGTTATCTGCCAATAGTGCTAGCACTGACAGTACGACTCATCGAAGGCATCACTGCTCAGTGAATGTCCCACTTAAGACTGTCTCACTTCCTGGAGCCCTGCGATGCGACCCCTCTCCAACTCTTCCAGCTGCACGAATTGATATTCAAACCCTTCTCTGACGGGATGCTACCAACACAAAAGCACGAGTCAGAATGGAAAGCATGCACAACAGGACGACGATATAGTCAACAGGTACAGCCATAAGGCCCGTCATTGCTTACATCACATGCAAGGCCAAGTGTGAAACTTGAATCATTCCCATGTCTCACAATGTCAAACCTGGCCACCAAGTTTCATTCCGGTCAGTTGTTTCCTTCTGTGTACAACTTTCTTTATAGGAGCTTTCTTAATAAAACCTGAACACTGATATTTTGCTGGACATCCTTTAGCTTTAACTAGGGCACATACGCACCGTGCCAACCTCGTTCAGCATCAACATAACATTTATCGAGATCTTGTACAGATGACAAGTCTTCTCCAGCACATCCCAAAGATTAGAGCTCCATGGTGGGCAGTTCATGTGTGAAAATGATTCCTCATGCTCCCTGAACTACTTTTCCGCAATCTGAGCTTCATTAATCCCGACATTGTTGGTCTGGAATATGGCCGCACTATCTAGGAGGAAAAACCATTAATGGGATGACCTAGTCATTCACTACAGGCCGAGAGTTAGCTGACATCATTTTGCTGCCAGATAAGATTGCTGAGCCTGGGCCTGACCAACTGAAGCTCTTGGGATTGTAAGACTGCCTCCAGAGGCTTGTACAGTGGACCCTATGCGTGACGGGTGCACCCTTTATGCACAGGTCAGGGTTAGTCTGGTCTTTCTTCACACCACATGCCCGTTTCCCATTGCTCCAGAGTCCAGTCTTTATGCTTCCTAGCAAACTGAAGCCTCTTTATCCAATTCACCAAATGAATCTCACAGTCAATTAGGATTTCTTCCTGGAAGCTTATTGTTCTTCACTCTCCTTCCAGGTTTCAGTAATGCAGTTAACAGTTCCTAATCCTATTCCAATCATTTCAGCTTCTCCGTAGTGGCTTTTCCCTAGATGCAGGACAATGTAGTCATGGGCATTTCAGGTGAGGTAGCCCTTAAAAGCATTCAGTTCTTCAGATGCCTGGTTCCTATCACTACCATAGGAGAATAGTTTGGTCTCCTAACTCTTTTAATATCCAGAGACCCCAACATCTGTGGAATTCCTATTTAAGACGCTAAGCTCTATATGTTCCCATGTTATGAAGACTAGTAAGGGTCTGAAATTTATAAAACGGTGAGAAAGTAGAGCAGATGCTCGTATGTGTGTGTGGATATCAGTCTTGGGAGGGTCTTCATGCCCTACATTAACGGAGAGGGAGAACAGCTGGGGATGAAGCATTTCTCAGCCACAGTATGGCAGCCACATTCCTGCAGCATTGACGGAATATTTGTGGTAGCGATCCTGGCACAGCATGCCCAAGAGAAAAGCACAGGACAGACATTTCACAGCTCATAGATTTTAAGGGGGCCTTGGTCGAATGTCCATCAGAGGTATCACACGCACACACGTGACAGGGC
The DNA here is from genome assembly GCA_024036415.1 of Prochilodus magdalenae. Lineage (NCBI taxonomy): Eukaryota > Metazoa > Chordata > Actinopteri > Characiformes > Prochilodontidae > Prochilodus > Prochilodus magdalenae. Next base: position 488,047 of record JAMWET010003671.1, on the reverse strand, counting down.
AAATGCAGCCGTGCGTGACAGAATCATGGTGAAACGGGGCGTCTGTCACGCTCTGGCTTGCTTATTAAGAAGAGGATCATTATTTATAGTGCACTCCGGGGCAAAGTGCTGCATTTACATATGGCTCCTTGTTCACTAGGACTCCTAATTAAGAGCAGGTTATTTGTTATGATTTTTTTTAGGTCATTACATGCGCATTTCACCCTCCGTTATTTTACATAACAAGAAGACCACCAAGCCATGGAGAGTGCAGCAGTGTAGAAAAGATTCTGACCCTGAGCGATGAGGGAGATGCTGAATGCATCTGAAGGTGTAATCAGAACGCTAAGCATGATATGAAGAGAGAGCAGCGTGAGAGAAAAAGCAGGCAGTGTAAAATGCCATGCTGCCTCAGTCGATGCCACCTAGGAGTGTGTCAAATGCCGCACCTGACTCAAATGCCTCCAAAACTGTCTAATGCCACACCTCATTCTAAGGCCGCCTATAGCTACAAAGAGTCTGATACCATGCCACTCATCATTTTAATACCAACAAAAGAATCTAATGCCAGATCTTGTTCTAATGCCATGTTAAAAGTGCAATGCCACACCTCATTCTAATGCCAACTAAAGATTCTAATGCTAGATCTGATTCTAGTGCCACACCTCATTCTAATGCCAACTAAAGGATCTAATGCCAGATCTGATTCTAGTGCCACACCTCATTCTAATGCCAACTAAAGATTCTAATGCTAGATCTGATTCTAATGCCACCTTAAAAGTGCAATGCCACACCTCATTCTAATGCCAACTAAAGGATCTAATGCCAGATCTGATTCTAGTGCCACACCTCATTCTAATGGCAACTAAAGGATCTAATGCCAGATCTGGTTCTAATGGCACCTAAAAAGTGCAATGCCACACCTCATTCTAATGCCAACTAAAAAATCTAATGCCAGATCTGACTCTGATGCCACCTAAAAAGTGCAATGCCACACCTCATTCTAATGCCAACTAAAAAATCTAATGCCAGATCTGACTCTGATCCCACCTAAAAAGTGCAATGCCACACCTCATTCTAATGCCAACTAAAGATTCTAATGCTAGATCTGATTCTAATGCCATTCTTAAAGTGCAACGTCACACCTCATTCTAATGCCAACTAAAAAAATCTAATGCCAGATCTGATTCTAATGCCACCTAAAAAGTGCAATGCCACACCTCATTCTAATGCCAACTAAAGATTCTAATGCCAGATCTGATTCTAATGCCACCTTAAAAGTGCAATGCTACACCTCATTCTAATGCCAACTAAAGGATCTAATGCCAGATCTGACTCTAATGCCACCCAAAATGTGCAATGCCACACCTCATTCTAATGCCAACTAAAGATTCTAATGCCAGATCTGATTCTAATGCCACCTAAAAAAGTGCAATGCCACATCTCATTCTAATGCCAACTAAAAAAGCTAATGCCAGATCTGGTTCTAATGCCACCTAAAAAGGGCAATGCTACACCTCATTCTAATGCCACCTAAAAGTACAACCTCACACATCATTCTAATGCCAATTTAACAATCTAATGCCAGATCTAATGCCAATTCTCATCCTATACTTTACTGTAATGCCACCAAAACTGTTTCATGACCCACTTCAGTCTAATGCCACACCAGCTGTAATGCCATCTAAAGAGTCTAATGCCTCACCAGCTCGAATGCTACCTAAGTCTGATGCCCTTAAAATTCAATTCACTGTGGAACTTTTACTGCTATATAGTGCACTTGTAATGGCATTAGATGTGTTTGTGTGTGAGAGAGAGAGGGAGCGAGAAATGGAGGGAAGCACACATAAGTCAAGGTTCTGACACTCCCTCTATCCCCTGGGTGTGATAAAGGTGTTTTGTATGAGCACACTGCTGGGGTCACTGATCACAGTGCACAGAGATGACAGCTAATTAAACGCACCCTGCCCAGCTCTCCCATATCGCCCCCTATCACACTGCCATTACTAATCATCTCCTCTGGGATGGGAGCATTGGCCTAGACTGGCAGCAGAGTACACAGACAGGGCTCAGGTGTCCAGCCTCCCTGAACTGGGAGACTTTACTCCCTGGAGGTTGTTGAGACCAAGAGAATTAAACTCTCCTGCTCCCTGTTGTTGTACCGTCACCTTTTCATCTACAGGAGGGAGTAAGGGAACGTCCGCTAACATGAGCTAATGCTCACTGTGCTAAATTCAGCTAGATATGAATTACTGCTAGTTATGATTATACACTCATCATTAAAGAACAGCTGAACCCAGGAGGAGGTGTGGGAGTGCGGTGCTGTTGGGAAGGAAGATAAAGGTGACCAGAAACAATAACTAATGATACATTTAGACTGATATGGGGAATATTTATTGGGCTACACATACAGAAGTCTGTCTCTCAGTATGGTGTAGGGCCGCCATGTTTGCTAACCCAACATGCCAGACGTTTTGGCATGGGGCTGTTGACGTTCCTAATGGTGTCCTGTAGCTCCCATGCATTTTGAATATCCTCACACAGTTCCTGCAGATGGTGCAGCAGGACTGGAGATGGAGTGACACCACATCACCACCAAGACCAAAGTAGGACTCGTCACTGGAGGTGACCCGCTGCCATTCTGGACCACTCCATGACAATCTGGAACAAGGGATGAATAAACGACACATAGAGGATAGGGCCAAAACGAACAGGCCTCAATGCGAAGAAAGAGATGGGTATGGGGAGGACAAACAGACGAGTATGGGTCAGACCAACACTGAATTTGTGCTCGGTGGTCCGCCCTGAGGAAGTATATGTGAATCGGTGTTGGTCAAGCAGATGTTCAGCAGATGAACAAGCACATTTCCAGCCCATTCATTCTTAATAGGAAATACATTGTAAGAGAGGATAAGAGTTGGGTGTGCATGCTTCCAGTCATGGCTCATAAATCTGGATTTGGGAAGGATGGACAGAGAGAAAGAGAAGCATCAGTTCTGCTTGAGTGGTATCCTTTCATTTCACGTCTGCAAGTATAAGGAACCGAGATTGTGTAAATGTTGCTAGAGTGTGCACATAGACCCATTAGTTGTATTCATTGCATCTCTTTCTATCTTCCACACTCTCTCCTACTCTCCTAAAGTGGAGAGAGAAGGAACACGAGAGAGAAAGAGAAAAGAGAGAAGGAGAACTATAAACATGCATACTACAGGGAAGGAGAACAGAGCAGTGCATTGCTTTGGCCTGGTGAGTCTCCTGTCACTGAGGTTAATTGAATTTGGTCTGAGGCTGGCAGATTGCTTTTTCATTGTCTTCCTGTAATTTTTCACCTCCTGACGCTTCTCTCTCTCTCTCTCTTTCTCTCTCTCTCTCTCTCTCTCTCTCTCTCTGTAGACAATGGGTGAAGCTGAGTTCCTCTCCACACCTCACAACATCCAAATCAGTGAGGTGACCTGTGACTCGTTCCGGATTGCCTGGGAGATGACCTCTGAGGATGTGGCCCGCGTAACACATTATTTTATAGATTTGAGCCGGAAAGAAGGAGGAGAGCAGAACCGCTTCAAGCACAGAGTAATACTGCACCTCATTCTAATGCCACACCTGCTCTAAAGCCACTCTTCAATCTAATGCCACCCTTTAATGCTATTCTCCACTCTAATGCCACCCTTTAATGCTATTCTCCACTATAGTGCCACTGTGTAATGCCACTCTTCACTCTAATGCCACTGTGTAATGCCACTTTTCACTCTAATGCCACTGTGTAATGCCATGCTCCACTATAACGTCACTGTGTAATGCCACTCTTCGCTCTAATGCCACTGTGTAATGCCACTTTCCACTCTAATGCCACTGTGTAATGCCACTCTCCACTCTAATGCCACTGTGTAATGCTACTTTTTACTCTAATGCCACTGTTTAATACCACGCTCCACTATAACGCCACTGTGTAATGCCACTCTTCACTCTAATGCCACTGTGTAATGCCACTTTCCACTCTAATGCCACTGTGTAATGCCACTCTCCACTCTAATGCCACTGTGTAATGCTATTCTCCACTCTAATCCCACTGTGTAATGCCACTCTCCACTATAACGCCACTGTGTAATGCCACTTTTCACTCTAATGCCACCCTTTAATGCCATTCTCCACACTAATGCCACCCTTTAATGCTATTCTTCCCTCTAATGCCACTTTGTAATGCCACTCAACACTCTAATGCCACTGTGTAATGCCACTCTTCACTCTAATGCCACTCTTTAATGCCACTCTTTAATGCTATCCTCCACTCTAATGCCACTGTTTAATGCCACTCTCCACTATAACACCACTGTGTAATGCCACTCTCCACTCTAATGCCACTGTGTAATGCCACTTTTCACTCTAATGCCACTGTGTAATACCACACTTCACTCAAATGACACGGTTTAATGCCACTCTTCACTCTAATGCCAATCTTTAATGCCTCTTTTACTCTAACTAGACTCTAATGTCATTCTTGTTCAATGCCACTCTTCCCTCTAAAACCACTGTTTACACTAATGCCAATGTTTAATGGCACTGTTGACCTTGCCATCTTAATTCAAATGCCACACCTCACTGTAATGCCATTCTGTAATGCCACATGCACACTAACACTACTCTTCACTATAACGTCACTCTTTAATGCCACCTCTTTAATGCCACCTCTTTAAACCACATTTAAATCTAGTGCCACACTTTAAGCACCCGTTTTCATTATAATGCCAATCTTCACCTTGTAATATCACATTACACTCTACTGCCACTCTTCAGCAGTAGTAATGCCACATCTCCTTCTAATGCTACTCTTCATTTAAATGCCACTTTTTTTACTCAAATGCCACTGTTCATTCTAATGGCACACTTAATTCTAATGCCACACTGTAATGGCGCCCTCTAATGTCACTTTAGAAATCACTTTGTTATGATTCCTCATACAAGAAGATATTGCTGCTGTCTTATCAAAATCTCACAGCAATTTCTTACCAAAATTACCATTTTATGCTAAATGGTCCAAAGTTACTCATCTTAAAATTTTAGTTTTAGGAACATTTTGCCCATCTTATAAAGTTATCATTTAGCAGATAAGGTGCTTAACATGCGTGCGACAGCATTTACGTCAAATGTTGTACCAACATGGAACTGAAGAAGAGAAGGAGAGTGAGAGGTAGGTGTCTCAAGATGCGCTAGGAGATGAAAGTATCTGACAGCACGTAGCAGATGCTGCGGTAATAAAGACATCCCGGCTGCTCTCTCAGTCACTACTAATCCTGAAATCCAAAAACCTCAGCCTAAAAATTGCTGCGGGCCAGTGACTCATCAGGACATTCGTTCCTCTCCGATAACCCAGACCCACCAAGCGGCTAAAGGCCAGAGCGCTGGACTGCTCAAATGAACCACTCAGCTGAAAAGCATTCTTGTTGAATTGGCTTAGTGTTACTGTTTAATAGGCAATGAACTGTGCAGCTGTGGTACAAGGAAAAACAAACAGTACGGGGTGCTCTGTCTCTCAGACAGAAAATGCAACATGCATCGAAGAGGTGTCGTCACTTCTGGACTCCCTCGTACATTCTTCAGACTATCGATTTTCTCAGTAAAAGCTTTTCCACAAATATGTTTTCCTTTGGCACCAAGATATGGAGCTCTTTGCGGGTTAGCTACAGATCTAAGTCACCGCTAATGGCTTTTTAATCACCAGCGGTCCGGCTGCCGTATTCACATATCAGAGGCACAGGATAGGGTTGCTATGTTTGTAGCCCTCTTGCGGATTTAGCAATTGGTTTCACTTGTCAGAGAGCCGAGATAGCACAACAAGACTAATTAGCATTGATAGCGCTCTGATATGAAGGTTGAGAAGACTATGCTTCACAGCAAAGTTGGAGATTGACATTCAACCTTTTGGGAAGAGTGCAGCAGTCAAATTCCATGAACATCAAATGCGTGGAATGCACCAAAAGCAAAAGCAAAAAATTCACCTTGGAATTTCACATCCAAGATATAGTGTAGCAGATGGCAGGTGTCCCATGCTGCTTGTCAGTAGGTTAAAGGCTTGAGGATGTGGTAGCATGACGCCGCTATCTTATAGGTGATCCACCATTGTGGCAGAGTGAACATTTTGTAGCTTTGAACTGCTCACAAAGGTGTAAGATCGTAACAGCTGCACCATTTATGGTGGAATGGAAAATAGGGTTGGCAAACAAGAAGCCAGTCTCAGTTTTGTGGTAACGTACAAACTGATTGCACCACCACTGAAGAACAAGCCTTTCATACAGCGTTGTTTTCCACCTACAAGACAGGCTATGAGTTGTGCTATGATGTGGATTGTAGGTGTCAATGTCTACACTGTAAGCACAACATGGGTAGTGCATAGCCACGTACCCTACGTGGTAGCCTGATGCAAATTTACCCACAAATGCAACCACATGTTGCAACGAGGCAGACCACAGCAACTATGATTGGTGGGCTTAGTAGCATTGTCATTCTGCTGGCACATTCCTGCTTTCGCCACTGTTTTTAATTCAGTTGGACGAACCATGGACTGTACGAACATGGTAAATCAGGTACAAGTAACTATAGCTCAACAGCTATTAGCTGTCTGCTCAGTTTTAGCCGCCATTGGTTGTATAACACAGAGCAAGGCAACACAGTGGCATTGAAACCCCAACGGCATCTAGTGTTTTGGCGGTGTAATTTCAATGACGTAGGACACTTGCACCGACTACAGTGTAGACTCTGCATTGAGATGCAGGAAACCACTTTGGCTTCTTTGGCAACAGCAGGTTTTTTCAATTCTAGATATGCCTGCTGAAAGATTACACTCAGCCCCAACACCAACCCGTCCATCTGCTGGTCGAGAAGCAGTTACCTGAACAACCGCTCCGCTGGCGCTAGCTCGAAGCATCACTGGTAGCATCTGCGGGCACGTTCTCGCTGCTAACCGCTGTCCTCCCACTGGGCTCTGAGGGGTTGTTTCTACCATCAGCTTTGGCATGTTTACAGTGTTACAGTTACTGTTACTGCCCCCCTTTGTCCCCTTTTCAGATAGCGAGGGGGGGGGGAGGCATGATGCCACTTCTGACACCATTGTGGCACTGCTGTAAATTAAGATGGGAGAAACAGTGCTTTAGGTAAATTATTGAAAACAGCAGCAGGAGGGAACCGGCCTAAATAATTAAAGGCCCAGTATAACACCAGTGGTTTATTACATGTCATGAGCTTCTTCTTTACCTAAGGCTATGGATGAGTCCTGACCAAATTAACCACGGTCATAGGTATGCCTAATTTGTCATTAAATGTTCCAATCAAGTGATAAGGGAAAAGGCAATGAATGATAACAAACAAATTTTCAAATCCCCATCAGGATGTGCCTACCAAGCTGGTGGCCAAGGCAGTACCCCTACCCATGGCAGTAAGAGGCCACTGGTTCCTGAGCCCCCGGACCGAGTACTGCGTTGCTGTGCAGACGGCCATTCGTCAGCCAGATGGAGACTACCAGGTGTCAGAGTGGAGTCAAGTGGTGGAGTTCTGCACTGGGGGTAAGCAGTGAAACGCCAAAATGGCTTTCATGCAATAGAAGTTGTACATGCCTTGTCATATCATGCCAGTGTTGAAAAAAGAAGCTCCAGTAGTGCATATCTGTGGTGTGAGATAAGCATCTACTTTAGCAAAGTTGGAAACTGGCACTCAACCTTTTATCAAGAGAGCAGCAGTCAATTTTCATGAACCTCAAATGCGTGGAATGCGCCAAAAGCAGAAGTAAAGAATTCACAGTGTAATCTTACATCCCAGATATAGTGTAGCAGATGGCAGAGGTACCATGCTGTTTGTCAGGATGTTATAGGACACCATAACGTGGTGGCATGATGCTGTCTTATGGGTGAAGGTTTAGTAGATGTAACCTGTTCACAGGAAGCAAAAATCTCACTGCCGCACCATTTAAGGTGGAACGGAAATTTGATTGGCAAACAAGAAGCCGATCTCAACTCAACTTGGTAAGGAAGTAGGTCCAGTTTAGACCCAAACCAGCGTTCATGCAATAAAAGAAGGTATTCTTTTATTGTACTAGGAGGATGACTGTATTAGTGAAAAACAGTTGTTCTTGTTTTTCTGCCTGATCATATCAGGCCAGTGTTAAAAAAAGCCCCAGTAGAGCATCTCCTGTAAGATCCTTCTCCTGACCTTTAAAGCCCTACATGGACTAGCACCCACCTCTCTGTCAGCCCTCCTACAACCTTACGTCCCATCACGTAAGCTAAGACTCTGGTCTCCTAGCTGTTCCTAGGTTTAGGCTTTCCTCTATGGGTGGCAGGGTGTTTGGTGTTACTGCCCCCACACTCTGGAACTCCCTACCTTCATCTATACGCACCTCACCCTCTCATTCAGTCTTATTGTACGATCTTATTTTCATTCTTCATGATTCATTTTCTTTGTTTGTTTTTTTTTTATTTTTGTGTTTGTAAAGCGTCCTTGGGTTTGTGAAAGGCGCTATAGAAGTGTAACCCATCATTATTATTATTATTATTATTATCTACAATAGGTGTGTTAGTGGACATACGCATCTTCCTTAATTTGAAGTCCTGAAGAATTTGTACTGACATTTGAAATCCATTGGACTATACATACCAAATAGTGTCTGTAAGAAACTGCAGAGGTGAGCTGCTGTTGAATGACTGTGGTTCTGTTCCCTAGACTACGCAATGGACCATCTCCAGCAGCTTCTGGATAAAGCTCAAGGAGCTGCCGGAAGGATGCTTCGGTTCTCAGTGTTCTACCGGAACCAGCACCCTGAATATTTCCACTATGTGAGGTTAGTCCACTACTCATTACCAGTGGATCATGTTTCCCTCACCATGCTAACTGTAGGTGCTAATTTCGTACGAGCTTTTGAAGTGATGCTTTGGCCAAAGAACTCATTCACACGAGGTTCTCCTTTAGCAGTTACCTAACTAACAAGAGATGGATGCTCAGAAGTTAGAAGTCAGTCACCGTTGTGCAAACTGCTTTCGCAAATGACCGTGTGTCTCAAACCACATTATTTAGCAATTGGACTTGCGTGTGTGGTTTCTAATGTTATATGTAATCTATAAAAATAGACAGTAGTACTGTGGCACTATTGCATCGTGTTGTGGAAGCACGTTGCATAGCTACATCTTGAGGCCTAAAATCTTTTCTAGATTACAGTATGCCAAACCATCATCAAGTCTGTGTAAAATTTGCTTCAAAATGTGTGAAATGCTTTTAGCATTTATTATTTGTTAGCTACATTAGCTTTACAGCTCCAGTGCTCCAGACTCCAAACATGTCTACATGAATTTACTACATTTGAACTAAAATATTTGAATGTAGTTTTTGGTAAACCCTTTACTCAAACTGAGCCATCGATGTCACAGTGGGAGAGATTCTCTAGTTTAATGCAACATTATATAGGAGTTTAGATTAGATTCAACTTTATTGTCATTGTGCAGAGTACAGGTACAGAGCCAATGAAATGCAGTTAGCATCTAACCAGAAGTGAAAGTGCAGTATTATTTACATAAAGAGCCATAGTAATAAATATATACATATATAAGCATATCTATAAACATATATATGAATGTATAGAGCAGCATTTACAAATGAATGTTTGAACTGTAAGAGTAGTGCAAGTAGACAGTACACAATGAAAATAACATCTGAGGTAGAGATAATATGAGAACAGTATGTAAATATGAGTATGCAGTAAACATGAGTGTACAGTCTGTAAACATGAGTGTACAGTATGTAAATATGAGTATACAGTATGTAAATATGAGTATGCAGTAAACATGAGTGTACAGTATGTAAATATGAGTATACAGTATGTAAATATGAGTGTACAGTCTGCAAACATGAGTGTACAGTATGTAAATATGAGTATACAGTATGTAAATATGAGTGTACAGTCTGCAAACATGAGTGTACAGTATGCAAATATGAGTATACAGTATGTAAACATGAGTGTACAGTCTGTAAACATGAGTATACAGTATGTAAACATGAGTGTACAGTCAGTAAACATGAGTATACAGTATGTAAATATGAGTGTTCAGTATGTATACATGAATGTACAGTATGTAAACATGAGTATACAGTCTTTAAACATGAGTGTAGTCAGTAAACATGAGTGTACAGTATGTAAATATGAGTGTTCAGTATGTATACATGAGTGTACATTATGTAAACATGAGTATACAGTCTGTAAACATGAGTGTTCAGTATGTATACATGAGTGTACAGTATGTAAATATGAGTATACAGTATGTAAACATGTGTACAGTATGTAAATATGAGTGTTCAGTATGTATACATGAGTGTACAGTATGTAAACATGAGTATACAGTCTGTAAACATGAGTGTTCAGTATGTATACATGAGTATACAGTCTGTAAACATGAGTATACAGTCTGTAAACATGAGTATACAGTAGGCTTGATGATGAATAAAGTGCAGTAACAGTACAGAAGGTGCGAGGATGCAGTAGAGGGAGTGCAATGTAAATTAAAGTGTCCGTGCAGCGTTCATGAGACACACAGCCTCATGAAAAAAACTGTTCTTAAGTCTGCTGGTGCGGGAGCGGAGGCTCCTGTAGCACCTGCCAGATGGGAGGAGGGTGAAAAGACCATGATTCGGGTGGGAAACGTCCTTGATGATGTTCCTCTCCCTGCCCAGGCAGCGCTACCTAGTTGTACCTGAAATTACAACTTCATTATCATTTTGATGGTACTCTGATATATTAGCGGGAGAATGGCGTCTCTGACGTTGTACACTGCTTTGTAAGTTTGGAGGAGTATGTACAAGGCCTCTCATGAGAACTGGGTAGTCACCCACCAACAACTGCCAGCTCTTCAGTTTCGTATAAGAAGAAGCTAGCTCAGGATTCCCAGCATGTACATCATGGCAGAGGCTGTAAAGAGGCTTAGCTTGTTGGTGAATGCTAACAGGGGTGTAAGACAGTCTAACTGCTAAAAAGAAACTCCAGCAGCAGAGTGTTCATCCCTGCCAGTGTTGTTCAGGAAGTATGCAATGTAGGCTGTTGGCTTATCTGTGTCATCCCTGACGTCTGGAGTTTTATAGTTTGTCCGGTTGCCAAAGGTCATATAACCTCCCGGTTCAGGCTAACATGCAGTGGAATAAAAACTGACCTCACGCTAAAATGTTTAACTCCCTGCCAGAATCTGACTCCGCTTGCATGTGCGTCATGCAGGAATATGGCTGGTAAAGATGACATTTACTGATTCTGCCTATTTACATAATGCGAGTGTTCATATGCCTGCGTAGGCCATGTGCACGCAAAGGGGAGTCGGATTCTGTACCTTCAGCTTGTCAACAAATGCACAGGTACAGCGATCCAAGGCAAAATGTGTAGACACTCTGAAACTGTACGGGGCCCTGGGAACCAAATACACCAATTCCCATATAATACTAGGAAAAGATTTTTGCTGATGAATCCAGCTACATAGCTAATATTACATAATCCTAGCTATTACATGAGACAACAAACAGTTAGTAGCACATGAAATGCTGGTTGTAGGCTTGAATGCCACTAAGCTCTCCCCCTTCCTTGTTCTCTCTCCACAGAACAGAATGTGGCAATGCAATGCTGCCGACTTTAAAGGACAACAGTGGCAGCCATGGCTCCCCAATTAATGGCAAGCTGTGTGGGGTCTTCCTCAGCTGCAACACTGAATTTGACACAGGCCTTCCACCCAAGGATTCCCCCTACGGCCCCCTGCGCTTCCACGTCACCGCCAGCAACCTCTTGAACCCCAACACCCACCTCTACTTCGCCGACTTCTATTGCATGTACACCGCTTATCATTACGTAGTGCTGGTGTTGGCCCCTGTTGGATCAGAGGGCGATCGCTTCTGCAGCGGCCGACTCCCATTGCTGGACCTCACGGCCAATCCTTTCCTGATTTACGTCCCGGGGGCGGAGCCAACGTTCTGTCACGCAAGCGACGTGATACTCGAGGTTTTATACACAGAGCCCTTGGCCCTGGACCAGGGCACGGTGGTGCAGATCAGTGGTCATCACCAGCTCATGAGTCTCTCCACTGCCAATGCCAAGAAAGACCCCAGCTGCAAGGTGTGTAACATCAGCGTGGGACGCTGAGCTGGGGACACGCAGAGAATGGACTTGGACTCAAACAGAGGATGCTTTGGGAGGAAGGGGAAGATGCAGAAATACCAGGCTCTACACTCACAACGATTCACATACAGGTCAGAATACAAAGCGATGAAGAAACACTTCCCATCAGAGGTGCTGATGAAACAGATAACAGAAAACATGGACAGGCAAGTCACTCGGGTGGGAGACTAAACTAGGGCACTGAGGCGTTCTCTATAAAGACTAAGAAACGTGAGTTCAATTAGGCCTACATCGTTTTGCTGTAGCATGGATAAGAGTATATCACTAAGCCATAAAATGTACATATTGCCAAATGTATGTGATGTGTGTGATCAGAAGCTTATCCTTTCCCCGCCAACTGCTTCGGTCATTGCTGTGTACACTTCTCTGCCACTATATAGGACCCACTGCCACATAGTTAAACTATTCGATGCTGAATCGATGGTTATTTATTTTTGCAAGCATTGAGCATGTCCAGGTTCAAGGCCCTCAGGGCTGTTTTCCTAATGAGCTCCCATCCATACTGGCAGAGACCGGTGTGTCTTTGACCTATAGAACCCTAAGTCTACCCTGTTGGCAGTCTGTGTGGCTCTATCCTATGCTCCCCAGTCAGGACAGGGTTACCTTTCAGACATGATACACCCACATGTTGTGTTTGTAAGTTGGCCCTTTAGTGGCATAGGATAGAGCCAAGCAAAGTGCAGACCTAGAGTTATAAAGGCTGAAGCGCATCCTGTATATCATACTGTATATCATATTGTATCTCCATAAGATATTGTTTTGGACCGGTTCTGTGGACCATGACATTTTCACACAGTGTAAAGAACAGGTGGTGTTGTGGAATGTTGTAAAATAAATAAAAAAGAAAATAAATGAGATTTTGTTTTATTTAGTTTGTATATAATGGTTCCAGTGATGTGGTGTCTGGGTATGCATGGTATGCACTTGTGTATGGGACCTGTAATTTGGGGGGGTCCATGAATCACATCTGTTTTGCGCAATCAAGGGACGCACTCACCTTCACTAGACACCTATACTTGCTCAAAGCTGAGTCATTTTCAGTGTTGCACAGTGTAGGTATAGACTATGTATGTTCAGTGCTGGAGGTAAGCTGGTGCTTACTGGTTTTGCTCAAGCTGCCACTTCAGTCCAATCCAGTTCCCCATCAGATTCACATTCCCTTTAACATCATTCACTTAATAAACAGGGGCTGAGCAATGCTGGAACTATTGGAACTAAGGAAAGCATTAACAGTCATAATGAATCATTATTAATATTATTATTATTAATATTATTATTATACACACACACACACACATACATATACATACATACATATCTATCTATCTATCTATCTATTTATATATCTATATCTATATCTATATATATATATATTCAGCTCTGGAAATAAATTCGAGACACTCTTCATAAATCAGCAAACACACAGGACAACACAGCTACAGACTGGCCGAGGGCAAAACCCACTCTCTACTGACCGTGATGAGCGCCACCTCATTCCAATGTCCCTTAACCACCATAAGATGACCTCAGGTGACCTACAGAGAGACTGGCGAGCGGTGGCTGGGGTGAAACGCACAGCGAGCATGGTTCTAAAAACAGGCTTCTGGAGGTCATTAGTGATTTTCTAAATAAACAGATCTAATACAATATCTGATCTGGAGTTTGGGAGACATGGTTCCAGTAGTGTAGAGAATTAAACACAACTGAGGAATTCTGGTCCAACACAAACCCAGAACCTGTACAACTAGAGACACTGATCATGTAGAGGTGGTGTCTTAATTTTTTTTTCCAGAGCTGTATATATATATATATATATATATATATATATATATATATATATATATACAGTATACATATATATATATTTATATATATACACCCTGTGATATCTGCACATTCATACAGGATATAATGAAACACTCATTTGACATCACAGCTTCCTGTATAGCACAAAGACCCTGCTTCTCTGTAAGCGAGGCATTTCTGCAGCTGTGTGTCACTGAGTATTCTCGACAATGAACACTGAGGATGCTGTAACGTCATATCTGTGTTTCATCACATCCTGTGTGAAAACTCTGACCGCCAATGAGAAGTGGCACCAGGAGATAAATTATCACCGCTGTAGTGATTGCACAACAGATCGCTGTCTAGTTCTTGGCAGTTTGTGTGGGTGATGTGTATGGAAAAAAGAATGTAGGTTCATTTTCTGGCCTAAAATCACTCAGGATCTTCATGAGACACCAGACTCACTGTTAGATAAGTCTCGCTCACCAAAGCTCTCATCTCAACCATGCAATCAAGACTGAACCGCCTGGGATTCTATCTCTTTATTAGAAGGTTATTGGTAAGACTGTGTTAGTACAATGTTTCCATAGCATCATAACAACAGCAACAATAAGAGCATCAACGATCACAACAACAGTAATCATTTGCAAGTTAAGATGAATTTAAATTTAAGCACAATTTATAAATATTAATAAATATCATTTATTTGACAGCAGGACTTCCTGAGCTTGGCATCCAGCTGAACTCCCTGCTTTCTTAGCCATGTAGCCCATGAAGTCGACACAGATCAGGAACATTCAATCTGGACTTCAAATTCAAATCCGGCCTTGATCAGTTAACATAAGCAGCATACCACTCTGACATCATGTCTTGAAGCTCCACTGAACCACTTGGGGTAAGCTGGAATAATGAAGCTCCACCTAAACACACGTGGGATGTGTTAAAGTGAAGAACTTTGGGATGAGGTGGAAGTTCCATTAACCAAACTTGCCATGACTTCGCGTGATGACACTCTGTAGTGAGCCAGAGGATATGTTGGAGTGGCAGGTGTCTGGATGCAGTCAGATATACAGTGTACCTCCCTACTGTGCTCATTACAGTCTAAAAACAGGAGGTAAGATTAGAAGCTGGACTGAATCTAAACTATAACTTGCACATGACATCATAGAGAATAACTCGAAAGAATGATCTGAATTAAATATGACCATAAATAATATTTATGTTTACAGCATGTTTCCTGTTGTCACTTAGATCTCCCCATTCATTTCAATGAGTAGTGTAAAACTAGCTGGATCTGTGTTATACACATGCTACGCACCATCTTGTTTAGAATGTGTGTTATCCACAAACTGGGATCTCGGAAAGTCCTTATAGTTAACCTTTCCCATGTACAGTTTGAACCGTCCTCTAGCCCCTCATTGGGCGTGAGATTCTGACCACAGGACCACAGCTGACTGGATATTTTTGGTTGGAAAAATAAAAGGGTGACACTGACACACTAAAAAACATGGATGGAATAGCGCAGTGGACAACACCTTCGCCTCCCATGCTGTAGACTGGGGTTCGACCACCCTACACTATACCAATATGGGTCCTTGGGCAAGACTCCTAACGCTACCTTCACCTGCCTGTCATTTGACCTCCTGAGACCCCAGCGTCCTCATATGAGGACATTACAGATCAGTGGTACATTCTGCTTCTCTGCACCATGATACTTTTTAAAATGTTCACCCTTTGGCCTCATATGAGGACAAAACAACTTGATGTACAAAGACAACGTTTAGTTTTTATCCTTGTTAGGCCCCGCTAATCACAAATAGCTAGGAGAAATTTAAACTTCTGGTTAAGATAGCCGTACATGTAAAAACACTGTAATGCTGAAGTTACCAATAACAGTGTAGTTACCACATTAGTGTCCCAGATATGGTGACAACGGTCCCCCCCCCAAAGTTGGGTCAGTGCTGGTCCTGTGGTGGTCCCTTTCCATTGACAGGATAAATGGAGGCTAGTAAGTCATGCAGCAACACAACGGCTATAGTGTATGATTCCACACTTACAGCATAGTGGGTGTTTCCAATAAAATGGCCAGTCAGTGCATGCACACTTTAGACTAGAACCTTTCAGCCAACTGTGCTGACACACAAAGGAATCCAACCTCCATGGACACATCGGTGGGTAGCCCTATCCATGGTGCCCGGGAAGGAGTTTGGGGAGGTTGGGGGGTTAGGTGCCTTGCTCAGGGGTACTTCAGTCCTTTCCGTTGGAACCGGCAACGTTCTACTCCCAAGGCTGGTTCTCCAACCTCCAGTCCACGACTGCCCCCGCCTTTACAGTAGCCTTGAAAGCCCATATGGACTTAAATATATACATGCATATACAGTGTTTATGTTTCATAGCAACATGATATATTGTCCGATATGTTCAAATACGACGCAGCACTGTCAGTCACAAACGTAAAGAGTGTAATTGCTGCCGTTGTTGTTGTCCCACAAAGCCTGGCTGTGTCCCTGCGGTAGGTACTTCACGCAGAACTCGACGCGCTCTCGCGCCTCCAGAGCCCCTGGCAGCGCAATGTGAAACGAGAAGGTGTCCGTGTCTGGCTCGCCGTAGTGCCGTTGCAAAAACGCGCAGGGCACGTCCTGCTGAGTCTGCCATGAGTCGAAGGTGATGCGCACAGACACGGACTTCTCGTAGCTGAGGTTCCATACCCGCACCGTGCCCACGAGGGCGCGCTCTGTGACGCAGCAGCTCTCCAGCAGCACGGGGCTCTGGCGGACCCGCTGCTGGAAAGCCTGGAGGTCCGCGCACGGCTGAGCGAAGCCCATGTGGAGGCTGGGGCCCTGCTCGCGCTCTCCCAGCCAGCACAGGCTCTTTGGGTTCAGGGACGGCGGCGTCTCCACGCGAGGCTTCTCCTCCTTCTTGGAGAACACACGCACGGAAGTGAGTGAGAGGCCCTTGGAGTCGGCGAACACTACACGTTTCTTCGCACATGCGCGGTGCCTGAGTCTGGGAGAAGGGGGCTTGTGCAAGTGACCGTGCGTTGGGGGGCCAAAGCCCATATCCATTGATATGGCCAACACACTGCAGAGGAGGGAAAGGGAGTGGAGGTACAGTTAGGCACACACACACACAGTAACCACACACTAACCTAACGTACAGTAGCATGTCCATATGTGTGGGGACCAGCTTGTGGTTTGGAATGAAAGTGCAGTTTAAGTGAAACCCCACACAGATGAACTCGAATGTGAATGCATGACGTGAAGGACATAACAGCCTGTCCTGCACTTACCTTGCACAGAACATGTCAAGCTGTGTAGCAGGAGCCGCGGTGAGAAGCACTGGCCTAAACAGAGCTGCAAATGAAGAAATAACAAAAACAGTCAATTAAAAAGATAAACAGGACAAAAAGCATGTAGTCTGACCATCACAGGCCTCAGTTCATGTTTCAGTGTCTCGGGATGATGGTACACTGCATATGAAAGGATCATTGCTCATCTTTCACCTCTCAGTTTTCAAAAACTGTCAGGATACAGATCAATACGCAGGACTGCAGGATTAATCCATCACAAGTGTATTCTTACACCTCCATTTCTCAAATGCTATTTTTGAAGTCAACCTATTCATTTTATGGCTATAATAACTATATATATAATATTTATGCAAAATCCCAGTGTAATTGCTGATTTTAACATATTGGGGAAAAAATAAAACATAAAATATAAATTGTGACATAAAATCTTTTCCCCCAGTATGTCCAAGCAGATGGCAGATGTGTGTTCTCTGTCAATTATTTTAAAGGTAAATGTAATATATATATATATATATATATATATATATATATATATATATATATATGTATATATATATATATATATATATATGTATATATTCAGCTTAACGTTTAATGTAAACAAAGCAAATAATGCATAAAAGTAAAAATATAGATATTTATATTATATAGATAGATAGATAGATAGATATCCAATATTACAATTTTATATATATATATATATATATATATATATATATATATATATATATATATATATATATATATATATATATATATATATAATTGTAATATTGGATATCTATCTATATAATATAATATATATATATATATATATATATATATAATATAATATATATATATATTGTCGCTGTCCAATGAAAAACATGTATCTCCACTTTTGTCCATTTTTTACTTTTATGCATCATTTGAACACAGCAGCTGCCGTTTACACTGAGTGAGAATCTCATGGTGAACGGACCAACCGAAGTGGCCCAAAACTGTTCGGAAAGACGTCTGGTTCCATTGACTTGCATTAAAGTTAAATGAGGTTTTTGGTCTCTCCTGTAAAGCTGCCATTTTGGAGATACTTGTTTTTCTTTGGACAGCGACGATATATATATATATATATATATATATATATATATATATATATATACACGTATATGTGTGTGTGTGTATTACTTCCAGCAGCTATGAATAATAGAATTTTGCTTTAAAAAATTACATTCGGTTTTAAATTTATATAGTAACTTTTTCTACATTACCTAAATTATGTTTGTTTTCCTTTGGACAGCAACCAAAACATTTACACTGAATTGTTTTTATTTTGAAAATAATAATTTCATACATCATCAGCTTATTTCTCATCAGTTAATTTCTATAATTTCTTGAAACAAACTGAAACCTAAACATGAGCCTCAAACAATTCACACATGTAGGATTCATGAACGATGGACGTGTGCCATAAAATCCCGCTGATGTGAGGGTTTATTCCAGCATCCCCAGAAATGAACCAAAACCCCAAAGATACGAGGAACAGATGAGAGGAACTTACCTTCAGTTGGTCTTCGGGTCTTCGGTGTGGTTTACTCTGCAGGTCCCACGCTTGTCACAGGTAGAAGTGACTGTGTCAAGTGTGTGTGTGTGTGTTTGGCCCCTTAACCTGTCAGACCCTAGTGATCATCCCTTCCCCTACTTCGCTCCTCCTCACACATGCTAGCACCCAGCTAGATCAGGAAGTTTCCGCCCACCCAGCCTCTTCTCCTTATTATTTACTAAGAGCGAGTGTCAGGAAGTTCAGCAGCCAGTCACGTAGTGCATGATGCAACAATCAAAATGCTGTTCTAACATGTAAGAGCTGAAACCATGCCAGTACAGCATTAATACCAGCAGCCAGCATCCATAGACCGATCTCTTGATTCATCCCAGCAGTGATAACCCTGACATGGCTCATCCTCTAACTTGTTAACCCTTTTTCACAGTCCTTAAAAGGCTATTTGCACCTCCTTGTGGAGATCCATGTGGTCTGGTCACTTCAGTATATTTATCTGGAAATGGAAAATGTTAATGGCAAGCTTGATATTCATCTGGTGAGCAGCCAAGCCAACATTTATAGAAGTGTTTTCATTCTTTTTGCTGAATTAAAAAGCTGCAGCTGACCCATTAGCACAGCCGTCTTTGTGTAAACTGATCCCACAGTGAGGGTCCATCACCACACCCCATTTACACATCTGGAATCAAGTCGTCTTTCTGTAGTCAGCACAGAATAGGGTGTAAACTAGTTCCCTCTAAGACGAAAATGGGCCCGCATGCCTATGGTGGATTGTGTGAACAGCCAGTGGCCAGTTGAGCGAAGTGCCGAATGTAACGGTCACCAGCTGAGCCGACTGTTTACACATGTTTAGCAAGCTGCAGTGGGCTGAACTGGCTAACTGGCTGAACTGGCTAACTGAGCACATTATTGGGTGGGGTGATCTTAGTTTGCAGTGTTATTTATTAAGTTCAGCTTTGCATTTTGAAGGCTGTTGTGGGCAGGCATGGTCAGAACCAGTAATAAAGTGGTTCACATGGAATTATTTATCTGTTTTGTTCTGGCTAGCTGCTCGTTGAAGTGTGTTAATGCCAGTCAATGCTATTCAATGCTATATCATGTGTTTACCACTGTGTGTTAATGCTAGTCAGTGCTATCTTATATGTTTACGACTGTGGACTAATGCTGGTCAATGCTATTCAGTGATGTCTCATGTGTTTACAACTATGTGTAAATGCTAGTCAGTGCTATCGTATGTGTTTACGGCTGTGTATTAATGCTAGTCAATGCTAGTCAGTGATATCTCATGTGTTTACAATTGTGTGTTAGTGCTAGTCAGTGCTATCCTATGTGTTTACAACTGTGTATTAATGCTAGTCAATGCTAGTCAGTGCTATCCTATGTGTTTACAACTGTGTATTATTGCTAGTCAGTGCTTATATGTTTACGACTGTGTACTAATGCTAGTCAATGCTATTCAGTGATGTCTCAGGTGTTTACAGTTATGTGTAAATGCTAGTCAGTGCTATCGTATGTGTTTACAACTGTGTATTAATGCTAGTCAATGCTAGTCAGTGATATCTCATGGGTTTACAACTGTAGGTTAATGCTAGTCAGTGATATCTCATGTGTTTACAATTGTGTGTTAGTGCTATCCTATGTGTTTACAACTGTGTATTAATGCTAGTCAATGCTAGTCAGTGCTATCTTATATGTTTACGACTGTGTACTAATGCCTGGAACCATTTGTGCCCTGCATGAATCCCTAAATGAACGAATCGCTTGCACAGAAGAGGCACAGTGAGGAATTCCTCTCTTTGGAATGACTGATATTTCCAGACAGCATAAATGAGAACGTAAACTTCTCAAGGCCATTTGAACTGAAGTGTGTGTGTGTGTGAGGAAGAGCGCCTTTGCCTTGATTATACTTCTGTGGGTTCAGATTTAGATCAGAAGCAGATCTAAGACTATGGTATGCTAATTACTGCATAGCAGTTAAAACTGGCATGTGATCTAGGCCTCTGATATACACCGATCAGCTGTAACATTAGAACCACCTCCTTGTGTATTTTATTAGCTCCACTTACCATACAGGTGCCATCTGGTTCTCTGCATTCTTTGATACCCTGCTCTTCCATAGTCATGATGTGGGTGGTAGATCATTCTCAGCACTGCAGTGACACTGACATGGTGGTGGTGCATTAGTGTGTGTGGTGCTGCTGTGAGTGGCTCAGACACCGCAGTGCTGCTGAAGTGTTTAAGCATGTCTGCACTGAGAATCGGCCACCAACCAAAAGTCGACCATCCAGTCAACAGCGTCCTGTGGGCAGCGTCCTGTGGGCAGCATCTTGTGGGCGGGGTCCTGTGACCACTGGTGAAGTACCACAGGATGCCCAACACTGCACTGTGCAGCAGCAGATGACTTATTGTCTCTGACTGTACATCTACAAGGTGGACCAGCAAGGTAGGAGTGTCTAATAGAGTGGACAGTGAGTGGACACAGTGTCTAAACACTCCAGCAGCACTGCTGTGTCTGATCCAACACACGCTAACACACCACCACGTAGACTGCAGTGCTGAGAATGATCCACCACCCACATCGTACCTGCTCTCAGGTGGTCCTGACCACTGAAGAGCAGGGTCAAAGCAGGGTCAAAGCATATAGAGAATCAGAGGGACTACAGTCTGTAATTGTAGGACTACAAGGTGAACTTACCACGCAGGTGCCCCTTATGGTAGTGTAGATGAATGAAGTCTCACTTTAGCCACGCCCCTGCATGTTATAGCAGGAAGTAAGATTGGATCCCTGTCCCTCATGGCCACATGGTGAGCAGTTAGATCCCACTGTTTTGAACTAAATGTGTCCAAAAGTCTGAAAATCAGTGTGTAACATTAATAATGGTCCCCTCTGTAATACAGATTTTCTGCAGTAAATAAATGTTTATGTTTGTTTTATTGAAAAATAATGATGATTTTATGTCTGTTTAAATCTTCAAACCTGTGTTTGCTAGCCATGTACTAGCAGTTTTGAGTTCTGCCCCAAATGTGTTAAAATTGTCACTGCTGAAACACAGGGTAAAGCTTTGGCAGCATTATGATTTATTTAATCATTACTTTTAATTTAATAAACAAAACATAATTCATGTATATGGTCATCCAATGCAATGAAAATCCTACATGTGTTTTTAGCTCGGATGGTAAACCTAGCAGTCAGAACGATCAGAATACAGATACAAATATGTACATCCCATCAACTGAATTTGAGTCCATGCCAAGTGGGTGGGTGTGTGTGTGTGTGTGGTTTGAACTGTGGTTTGCAACGTCAGTCATACCAGACGTGTGACTATTCAGACTGAGAGAGAAACACAGTGAGCATGGGCAGATATTAGCCGACATCGTGGCATGCAGTTGAGCACGTAGCAAGTTAAGCCTAACACAACTTGGCAAGGATGACAAACTGTGTTCAAACAAAACCCAACACTGACATAACTGTTACATAAAGATTAGACACTCTTATTAGTGCTGATGGAAAAGTGATTAGAAAACATGCCTTGGGGAAAAAGCTCCACTCCCTCAATGAAATCATAACACTATATTGTTCATTTAAAACTCGAATGTTTATACGTTTAATTTGCCTTGTCTTCTCCAGTACAAGCCGTATGTCATCGGCATGCCGTGGTACCCTCAGGTGGGATGCTCACTATGAAGTGGGTGCCATCGATTCAGTTTCCGTATGATGGTTTAGGAAATGATTCAGCACACCACGAAATCTAATATTTCACCATGATTCTGTTGAATTTGGACGATTTCTGGAAAGAGGAACCAGCTAAACATAGTTCTGGATCATTTTCCATTTGTTTGGGACATTTAGAAGCATTATAATAACCATATTCAATAACTAACATCTAGGCTTGTTAGATGTTTCTGTAAGGGGACCCCGAGTTCACAAAAAGCCCATTCTTACATGATGCTGCAAATGGGACCAGAGAAACTGTTTACACAGTAAACAGAGAGAGATCTAAACAAACAAAAACAGCCTAACTATAGCTAGATTGGTGTAGGGGGTGGGGGGTGCGGGGGTCCGTCCTCTGGTCAAAACATCCCCCTTGTAAAAATTGCATTCCCCCTTCCATCTCTTTTGGATTTATTAAGACTGCTTATCATGTACTTCCTGCCAGGGTTGCCAGGTTTGCTGTTTTGATGCCAAAATGTGTGACTGCAGGCTTTCATCACAACAAAACAGGAGGTCACATGATCAGTAGTTTGAAAGCTGAGGAGTTGATTATTGGAATGAAAACCTGCAGGCACACCAGCCCTTTGCGGATACGATTGAACATCCAGGGGCTAGTTTGAAATTGCAGCCGTCGAAGAAAATGACTTATCTCTAATTTATGATGGACAGATTATGTTTGCTTGACCTGGCAACCCTAGAGGAATGGTAGCCCAAAAAAAAAGCCCAACAAGAGTCTGTACTCTCTTTAAAAAAAAATCAGGTGACCAGCGTTAACCAGTGAGAGACGTTCTAAGATAACGGAACCGAGAATTGCTGCTTCAGCGATTACGTTATATTTATTTAATAAAGGGTATAAGTATTATACTAGTGTCGTATGCCCTGCTGGGCTGTTTATGTTAATGATGTTATAGTGTGTAGAGATGCTGATCCTGTAGACGGTGACCTTGCTGGACCTCCAGCTGAGGTTCATTCAGCATTTTAGCACGTCATCATACTACGAGTGTTTCCTCCTGTAACGTTACTGCCTGACTACGCATTAGCCAACACCTCCAACATGACCTACTTTAGTAGAGGCAAGTGTACAGTCCTCTTTAATGCACACGTCTGCCTCACACTTCCTGTGTTAAGTTCGATAGAAGTGTTAAAAGCAAAGGAAGCCCACAATGACATGTCCACCGGAAAGACGGAGATAAACTTAACTTGACCTTTTCTCTGAAAAGCTTTCAGCATCGTTGTATGTGGAAAGGCAAGCGATGGTCATATGTGCGGCCCTAGCTCCTACTGAACATTTCATTCTCCAAATAAATCATTTTCCATGGGTATTTTCTTGAACAGGTTGCCTTTGTTAATGTGTGTGGGGTAGATTGTTGTCTTGCTCACTACAGCTGTAGTTTGTGACCAACTAGAACATAGGAGCAGCTGCACAAGCGTCTTAAAACATTCAGATGTGGATGTATTACTGTATTACATTACTGTATGTATTACTCAACCCAAAAGTTGATTTATGAGTTTCAGTGTAAATGTATCATCATGGTTTTATGAGGGAGCTGGGCTTTTCTAAAGCTGAAGGAAGTCCAGGTTTCCTCTTTGTGCTAAAGGAATCAGCTGTAGCAGTAAGAGCTCGCACACCCTTTTGCCTAACCCTCAGGCAGAAGTATGCAGAGGAAAGGTGCTGCACCAATTCTAAGTGCAGTTTGCAGGTGCCCTGAAGCCATCAGGGAACAAGTATGGATGCCTATATCTACAATAGGGGAAGATCTGTGCAGGTGATGTTCTCCCACAACATCACCGCCCTCGCTTCCAGTCACAGGAACCCCTGCTGTGTGTGTGTGTGTGTATACATATTTACCTAAATACACATACCTGCGTATGTTTCCCTTTCTTTCTAATGTTCTCAAGTCATAAATGGTGTGATATACTAATAGATTAACTAAGATATTGATATGTGATAATGGTAACTGGAACACAGACATACATGAGTTGACAAATTAGACAAACACTGATATACTGTACATACAGGAGTTGGACAATGAAACTGAAACAGCTGTCATTTTAGTGTGGGAGGTCTCATGGCTAAATTGGACCAGCCTGGTGGCCAATCTTCATTAACTGCACATTGCACCAGTAAGAGCAGAGTGTGAAGGTTCAGTCTTGCTGGCGCATCTGTGACCAAGACAGCAAGTCTTTGTGATGTATCAAGAGCCACGGTATCCAGGGTAATGTCAGCATACCACCAAGAAGGACGAACCTCCACCAGCATCACGTAGTGACCTGGCCACTATCCTGCAAGAAGAATGGCTTAAAGTCCCTCTGACCACTGTGCAGGACGCAGTATATGTCATTCCCAAGACCAACTGACGCTGTATTGGCCGCAAAAGGAGGCCCTACACCATACTAATAAATGATTGTGTGTTTCAGTTTCATTGTCCAACCCCTGTAACTAGACATAGGCTAACACTAACACATACACATACCATGTTAAAATGTTGAAATTGTACATGGTAACGCTGACGTGTGAAGACGTTTAATTCAATAAGCTGTATTTTAGTATTCTAATACAGAGAAAGTGTAGAACGATAAAAAGGGGAGAAACAATTAGAAAGTAGTCTCTCCAAATGAATTTCGTGCAGGTTTACGGCATTCAGCTGAGGCTCTTATCCAGAGCGACTAACAAGGTTAATCATATTACAGGGAGGCCAATGTAGTGTTAGGAGTCTAGCCCAAGGACTGTTATTGGTGTAGCACTGCATAGTCACCCAGACTGGGATTCGAACCCCAGTGTCGCACATGTGGTGGTGGTCACAGGCGGGTGTTATCTGCTGAGCTTCACCAATCACAGGTTATGTGTTCAAACGCCTGGAAGTGCCAATGCCTTTTATTTCAAGGGCAGTTTTTAACAGTAGTTC
This sequence comes from Prochilodus magdalenae, assembly GCA_024036415.1. Lineage (NCBI taxonomy): Eukaryota > Metazoa > Chordata > Actinopteri > Characiformes > Prochilodontidae > Prochilodus > Prochilodus magdalenae. The sequence continues at coordinate 462,637 of JAMWET010003671.1, read as the reverse complement.
AGGGGTTCTCAATCATTTCCGGCTCAGAACCCACCTAGTAATAAGTACAAAGCATGGCGGCCCTCCAGAAAACTACAATCAACTTTTATTAATAGTAGTTTGTGTTTTGGGCTGACACTGAAAGCCTGAGAAACGGGGCCTGCAAAAGATCAGGTGGTCCAAAAATCGATCCAGCCACATAAGCATAGTGTTAAAAAATAAAAAGTGTGTGTGGTGGGTGTGGGGGGTGATGGGTTGGGTTGTGATTTGGAGATACAGTCCATTGTGTTTCCTCTGGAAATACTCCACTGGCTTAATAACAAGAGCTGTGGTCTTGGGATGTTCTGTTTAGTTGAGTTTTGGGTTCTTGTGATTCATCTGACCACACTCCTTTGGGTTTCTGGCTTTCTCAACCTAAAGATGTTTAATTAGCCTGATATGGCAATGCACTTATTTGCACATGTGTACATTAAAATACATATATTTATATAATTCACTTAATATAGTGCTAACATGGTTTTATATGACATTACCAGCCAACTCCAAACTACTGCCTCTCCATGACTACCACTAGATGGCGCTTCACTGCCCACAGGTTGTGAAACTTGCAGTGAATGTTTGATCAGCAGCCAATGTAACCAAAATGCCCCAGCTTTTGTAATCCTTGCCTGACTCAGTGCTATAAATCCGCTTCTGTCAGGCTTCTCAGACTGATTGGTGGTTTTTACATTCCAGTGACTGTTGAGGTCATCCTGCCCCAGACTGATACCCATACAATGCTATCAGTCCGGTATATCCTCCCACACCTTTGTGTTGAGACATATTAGCAAACATGGCATGAGAACGAGAAAGGTTCAATATGATGCCGGAGTGTTTAAACACTGTGTCCACTCACTGTCCACTCTATCAGACACTCCTACTTTGTTGGTCCACCCACAGTGCACAGTGTTATTCATCCTCTAGTCCTTCATCGCTGCCCCACAGGATGCTATTGTCCTGGATAGTTTTGGTTGGTGGACTATTCTCAGTCCAGCAGCGACACTGAGGTGTGCAGCAGCACTGCTCTGTCTGATTCACTCACACCAGCACAACACACACCAACACACAACCACCACGTCAGTGTCGCTGCAGTGCCAAAAACGATAGACCACCCACATTAGATTGGTGTATATCAGTACAAAACCTTCGAGTCAGGCTTTACGCCACTCCAGCCAACACCCATCACTGTGCATCGTAATCTCAGGCTTGGGTGCAGCTGCTCAGCCACGGAAACCTATTTCATGAAGCTCCTGATGCAAAGTCATTTTGCTGATGGTGCTTCCTGAGGCAGAATGCAAGTGTTGCAACTTGTGTTGATGCTCTTAGACGCTTCCTTTTCACTACACTAGAACATACAGTCGGCCTGGCCCGATTTAGGAGGGCCGAAATTTCACAAACTGACAATAATGACATCTTATGGCAATGGTACTTTTAAAGTCCTTTTAAGTCATTTAAAGTATGTGTCCACATACTTTTGGCAGAGGGAGGCCGAGGCCCTGCTGCAGAAAGGGCTCTTCCACATGCCCTGGTGTTAAGGTCTGGTCTCTGGGATGATCAGTCCATTGTTCTGTGAGCACCAGCAGCTTCTATGTTGGAGGGGCTTTTCCGTCCATCAGTAACTACGCTGTGAGCAGTACCACTTCATTTCTTTTGAAGGGCTGCTTGCTTCTTTCCTCCACCATGATGAACACGGCTTTGACAACACATAACTGATCCTAGAACATCAATTCTCTTTAGGTATCTTTAGGTATACAGAGGTAAGAGGTTAATGGCCTGAATCAGAGAGGGCTTATTAGAAAAAGTGTCAGATGCGTTTGGTACGTCAGAACAGCCCAGCTGGGTGTTACTGAAAGGGAAGTTCACAGCAAGTGCAATTCCATGCAACGTGCACGGCCCAATGAAGGTGACTTACCACATATATACAAGGGGTGACCTGCATCTCACCTCCTACGTACATCCATAAGCTCTATACTAGATATATATATATATATATATATATATATATATATATATATATATATATATATATATATATATATATATATATATATATATATATATTACACAGGGGTTGGACAATGAAACAAACACCTGTCATTTTAGTGTGGGAGGTCTCATGGCTAAATTGGACCAGCCTGGTGGCCAATCTTCATTAATTGCACATTGCACCAGTAAGAGCAGAGTGTGAAGGTTCAGTTAGCAGGTAAGAGCACAGTTCTGCCTAAAATACTGCAATGCACACAGCATTATGGGTGACATACCAGAGTTCAAAAGAGGACAAATTGTCGGTGCACGTCTTGCTGGCGCATCTGTGACCAAGACAGCAAGTCTTTGTGATGTATCAAGAGCCACGGTATCCAGGGTAATGTCAGCATACCACCAAGAAGGACGAACCACATCCAACAGGATTAACTGTGGACGCAAGAGGAAGCTGTCTGAAAGGGGTGTTCGGGTGCTAACCCTGATTGTATCCAAAAAACATAAAACCACAGCTGCCCAAATGACGCTGTATTGGCCGCAAAAGGAGGCCCTACACCATACTAATAAATGATTGTGGTCTAAAACCAGGTGTTTCAGTTTCATTGTCCAACCCCTGTATGTATGTATGTATGTATGTAT
>JAMWET010003671.1:275000-455000 GCA_024036415.1 Prochilodus magdalenae | reverse complement strand
CTCATTCCCACTGCATGTAACAGCATAGTACCCATTCTTTTGACTGACGATTATCACTCTTTTTGTTTTGGTGTTTTCGTGGCTTCCTCTTAACCCCTGTTATGGTGGATATGCCTTTGAGCTTTCTACTAGCAGGTGAAGGCTTTCCGAAGGTTGAGGCTGCTCTTCATGTTAATCTCGTGTCATGTGTGCTCACCTGCTTTCAGCATATCGACATTCTGCAGATTCGGAGGCATGTGTTTCAGAGCTACAGCCTTCAGGTAAACCTCCGTATTAGCCAGATACCTGGGGAGTAGACACATCCACGTTACAGGAACAGAAGTGACTTTAGAAGGCTCCTTCTGGAAGCTAGTGTTCTGGCTGGTGTGGACAAGCAAGACACTCACTCTTTAGCAAAGGCAAACTCCTCAGGAGAGAGAAAGGATGGATCACCATCCGCCCGAGACTTCTCTTTCTCCAATACGTGAGGGAAAAACTTCTCAATCTGAAATTGTAAACACAAATCTTACATGTACCTTACACAATTACCCAGCGACCACAGATGTAGTTGAAGGGTGGTGTCCAAATTTTGCTTCATTAGTGTTAAACTTAAACTGAATCGGGACAACGTATTGGCAAAAACCTGGCGATACGAAAATTATACACAATTTTTTATATTGAGATATTACTGTATTGTGATTTACTGCGATATGCTGTGATATTAACATATAACATAACAAATCTAATATTAAAACTGCAGTAGTATAACAATATACCACCATTAGCATTGTGTGCTAATGCTAGTATTAGCAGTGCACCCTTCTGCTACTCGTTTACATTGGAGTAGATTGGAGTCTAATGGTGAAGAACACTGCTGTCTAGAGGTTGGAGGTTTAAACAACACAACACAAAATAACCTGCTGTCTGACAAATCTTTACGTGTACCCTACTGACTGAGTCTGATTAGAATCGATACAGCATCACAAAGCATGATCTTCAAACATTCTATATTTTTGAGATTTTCATACACCCCTAGCTACAAGGCTAATGCTACTTTAAACCACTAGATGTCAATCTTCACCCAAATACATCCCCAAAACTTCTCTCAACCCACTCAGACTGCTGAAGTAGTTTAGAGGACAGTATGACTCACTGTGGACTATAGAAAAACACTACTTCGGTGTGCAGCCGAACACAGCAGGCAGCCACTTCCACTGTTCCGTTGTGTTCAGACTTCCAATCATGTGCACAACACTCAGACATATAGCTGCCTCATGTTCATAATTTCTGTTGTTTCTATCTAGACATTACCTTCAAACATCCAAAGTGTATAATTATTTATACATTTAAAAAGCAACAGGAATCGCAAACAATCAGAAGCATCCATATTCCTTGGTGACGTGTGCGGGGAACTGGGTTCTGCAGTTTGGTGCATGTGCAGTGAGGGAACACTCATCTCTCTGCTACCTTCTGCAGTCGAGAGCGGAGGTAGCTGCTCAGGACAAAGCGGATACGGTCAATCTCCATGCGATGGACGCTAGCCTTTAGGTCTCCTTTCCTGACACGCTGCAGATTCTCCTCCTAAAGTCATTTGGGGGAAAAACAGATTTTATTTACGCCATTTGGCGACTTACAATCATCAAACATATTACAGCTAGGCCAATGTAGTGTTAGGAGTCTTGCCCAAGGACTCTCATTGGTGTAGCACAGCGTAGTCACCCAGATCGGGATTCGAACCCCAGTCTTCCACAGGTGGCGGTGGTTGGAGGGTAGTGATGTTATCCACTGAGCTACACAGGTTTATTAGGGAAAACTACCAACCAGACTGGATATTAAACAAACATGTCTAGAGCAGTTTAAGAAATCAGTAGCCTGAGTGCTTTAAAGAAAAAGAGAGTCAGTAAAAGAGGAATTCCACCATCTTATAAACCGAATATCCCCATAATTCTATCACTGCGGTGTTAATTCGGAATGGCTTCATCGGAAATGGCTGAGTGTGGAGAAACCTACAGACCTGAATATCTTAATGTGATTATGGTGTTGATGAGGGTCACCATATGACTACTCTGAATGCCTCACTGAACAACAAGGAAAACATTGGTATTTCATGTAATAACTTTCTGTGGGGAAACATTTAGGGGCAATAAACTCAAATTTAACTACATAAATAACTCCATAAATGCTGAATAATTGGTGGAACTCCGCTTTAGGCGCTTTCCAGGAGCGTGATGAAGCTAAATACGTCCTGGGACATATGGAACTCGGAAGTCCTGCAGCTTCAGTTTGTAAAACACTGCACGGTGCATTATGCAGCAGCCAAAACACTTCCCCACATCCTCCCCGCCCCTACATACCATGTGTGTGAGTTGCTCCATCACACACTCCACCAATTCGGACTTGTTTTCCAGAAGCTCCGGGGAGAATTTCTCGTTAAGCCACGCCTGGAACACAAAAACAGCCCCTCAGCACTAAGGTTACACGTACAGGGGATATAAAACCTGCTCTGTAATAACTATAATCAGGCAGACTGTATGTCCAAAGGTATTCAGGCATCCCATCTAACTAGTGAACTCTACTTCACGGTGCACACGTCGCTGACAGAGGAAAGAGAAATTCCACTTACATGACGCAGATTCCCTTACAGTGAAACCAGGGGTCACAATGTCTATACAGCCAATACAGCCGTCTTATGTATTACCCCAAATGACCCCATATTAACTACCTGGGTTTTCCTAATTCAACGGAAACGGTAGAGGGGGGTCCCATCGTTGGGGCCCTGGAGGCAGAATGGTCTTATTGACGAACTGGGCACCATATTGGTCATGCAGATACTAGCATTGCACACAGTTGGCACCAGTGGATAGAAGGCGGCTCGCACCAGCAACATGAAGGATCTGGGAGACTTACAAGAAGCACAGTAAGGGAAACAACTGCTTGCCCGGAGTGATCCAACGGCCACGACTGCGGGCATTCAGAGAGCTGTGATGCCCTCCATAAACCATTCTTTTTGTGGCAGCTCCACTGGCAGATGACTGCCTGATGGAGAACTACATGCACGCAGACAGTTATCCCAACTGCCCTTAACACCACGTCAGCATCGCCAAAGAGTGCAACAGTGTCGTAGCAGACTGTCATGGAGTGAATCAGAATGGCAGTGGGTCATCTTCAGTGACGTGATGAGTCCCGCTTTTGTCTTGGTGGAGACGACCAACGAATCAGTGTGTGGAGGCCCCGTGGTCAGCACCACAATCTTTATCTTCCTTCACACAGCACTGCAATTCAACACTTCCTTCTGGGTCCAACTATTCTTTTGATGATGGGTGTATACTGCCTTTCAAAACCCTATATGCACCTCTCAGCTGGGAACAGACTTTTAAAAGTAAGCTTTAGTACTATTGTCAACAAAAGTTTCTGGCTTCAGGAAGAGCATCCATGATAGCTTTCTGTGTGGTAGCTTCGCAGGGGAAGTCCACCCTTATTTCAGAATTTCTAAAACGTTCAGTCTTTGCAAAGTAATCAGAGTCAAAGTCTGATGTAAAATGGATTGTCACCGAGAACCCTAACAGACAGAGTTCATTACAGTAGTGGTGATAGGAACCAGAGGTCACTATATCAGCAATACAAATACCCACACTAATGAACCTACATGTGTGTCTTGTGCAAATATTATCATATGAGTTTTCTTTGGGGACTGTTTTGCTTCACAACACTCTGCATGAACTCCTCGGGCCATGAACATATTAAAATATGTTTTAATAGAACAATAGAAACCCACAGGCGGGATTTATCTAACCATGTAATAACTTTGTGAGGAAGCTTTTAGAGGCATTAAACTCCCCAGGCTCTCTCTACCACAGTCGAGTCACATTATTATGACCACTAGCGATGCTTATCCCTACTAACCACCATGTGCAGCACAGACAGCACCTAGACAAGCTGGGAATGGCTCAGTAAGGTCCTGGTAGGTTGTCACAGGTATCTGGAGCAATGTTGGCTGCCCTGAATCCCACATATGCATCTTCCAACCAGTGTCGGACATTTCTAGCCATGTCGCACTCTCTTGCTGGAAGATCCCATCCGCCCCAGAGAAGACAATCAGGTATACAATTAGGTATGAATCCATGATCCTAAATCAGTTGAGAGTGCCTTCTACATGAATGAGTGGGCCCAGAGAAGTAGGAAGTGGATATAATAATGTGACTTAACTGGTGCAGCGTCCCTTTAAGGGGATTTCAACTCTTTAGACGTCTGGTTACCATCACCACCACTGTAAACCATTCTGACTCATTTTACACCAAACCACTCTAAATGACTTCGTTTACATCTCAGACAGTTATCTGTGCAGAAGCCCCGCAAAATATGTGGACTCTGGCATAAACTTATCCTTGACTGAACGTTGGGCAGGTGCTAGCTAATGTCAGGTTCTCCTTTTAAAAGATAAACAGCTCTCTTCTCTTTCTGCAGACTGACTGTAGTCTCAGTCAGGCTGTTACTCCAGCAACTCTCCTACTCCAGCCACACACCCACCTCCTCTAGCCGGGCGATCAGCTCAGCCGGGGTCATAACATCCTCCTCCTGACTCTCTTCTTCTCCACTAAGATCACCAGCATCTGAAAACGTATCCGCCATGGTGCTAATGCTAACCGATTAGCACAAACCTCCAGGCTTAACGTGATGTGTTAGCAGAGACACTAGCGACAGCTACTGACTTTAACACTGTGTTTTCTTTTAAAGCCGGGAGTTTAACCAGTACGTAATCAAACCGGGAACAGATCAGCCGGGTAATCCACTCGGTCGTTTCTCTGTACACGGAGAACAGACGCTAAAGAGATCCGTTCACTGACAGAGTCTCCACACAGACATATTTACACTCGGACGAATTTTTCCCGCCAAATAACCATGGAGCGGGTGGCGTCATCTTTAGTTTCGTGCAGGTTATGCTGCGTAGATCTGCGCAGTACGCCGTATCGATGCGAGTGGGTTGTGTAACACTAAGCGAAGCAGCTGCCCAGCGCGCGGAATGTCCTGCAAAATGCTGGCAAGTTTCTATGGTTCTATGGTATTTATATTTCTGTTAAGAAATAAAATGTATCTTTTTCTGTTAATAAATAAAAGTTATCTTATTATTCTTATCATATATTTAAAATATGTCTTTGTCATTTCCATGTGTGTTTGTTTATAGGCATACTCACTCACACTAATAATCAGTATTCATTATATACAGCATGGTTTTTTACTTTTCTTTCTTTTTTTTATTTTTGTTATTTTATTTTTTTTTTCTTTGTAATATTCCTTTTTCTTTTTTTCTTTTCTTATCGTTCGGTTGTGTTGTACTGCAGTCCTCCGAGCAGCAGGGGCAGTAGAGTGCGCTGTGCCCTGAGGACTGTTGGCTAGATAAGCTTCCTCAGTGAACTGACAGCAGATTATTCAGCAGAATGGCGGCCAGGTTTCTCCTCCGAACTGCGGTTCGTGCTGCTTCTACCGGCCGGGCTCTCCCGGCTCAGACCCAGGCTCTCTCTCGGGGGATGGCATCTGGAGGTAATCTGAGTCTGACTTTAATTCCTAACTGTGTTTAACGGCCAGAGTGGAGTTAACCTAGCATGTCAGCTCGGCTAACCTCTTCAGCTGAAGGACGCCGGGAGTTTAGCAACTTTAGCATGGATGGTTTAAACCCTGTCTGTTTCTCAGCTGGTTTTTTGTAATATTGTAGTTTGTTAGGAGGAATAATTTGCTAGTTGGACCTCTGTAGGTCGTTTTGTCGTTGCGTAGTAGGCTATAATTGGGTCGAGCTCGACGCCCTGTGAGAGACAAGACTGTCTCTCCGAATGTCACTGACCAGTTCGGTCTCAGACCGACAGAGCTGCTTTTAAGTCATATGAGAAAATTCACAGACTTACTTATGCGTAATTCAGGCACTAGGATGTAAGCCAGGTCTGAGTGGTTTGTAGAGAAGCTTACTGACTTGTGACTTGGTTTCAGTTACAGTGGTGGTGAAAGGAACCAGGGGTCGAGAGGCCTCCTCTGCTAGTGGGACATGAACCACCCCAAGTGGTGGTCCGGTGATGGCACTTGTTCTTAAAGTCAGTGTGAAAAAATAAATGCACTTAACTGTAGAGAAGGAAACTGAAACCCTTTTCTAACTGTAAACAGTGTAACTTGTAAATCCTGAGACAAGTCACTTTGTGACTACATCCTACCTTCAGTGGCAGGAGCACAGAGCCCACTCTGGGCCCCCTCATCCACATGGAAGGCACCCTCAATCGCTTTGGGTATGAATCCGTCCCTGCAGATCACGTGCATGCATGCTGATGGCCTGCCCTGGGCTGGATTGGATCTGCCAGCAAGACAATGCGACATATCATGGATCTAGAAATGTCTGACATTGGCTGGAAGAGCATGACCAAGACCTCCTAATACTACCATGGCCCCCTATTTGAGCATCTGTGGGATCACCTCGATTGATGTGTTCACTCCATTGGTCCTCCCCCATGCACCCTCCATCAACTGTGGGATTCAGTCCAGTCTGCATGGCTCCCGATGCCTGTGACAACCTATCAGGACCTGACTGAGTCACTCCCAGCCCGTCTAGCTGCTGTCTGTAACGTGCACGGTGGTTACACTGGATATTAGTTGGTGGTCATAATAAAGTGACTCACCTCTGTGAGTTTTTTATTTATTTATTTATTGTTTGTTTGTTTGTTTGTTTGTTTGAGGTGAGCTCTTGCACTTCCCTGCCTCTTACTGGTATTGACCACGTATTGCAGTGTAGGCACCCAAACACATTTGCGTCTCATGTTGACGAGTGTAAATGATCTAGAAATCTAAATCTGAACAAATAAGTGTTTGCCAGTGTGCTGTTCTGCTTTTAGGCCAGCACATCATCACAAGGCCATCTGCTGCACCTAATAAGCTTCTGTGTGCCATCATTTAGAGGCATGAAGGTCTTCAGATGTCTGGTTCCTTTCACCACTGCTGTGAACTGTGACTGGCAGGTGTCTGTAGATAAGTCACTTCGGATTGCTTTGTTTGCATCTTAGCCATTTCATTTAACCAGCACTTTGAGAAATCTGTTTGGTTAAGAGTTTCAGACACAGTTTAAGACCGGTTGCTATTGAAACCGGTGAACGTGTGATTATTGTAAACAGGTACAGGTCTGTGTACACAGGTGTGTAATTTGATACCGTGTTAAAGGGACCTTTACAAGGCTCTTTTCCTTGTCTGTGTGTGTGGCTGCAAAGCAGTGTTGTTGGCGATAACGCACTCCCTCTCGTTAAGCAGCTTAAGTGTAACATGCCTATAGCAGTGATCCTACTTTTCCTTCTTGATAACATTTGAGGTTATCATGTCACTGTTTAATGAAAAATGTAAATTTTTTTTATTTTTAAAGTTTTTATGTTTAAATTTTTAATTTATTATTATTATTATTATTATTATTATTTTTTTTTTTTTTTCCCCCCCTCCCCTCAATTTTAATCGTCCTACAGAAATGGCCCAAAACTGCTCGGGGGGGAAAAAATTCTGGTTCCATTGACTTACAATAAAGCATCTTCTTTAAAGTTGCCATTTTGGAGATACTTGTTTTTCTTTGAACAATGATGGCATTCCTGGACAAACTGCTTTGGTTAAGCCATAGAGCTATATGGATGAATTTTTAAAAATGTTCTTGTTGCCTTTGTTTGTTTGTATGTTTGTTTGTTTTTTTATTTATTTCTTATTATTTTAATTAATTTATTTTGATATTGCCAGATCGTAATCCCAAATTACAGAATTATGCCAACTGTATCAGCTGCTTCAGAGAAACCATTAACAGTCATGGGTGGTGGGGGGCGTGTAGGACAAAGCATACCAGCTTCAGAAAGGTTTCTTTAGCACAGGGTGCATTAGTGTTTATTATATGGAAACACAGTTAATCTCTACCCCCATCACAGAGTAGCCCAGGTTTCCATATTTGGGTGTATCATCTATTCAAACATGAAAACTATTCCTTGTTCTGTTGAATCAGCATTTTAACCAAAATGGAAACCGTAGTAGTTCTTTTTGTTACGAGTGAAATATTAACGGTCCAGGTATGAAGCAATGCAACACGTGTTCGCTTGATGTTGCCAGTATTTGTAGTGATGTGATTAACACGTTGTCGCTTCTTTCTGTGTCTGGACACAGGAATCCCAACCGATGAGGAGCAGGCCACTGGACTGGAAAAGATTGTGATGAGTGCCGCCAAACATGGGGCGGTGAGTTTGAACCCATTATGCTTTCAAGTTATATTACATGCACGGGTTTCATCTTCCTCACCATGACCCGCACTGTCCTTCTCCTCAGGATCCCTACAACATCTTGAAACCCAAAAAATATGCCGGCACTAAGGAAGAGCCGCATATCGTGCCCTCCATCTCTAACAAGAGAATCGTCGGCTGTGTTTGTAAGTTATGTTAATTAATGTAATATATAATAGTATTATATTATTATTAATTTTTTTTTTTTTATGTGCCATTGGGCTTTGCACATAGCTGGGGAATACAGAATGCCATTCATTGTGCATTGTTTGCAAGCATTATGAAAAGTGATGATCATGTAAATCCTAATTTGATTGTTACCTGCAGCCCTTATGAACAAACGTCTGAATTTGTATGACGGGCATTCAATCCGTCTTCCGAGGATTTCCCCGCATGACTCTTTGCTCTGATGTTTTTGTGTAGGTGAGGAGGATAACACCGGTGTTGTGTGGTTCTGGCTGCACCAGGGAGAGGCCCAACGCTGCCCATCCTGCGGTGCCCATTACAAACTCGCTCCTCATGAGTTGCCCCATTAAGTGGTGGCTGATTTGTTACTCAGGCAGCCTGAACATGACCAGTTTCATGAATTCCATACGTATATGTACCTCTTTACTGCTCAAATTCCATAAATAACTGAACTATATAGAAACTTTCTGTATAGCAATGTCATACTTGTTTTGATCTGTGGGACCACATTCCCTATTCTGGAAACAGGAATGTTGCATTCCAGCTTGCTTTTCCTGCACAGTTCTTACACTCCCGAACTAGCTCATGTATAGGATGTTAGATTTTAGATTGATGTCTGAAGTCTCTTCCATTTAATGCAGTTTGTTACGTTTACCATATTTACCAGCATTCCTTTCCATACCACGCTTCCTAATAGAGCACGTTATCCGTGTTCAGGTTGCCTCTACTTTACTTGAGAGCTGTTACAGTCTGTACGACACATTTTCCTTTGAAACACTTGAAAAATGTGCTTCAGCCTACGATGTTCTGTATTTAACTCTGAATATCCTCGACAATAAATGAATCTGGTGTTAGCGGGCATGTGTCTGGAGTGACGTTCTTGAAAGGTGAAAGGCTCAGTCAGATATAAAATTGCTTTTATCATTTATTTGCTAGAAAATAAAATATTTTATTCACAGTTTACAAATGTACATGTTTAAAAAAAACAAAAAAAGAAACACGTCAGTGCTGATTTGTTTAAACAGTGACATACAATCATAGGAAAGTAACGGATTAGGAGTTACTTCAGTAGTCTCTTCCATGATTCCACAGCTTCTGTTTAGTTATCTCCAGTTTGGTTTTGGTTTTGGTCTCTGTCATGCAAATGCCGTTTCTGTCCACAGCGCACTTGCTAAGCAGAAATTGATGCCACGTGTATTGGGTTGTAAAGAAACCTACCTACCAGCCGTGCTGGAGGCCCAACAAAAATGAGGCATCGTTACCTTTTTTAAAAAAGTTCTTTAAACTGACTGTCCGTACTCCATTTCATGATCTCATATTGCATGGAGGCTGCAACTACAGTTTTTCCGCTGGTGACGGTAGGAACAGTTGTACAGCGATCCGAGATACGATGTTGTCCAACGTTATTTTCCGAATAACATACAAGCTGTTCTTTTAAGTCATGGCTACATCATTGTGAAATGCCACCGTTAGCAACAGGTCCTGGTCTGATTGATGAGAGCAAGTCGAGGTCAATACGGCTGAAGGCTTGCCATGCTGTAGCCAGGAGGTGGAGGCCAGAGGGGCAGTGGGTAAGGATATGAACGCATGGCTGCGTCGTATGGTCCAGGGACAGAGGCTCCTACTGGGAGAGGATGCATGGCATGGGCTTGGGACAGAGGGACAGTCAGATGAGCAGGGAGGAGGACAGGCTGGAGAGTTTTTACCGCATCTGCTCTGTTCCACTGTTCCACCGCGTCCACTCTGGGCCGGTCAAAGGCCGGGAGCAGGTGGGGCACAGGCAGTCCCGTCTGTGGGTGGAGAATGTACTGCTGTGGCTTAGGCAGCATCATCTTAGCCTTGTCCTTTCTGTCTGTGAAGGGGATCTTCTTGATAAAGGCCTCAGCGCTGCTAGGCCTTTTGGGATGGGTCTGGTGATGGTGCAGTTTGTAAAGTGGCTGTAGTGAAATGGGCCGCCGAGGCAGGACCTCTGTAAAGCTGGAAGCAGTTGGCACCCAGCAGCCTGAGCCAATGGAGGGCGGTACAGGTATCCGGAGGGTCGAGTGCCGTCCTCCAGCTTTGGTCTCTATGGCCCAAGCTGGCAAACTTTTGTCTGGATGCGTGGGATTGACTTGCGGGAAGTCTCGGTAATGTGGACGGGGAATGCCAGGGAGTTCTTTGGGGTAGCGGCTTAAGGGCTTGCAGACGCGCAAGTTGCCAGGTTCAGGGTTGGGCAGAGTGCTGAACTGTGCCGGCTTTTGCTGCTTCTCCACTTCAGGAACTGGCGTCCTTTTCCGTGCCGGGACAGCCACGCAGTCCTCAGAGGACACGGAGTAGGGAGAGGGGCTTCGGGAGAAGGAACCAGAGGGAGAGGAGAGTGGGAGGGGAGAGCCATCAGAGGCATGTCTGACACGGGCTGGAGATTGGGAGGAAGAAGAGTGGGATAGCTGGATCACCGAGGGTCTTTCCGGCTCACTTCCTTCCTCCGTGGCAGCAGAGGGTGCTACACTCAGGCTGGCCTGCGCCAGGCGCTTCTTCTTTTCCAAAGGGGAAATGACCAGAGCAGGGCTCAGGGGCTGGAGGAGGGGCTTCTCTCTGGGGCAGGCTTCCAGGATCAAGCCCTGGGCAAGGCGGTCACTGTCGGGATGTTCCGAAGACATTGGCCATTGACTGGGATGAGAGCACATTCCCCTCTCGCAATGGTGATCTGCTCTGAGCTTCTCCTGGAAATAACACACAACACATCGCAGAGAAAGGGTCAGAGCGGAAGTCCAAACATTTGTCCATGTCCCTAAGTATGGAATTCTCATTCAGTCGCACTCCTCCTTAGACTATTCCAGTTTGCGTTCCCTAGGAATCGGTAACCTTTCCACCAGGCTTCGAGAGCTAAGGAGCAGGGTCCAGCATAGTTTGGAGACTTCCCTGCTCTAGCACACCAACTCAACCACATGGTTAACCAATCTCAGGTGTGTTATAGCAGGACAACCACCAAACTGAGAAGGAATCTGGTCCTCCAGGACTAGACCTCCCCACCCTGCTTTTGACCATCTTCCTGTTGTTTTTGTTCTGGAAATTTGATGGATCTATAACTTCATATTTTGACATTCGGTCTTCCACTGATAATCCCATCCAACTACCTTCAACATTACGATGCAGCTTTGGTGAATAACTCATTAAGGATATAAGTGCAGAACATGTCTTTGCACCAATGACCATTCCCTGTACAGAGAATGTTCTCTGAGCCCAGAAAGCCTACTCTTCAGTTCCCATCGATATCGATAATGGCTTTACCTCCAGATCATCCCGCTCGGCTGTTCTTCGCCTTTTCTTGCTCTCTGATTTGCTGCCCTTGCTCTCATCACTCCTCTTGTACTGCTTACGGGGTTTTGATGGCGGTAGGGGCTTATCCTCCTCACCCCTCCGATGCCTTTCAAAGGGTAAAACCAACCTGGTCAGATACACAAGAGAGGCACAAACATGATCAAAGAGTCTGACAGATTATTCGGTATGATCCAGAACACTTGACACCGGGTTCTGTGATGTATAAGCTCTATAAGAAGGTCTGGGCAGATGGCCATGCTACAAGGTCTGCATGAGAAAAGTAATCGTCCTGCCCAACTGAAAATGAAACTTGGAGGCATGAGGCAACTGCTGTTACACCATCGCCGGCAGTAGATGGCAGCAGAGAACTCAGTTTCTTTGTATATGCAGCGAGAGGCAGTGAAGCGGGTACAAGGTGACACCATATGACAGGAGCAGTTCTGGCTGTGTCCCAAAACTAAGAGTCCATTTGCACTATGAGCACTAAAGAGTCAGGATGGTTGCAGGATCAGGTTAACCACACTAGCCTACACCTTTTAGGGTGGTCCCGGCTCCCAGCACATCTGCTTCAACGAATCAATTCATTAACGAGCTGAATTTGTGACAAACCAAGTTGATATGGTTGTGTTAAATGTCCTGGGCGGTGGGCTTTCATGAGCACAGGATGCAGCAAATTCACTGTGTGTGGATAAGAACCCAAACTGCACAGGTTAACAGTCAACGTTTGAGAAAACACTGGAAGCCTTAATGCCTCCTCTGGCGTTCAGTCTGGGCTGCATGCTTCTCACAAGTCAATCAATCTCAATCATGCCGGTGTGCATCTTATTCCGGGTTCCCATTCAAGGTCAAATGTCAAATGCCCTGATCTTCCCTGACTCTCGCTGCCTGATAAGCTGAATGTTTATGTTCCGTGAGCTTTTAACAGACAGAAAAATCGGCCCGCTTTTGTGCTAAGCAGAAATAAAACCAGCTGCAGTAGTCTGAACCCTTCAATTTGTGAACTATATTTAGTAGGCTTCAGTACAAAACATACTTGCATAGCTTGATTGAAGTGTTTGCCACTTGTTGATGAGCAGGAAGGCGATAAATAGGTGCAAAAAATGGGGCTGAGCGAGTTGAAAAGAATATTGCAACTGCGATTATGTTCTAGGAGTTAAGATTCAGCCTTGGATTTTGCCAAGGCGACCAGAATATCCATGTTTTCTG
This sequence comes from Prochilodus magdalenae, assembly GCA_024036415.1. Classification (NCBI taxonomy): domain Eukaryota; kingdom Metazoa; phylum Chordata; class Actinopteri; order Characiformes; family Prochilodontidae; genus Prochilodus; species Prochilodus magdalenae. The sequence continues at coordinate 442,056 of JAMWET010003671.1, read as the reverse complement.
ACTTGCGGCTGAATGTAATATGGCAGATGGCCAGTAGGTTTGCCAGTAAGGTTGTGATGTCACAATACATGGAGGTTTGGTGGCCTCGGATTGGTCTAACTTATCTAAAGGCAGTTGAGTACGGGAAACGCATAAAAGTATAATATTGTAATTAATGTGAACTAAAATGATATGGATCGTATAAGTAATATTCCACCCAAAACACAAACAAGTGTTTTGGGTGGAAGAATTTCAATACAAACATATAAATTAGACAATAAATATTTACAATACTAAGCACTAAAATCTCTAGTAAAATCTTTATACTGATATACAGTTATGAATAAAAAACTTGATATATGCAGATGTACACATTACCATATAGCACTATGGTAAGGCTGAGGTAAATGAGAGATGTGGGGTATATATAGGGCATAGAATATTGATGTGTATATATATATATATATATATATATATATATATATATATATATATATATATATATATATATATATATATACATACACTACAGATATACAGTCTATATGTGCAAGTATAATATGCTAATGTAAAGTGCGGAGTGATGACTGTCCATGGAGATCAACGTTTAGATGGTTTTGGTGAGATGTGCTGAACCAGGTCCATATACCGATGCATCAGCACTACTGGCTGTTTAGTAGCCTAATGACTCGGGGGAAGACGGCTGGCTCTGGACTTCATACTTCGGAACTTTCCATGTCTGGAATAGACCTGGAATTCCATGGTATTCCATGATATTCCTGAAATTCCATGACCTATGTGAACCGTGCGTATAACTAATAGCCTCAGACACTGTTGTTATTATTGATAAGTGTTTCCTCGTGCAAATGTTGGAAATTTGAATTCCGCTATGGTGTTTTTGGGTACTTGCTTGAGTGAAGGACAAAGGTTGGAGGATACTGGAAGTAATAGGGTGCACAAATGAATCCCATGAACGCTCCTACAGCAGTAGCAGCAGCTACAGCCACATTACTGACATTGAGCCTGAATGCTGACATCTCTGGTGTAATCCTACAGTTAGCCTTGCAAAGGCTCCTCCTGCAGCACAAAGCTGTGGTCGAAAGCATGACTCCGTGAGGCTGTGTGAAGCAAGGCATGGTCTTGATCTTACCTCTCATAGTGTCTGCGGGTGCAGGTGGCTGCACTGGTGCTGCCTGGGCTGCCACCCAGTTCATCGTACACGTTCTTCCACAGCCGCCGAGCCGTCACCTGATAACACACATGCACATGACCCATGAGAACTCTCACATTTACCTGTAAGTGAGAGATCTTTCCCAGGCAGGCTGAGATATCAAATAAGAGTGTTTCACAATGCCTCACAATCCCTGAAGAGAACAGTGAGATACCATCGAAACCTGTTCTGTTTTTAATGGACCCCTGTCACCGCCACAGCTACCGGTATTAGTAAGTAACTGATTTGTGATATATCCCTGCTCTGGTAGAGCCTCGCCGAGCAGTGAATTGCGTGATTAGTCTTATCAGCCTGAACCCCCCCATTACTCATAGTGCACCACTACTGAATCGCCGCAATTAGTCACCATTGAGTTTCACAAGGTTCTCACACAGATCTAAGCACACACGGTGTATTTTCCTCCCCTGATAACGGTCTTGCGGTTGCATCACTTCGTACCATCTATGCTATTTGATGCACGGGGTTTCTGTAATTCTGGAACTTTGAAAAACGAACGCTTTATTTCATGCACATTAGTAATTCATCTGATCTACGCAAGTGACCCCCGGTTAGTCATGCCATTTCAGAATGATACAGTTGACTGTACGCGTGGTGGAAAGTTTTCAGGCTTGATGTGGGCAGGGTTTGGCTGGTCAAGTGTACCCGGCCATCCCTAGTCACTCAAACTCAACCCTATTCATATTTCCCTCCCTAATCAATCATATCTATATGCACCTGCTTGCTGGGACTCCATCTAGGATCAAGCTAACAGCTAAGTCAGCTAACAGAGAACCGTGTTAGCTAGCATTGCGCTAAGTCAAAGAGAAAAGAGAGAGGCAGGGAGGAGCCTTATGCTTTTTGGACTCGGATGGTGGAGCCTGAAGAGAAGACACTGACCACACGGTACCCCCGCCGGTACCCCTGCCCCACCCGTTCCCATGCCAGAAGCAAAAGTGTTGAGCTTTTACCATCACGTAAACGTAAAGTGCCTGAATGCAAGTATTGAGCAATGGCTTGTTTGTGTCTTTGAGCTTTATTTAGTCTCACCCCACTGCAGTCGGAATATTACCAGCCGTATTTTTCCGTTATACCAGAAAGTGCACATGCACTGAGACCCTCAGATCAAAGTCTTACTGGTCAAACTCTTCCTTACAGGTGGCTACAGTGACACATACTCTAAACTACACACGCAGACATATGCATGCACACTGAGCTGCAGGGACGAGTGGAAACTTTTGGTTGTCGGACAACAAAGAAGAGTAGGGGGTAGCGGCCCTGTAGCCTTGGGCTGGATGGTCGAGGGTGAAGATGGACCCCCTCTGCTCTCATTGTGGTTACAACAGCCAACAGCCACTGCTTTCAAGTGAACTCGGGATGAGCTTGAGCCAGCTTAAGTTTCCATTGAGAGACGGTCTAGCTATGGCCGTGACCTGTTTCTCAGCACCACCACAGCAGAAGGTGTGATGCTATCGCTCGACATGCGGATGGATGAGGTGCTATCTGTGGACCACCACATAGTATGCCGTTTGCGTCAGAGGGGGATGAATGGTGCAGACAGGCATGGTAACTACAGAAGTGAGTGGCAGCTAGTTCCTTTTTGCTCAGTTACATGCACTCCTGTTCAGATGATGGTACTTTTACTTCTAGTCAAGTGTATTTCCGAGGAAGGTGATCTACTATCCATATTGAGTAACTAATTCTCTTTTTCTTTGGTTTCATATAAGTACACTTCTCAGTTCGGAGTGTCAGTGCTTTATTTCAGGCCAAAGGGCTCCAAAAACAAGAAGAACAGAGGATAACAAAGTTCACTTCCTGTACTGATAGATGATGAAGTTTCACAGCAGGTTTACTGGAAATTTGAGTTGTTTACTATTGCATTATTAGTATTATGTAGAATGTATAGTACCTATAGTAATATAGAATATACTGTGGAAGTAGCATAGCTGTGTAATGGCTCGTCTGAGACTGGTGTGCACACATACCGAGTCATAGCCTCCCAGCGTCTCCACAGCTTTGTAGATTTTCCATAGGTTGACTGCAAGACAAAAAGCCCAAATGTCACAATGAACAATGAAAACACAAAGGTTTACAGCTCTCCCTCCTGGAGGGTGGGGGAGAAGGGGTGGCGGGGGCGGGGCAATAATCTAATGCTAGTAGACTATTTACATACCCGTGCATAAAGACATTACAGTCATTGAATACATTAAATTTACCAATTACATTTGTCACACCTACAATGGTGTTAACTGCCGAATCTATATGTAAAAAATATTAAAAATATGGTATATATATAAATATGTACCATAAAAAACTGTTGAAAAAAGTCAATTGTGCCTCATATAATACATAATGTATTATAATGTCTTATAATATATTAAAACTATATATTTGTACAAATATTTGTAAAAATAAATGTTTCTAAATTAAATTTCTAAATTAAGTTTCTAAATTTCCAAATTTTTAAAATGAAATTTCTAAATTTATCTGTTTTATGTGTTTCTGAATGTATTATTCATTCTTTGTGAGAATAAATTTATGTTGAATGAAATTTAACTGGCAGACTTATTTTTCACAGAATAGGTCATAAACGTATCACAAAATTTACAGAATAGGTCATAAACGTTCAATACTTTTCTGTAAGTTAATAGAAAGAAAATTCGTTCCAAACTATTTTGGAGCATTTCTGTTGGTCAGGTGATCATGAATTTTTTTGTTTGCAACTGCTGAGCTTAAAGAAACCTGAGAAAAACTGAGAGTAAAGTGTTTCAGAAAGTGTTCATTAAAAATCCACTTTGTGTGAATTAAATATATTTCGAATTAATTTGTTTTATATACGCAGTACTGCCTAAATTATTGGGGTCACTTGAAATGCCATAAACTTGACAGCAAAACTTTAAATGAACACTTTGTTCACAGTTTACGTAAAAACAAAGTAAGTAATACAAAATAATCAGCTATCATTTTCTTTTTGTTGGAGTTTGTGGTCACAGTATTCCATGAATTGCTGTTTAACTAGCAAGCTTTGGTTATGGGTTTTCAATTATGAGACATTTTGAGTCAAATATGAGTCAGTTATCATGAAATCACTTACAGTTCGGTTTACCCATGATAGCATTTTTACAGCCTAATACAACTAGTTTGAAACTTATTAGAAATTAGTTTGATCAGAAATTGTAGTGCATACATGGGTCATCAAAGAAACTGGTAAAACTTTTAGATTAAGTGAACGGAGACATTTAATTCAGTAAATAATAATAATTACTATTATTATTAGTTATTTGCTAATTTTCAAATAATCTAGCTGGGTTAGCACGTCCAACACCTGATGATGGTACGCATAGCGGTGGTAATGACCAGTTGCTTGAGTATATGACATTAATAGGACGCTTTAACTGGTGTGATTTTTACTGAATGTAAATGTGAATGCTAGAAATGAGATGTTGAAATTCTTAAACTGCCTAAAAGTCAGTATTCCTCTGAAGCGCCGCCCACACGAGTGTGCACGTTCTCATAGAGCATTCTTTTATGGGTCACCTTTAAGCTGTTCTGTAGGTGAGCTGAGCCTCCTACATTGCTGTACTCACTCTGTTTGAAGCCTAGGTGAGGTATTCTTTCGATGGGTGTGCCCCTCTCCTTCATAAAGTGGTATAAACTGATAACGAAGGCTCTCTCCTCACTCTCCGACTGACCGGTCCTGGACTCCTCGGCACTGCTGTTGGTTTGCTCTGGGTTCTCCATCTCCCTGTTGGACTAAAAGAACCCAACAGTGTTGATTTAAAAAAAACTCATTTGAAAAAACAATGGAACCATTTCAAAATTTCAACCATCAGTTTCACTCATCACCTCAGAATCCATCCCCACACCCTCACCACCCACCCCCGGCTCACATGCAGTCCATCCACCAAGACATTTTGGTGTTGGAAGTTAGTTTCTTGAGCTTTACAAGAGACGTACACAGCTGATGTAGCTAATCAGCAGCGAAAGTTCAGACTCCCCAGTTACCACCATGGAAACTACAGGCCTAAATCATCACACGCTTGACTCAAACAGCATTGACTTGTTAAAAAGGGGGGGAATTCCAACGACTTTACAAAATGTCTAAATAAAACAGTTCTTGAGATGAAACAAGTGGTTTGATGTTCAGTGATGCATTGTAAACGAACTTATGCACCTACAGTTGTGGTGATAGAACCCAGGGAACCTTTAACTTGCTATCCAGAACCTACACACGTGTCCTGAAGTTATATGTGTATCCTTTATGTTTATGTGTAATGTTTATATTGATATGATCGTGATATATCTGAAAAAAAAAGAGAATTAGGTACCTGGGTATCGTTAAGAACCTGCTAATGTAATATGCTTCATGATGCATCATGACTATACAGTATATTGCGATGCTGGTTATATATATGCAAGGTGATATAGAGATTTTCAGATCTAATGTAAGGAAAATTATCCTGGTATAAAAACACGGCCACCATATGCATGGGCCTGCTAATGCTAACGTTAGCCGTGTGCCCTTACGCTACATCTAATGGCTGCTATCTAGTGGTCAGGGGTTTAAACACAGCACAAAGCCACCAGCACTAAATCTTCATCTTTACATTTAAGCTATTAATTAAAAAAACGATCCTGTGTTTTTGAGAATTGATACAGTATCACAAATCATAAATAACTGCGATCCTCAGGTCCACCTTCCAACGACTTTTTGACGGTAAATGTTTTTGGCCTCAGCTTTTACTCAACACTGACGTGAAACAATGGCGCAGGCATCGGGCAGAATAGCGCCGCTGGCTAATGGAAAATATTGATTCATTTTTACTTTTATGCATCATCTGAACACAGCAGTGGCGGTTTACAGAGTGTGAAAATTGTATGTTGAGCGGACTAACAGAAATAGTACAGTATTGCTTGGCAAAAGAAAGTCTGGTTCCATTGACTTACATCAAAATTAAATTTATTTAATATTAAATTTAAAAATTTTTTTTTTTAATTTTTAAAATTATTTTAATTAAAAAATTAAAATTAAATAAAAAGTTGCCATTTTAGAGATACATACATATAATTTCACGCAAACACACAAACATATAAATGCTATCACCAACACTATGATACTGGAATTCTGACTTTTGTGCGTTTCTCTAGAACAAAGCAATTCACACCAAACTAAATGACTTTGTTTACTTTCTCAGCATTTAACTGTAAAGAATTTAGAAAAATAACCTCTCCAGCACGTTTCTGACACATGGTGTGACACTGTTATCTGAAGAAATAGAGAAATGAATGTTGTACAGCAAAAAAAATGAATTTCAATCTTCCATCTTGAATCATAAATGTATTTTTGTACGTTTTCCCTTGAAGTCATAAACTCCATTTTTCACTGAACTTCCTTTACATGCCTATGAAAATGCCTGTATAGCACCTGAACGCATCCAAACTGTAGTGTAAACAATGTGTATCTGTTTAGCTTTGACTAATTATCTAATTTCACTTTCGTGTAAACAGACTGCTTTAAAACAACAACAACAACAACAACAATAACCTGATTCACTTTCTCATCGCCTCATATCAAATTACAGGTGAATATGGGTTCGTGCCTCCTCTTTCCGGGCCCAGTCATAGTAAGAGTGAGAAAACGAAAACACGGCAGGTTTTTACCACCACTTTCAATAAGTAACCAGCCATCCTGTCTGAAGGGAAACGGAAAGGCTGCTGGGGGTTTCACACAGGAGTCTGTGCACTGAGCTGCACTCTCAGCCTCAGCAGGAATGCACCGGTGCACAGCGTCACAAACAGGAGACGCTTACTGTAAGAGCCATACACGTACACTGTCTTCAGTTTACAGAGGAATCTAGAAGTGAGATGTGTGGTCGAGCAGCACAGTACAGTAGCTGTTTTCGGGGCCCACTGAGAGGCCTTAGTGGGCCGGACCACCGGCGATTATTTGTTTGTTGCATTGTTTTCACATTCAGATCTTGACAACAACAGGTCACTGCTTCGAAGTCATAGGTAAACACTGTTCACTTGAACACTGGTCACTTCCCAGTCCATAACGCTCCATATGCTAATTATTAAATATATTGATATCATGAGAACAAGCTCACAGACATACATCCACCTATTCAGCCTACAGCAGTATACCTCCACCCACTCACACACTAAAGTTCTATGGTGTGTTGAGAAGTAAATCGACAGAGCAAGAATTCGGCTGTAATAGGCCTATCTATCATAGCTCCCTTTCACACTGTTCTTCAATGGTCAGGACCCCCACAGGACCACCACAGAGCAGGTGGGTGGTGGATCCTTCTCAGCACTGCAGTGACACTGACATGGTGGTGGTGTATTAGTGTGTGTTGTGCTGGTGTGAGTGGATCAGATACAGCAGTACTACTAAACTGAGAGTAGTCCACCAACCAAAACTATCCAGCGTCCTGTGGGCAGTGTCCTGTGACCACTGAAGAAGGACTAGAGGATGACCAGCACTGCACTGTGCAGCAGCAGATGAGCTATCACCTCTGACTGTACATCTACAAGGTGGACCAGCCAGGTAGGAGTGTCTAACAGAGTGGACAGTCCACTGTGGTATATATATATGCCTAGCCCTGTTTGCTAGCCTGTCGCCTGTCTAAAGTCGTGTGATATGCACATGGTAAAGGGTGTGCAGAAATAGGCAGAGGTGGAAGACTGTTGGCTATGTGGTGACCAAAGTGGAAGTGTCAAAAATGCCAGTAAGGTAAATAAACATGCAGAATAAAGCGGCCCATTGAGGCTCAGGCCACAAGCAGGAAACGAAAAAAACAGCCCAGCATAAAACACACCAACTGTCATAGGATCGATCACACATCTAACCACTCCAGGATGTTTTATGAAGTGAGACAAGAACTGCGGGTGATATGGCAAGACAGATTATTAGCCCCAGCAATTCATGACAACCCATAGAAAAGACAAAGGCCCCATATCCCTATCTGGTATCTCATGTCCCCTTTATGTATTACGCAAGAACTAAGTCATCATTAAGTCTCCTGAGCTCAAAATCCTTATGACAGAGCTGCTACATAGTATGTTTAACGAATATCTTTTGCAAAATTGTCAAGTTTTACACAATTCTTATTCAATAAAACACAATCCGTCAGTCAAAGCATGTTTACCACTCGTTTTCATCCTAGCTTTCCGCTAAAGCTATGTAGCTCATTTCGCTAAGCAATGGTAGCAAAGTTAGCATCATGCAAACATGCCTAAACCTGGCTTCATACTGTGTAAAGCCGTTGGGTAATCTCAAGCAGACTTGGTGTGACGCTAGGCATGCTATTAGCATGATGCTAACTGAACTGTTGGCTCCTATTATTTAGCTACTTTGGCCTTGTAGCTCGAGAAGGAACCATCAGACACCAAACACGTCTACATGAAATCACGTAAAACTGTACATGAGATATTTTTTTGCTAAAGTATTTTTTTTAGCTGACTCATGGAAACCAGTCATGCTACACCACAAAAAAGATGCATTGGTCAGTTCTCAGTTTTGGCCTGGAATCTCCGCTCCCGTCCAGGTTTCTGCAGTTAGCGTGGGAAGTGATTGGTTTGGTTTTTGTGTGAGCCATCAGCTGGCTAAGTGAAAGACAGGCGGGGAAGGTGTATGCTGTAAATGTAAATGATTACTGGTACAGACCCCCACAGCAGCCTTTTAGGCTTCCCCCCGGAGAGTACTCAATATATTACGCTCTGCATGATATACCGTATTCCAGTCACCCTATGCAAAGTACTGTAAGTTGTGTCACTGCATGTTTTTGACACTTGTTTATTGGTCTGGTCTAGTTTGCCTGGTTGGTGGCCGTCAGCTAAATCCTCAAGCAAGATTTCAGTTTCAAAAAGTACGCTGACAATATCTTAGCCAAAATGACTCTGCATTGCATCAGACCAAGGAATCAGATTACGGCCGGCCAGTCAACAGAGCTGAGATGTACAGTAAACCCTTGACTTTCCGTCTGACGTCTGCCGTGGTTGCACTGGGCCTTCGTGTATATGATGCACATGGCTCAGTGACAGGGTTTCAAGCTGAATTGAGTTCCTCAGCCTGCTAACTGCTTCCCAGAAGCAGGCCTCTGAATGACTAATATTGAGCATTTAGGTCCCTGCTGGTGCTACTGAGTAATATTGAAGATGTGGGCCCCTTTTTCTGTGTACTGGAATGAGTAATTACGAAGGCGAAGCCTAAATCTCTTCTCTATTCTGTGAAGGGAATAATATTGCAGATGTAGGCCGCAAAGGGGTAACCCTAAATGAGTCAAATTATCGAACCATCCGCTATCTCTCAGCCCTGCATCATCAAGAAGGAAGCTACCTCTCTCAGCCTAGCCTCAGCATGTCTTTGTCTCATTCTATGGCATGGCTCTCTGACCAAAGTTGACTCATCTTCACTGAAATTTCACCCACAGCGTTAGAAGGCTGCCATCTGCACAAACACTTCCTGTGAAATTGACAACTTTGAAGAGCAGTTTCGGGGAAGATTGTACTTTTGGGCTTTTCTTGGAATCTGATTATCTTGGAGTTATTTACAACGGCCAAAAAGAGAGCACGGCTAGGAAGCTTAAATGGCGTTTTATCAGAGTTATATATGGTGTAATATACAGAACAAATAGCAGCGCTTAGCCAGGGGCTGAATTTCATCGTTTTTTTTAGATAACCGTAGGCCATTCGAGTCTGAAACCACAAATGCAATTCTATTTGAGATTACTTAACAACTAAATGTGGTTTGAGGCCAATGTGTGATTATTTAGCCATTAGCATTAGAATTGCCAAACGAGTGGCTGCCATATCTTCTTAGCTCTGTTGGCCATAAAGAGGCAAACTTCATGGCTTGGCTGGTCGGCTACTCTCGAGCCTAGGTGTGCACATTGAGTACAGTTGACTTCCAGCCAAAGCTGTTGATTTAACAAGGCCAGTGTGAGCCTGCTGTAGCATATCTTCAGCAAGACTATTTCACTTATATTTAGACCACAAAGCTGTTGAATGTTACATTCAGGTTTCAAACAGGAAGGAGCTCGTTGTCCGACTACAGCCCCCCCCCACCACCCATCTCGAAACCGCGACTAAAAACAGAGCGTATACCAGCTGACATGACAGACTTTGCCGTAAGCAGCGTCTCTTAAATTTCCATCCCATTCACGTTGCGCAAATGCGCGTGGGTCGGATGCCGTGGACGTGTCAATAGCAGCCTCAGAGCGAAAGTTGATGCAGATGCAATCGGAAGGCCGTGCTTTTGCCACCGAAACCGCACGGCATACAAATTGCATACCCAGCAGGCACGTCGGGCCCCTACCGATCATAATAATCATGAGAAAATGTCCCACCTGCTTCAGGTGGGCGTCCAATTTAAGGGGATAGAGACAGGCCAAGCAGTACAATGCATGAAGGGTGTCAGAAATATACCCACAAACAGACAAGTCTTCAAACAGCAAGAGTGGGAACACTGAAACTCAAAGAATCATCAAGAGGAGTAATCATACTAAGACTAGGTGATGAGTGTTAAGCTACTGGAAGTGTTGTGTGTTTTTTTTTTCTGCAACGCATCACTTTAAAACTCCTCTTTCTTGCAAAATGACAATCGAACAGAGGAAAAATGACAGCCTGACTCATATCGGCTCTGTCATGTGAATACATGTGAAGATCCGCTGAAGCTGATGTAACGCAATCAGGCCTGTCATGAATACCACATTGTAGCTCGATGGAAATTTCTGATTGTTCCTAGCTTTCACGATTTCTTACGAACTGTACATGAAGTGGTTGCGTTCCCGTCAGGGCAACGAAAGACCAAAGAAACCACGTTTACTGAGACACACCAGGTTTTGTGAGTGCACCGAATTCTGACTGACGCTACAACATATGCAGAGGGCAGCACTGAGCAGAGTTTGTTTATTTGAGCTTGAACTCTGTTTGCCGTCAGTTGGGAACCACTAACCACCCGTTTCAGTACCCGTTTTAACAAAGCCCACTTGTTCACTTGGCCTCGCCTTTTTCCCCCTAGGGAAATCCCGAACCCCACCTTAAGGGCTATGCGATTACCGTATTAGCTCAAGTGAGGGGTTTCGATGAGTCTATAACCACAAAAAGCTATTTTCTGTAAATGTTATGCATGTCAAATTCTCAAAGCTAATGTTTGACCTGCAGTGTTTGCACGGCCAGCTGCTCACTGATTGTGCCCTATTCGGCATATAGTTTAGTGGTCATAGTTTTATTTATTTATTTATTTATTTTTACTTAAACCGATTTACATGCTTTAATTTTCCAACACATTATTTTTCTCATATTGTTCATGTGTATTTACTCTCTACACCCTTACACACGTGTATTTACTCTCTGTTAGAGCTCCTGTGTCTTTAAGCCCGCCTCCTGATGACTTAGGGTGCTCTCATAGGTCAGCTTGATCACTCTGTTCTGATTGATCAACCATAAGAGGGACATCCAGCTACAACTTCCACCCCTCCATCCACTCCTCTGTGGCTGTTTTACTGTTTTAGCTCTTTCTGTGTTGTGGGGGGGTGTGGCAAACTTCATCAGTTTCGATCAATAAGGACTGTGCTACAAGATGACATCACTGTGTAACAGAGAAAAGAGCTGGAATTCCAACAAGGCAGGTGGGAAACCAAAGCGGTTTCTGTGGGACAGGGTTCCTCCCTCTGTTGTGTACTTTGGGCTTTAAATGTCGAAAAAAGCTACATAACAAATTTAGGGAAGTGAAAATATAAGACATTGTAATATTTGAAAATGATAAGCTACAGAATAAAATTGTTATACTGAAATATTATATGGCAATAAGATCTCATGAACATGACTAAGGCCTCAGCGTTAGAAGGTTGCCATCAGGCCTAAATGCAATGACACCTCACAAACAGTTTTGCAATATTTGCTAACTAGAACTGAGCAGGACTGATAAGATGCAGGGCTAAGAAATTCATCAGAACTAGGTGGAAGTTCAGTTGTGATGCTTTCTGTTGATGTGTTCTTACCTGATTCAGTGGGGTTTTCTCCTCCGTTATCTCCTCACACACATCTATCTGCTCCTCCGCCCCGCTCACCTCTCCACGAGGGTCCGACACTATAAAGTAGCACATGGGAATGGTGTTCAGTAACTGGCTGACATATATCTGCTTTTATTAAAGGTACTTGCTAAGCAAAGTGTTACGAATTCAGACTATGATAAAAGTCCCTACACAGTACTGACTGTTTTTCAATGGTACGAATATGACTCTCACACTGCTCCACTTAACGGATGCAGCAGATACCCACAAGTGCCTTCAGTAAAACCACAAGCAGCAAACACAAATGCTCTAAAAAGCACTGTGGTGATCCTGGTGCTGTGCAACCAGACAATAAGTCAAAAATTTCTCACGAATCCCAAGCCCTTGTTTTCTTTCCTCATTCTTTACTCATTTATGGCTTATAGCTTTTCTATTTGTCTAGATGGCTAATGATGTAGGCCGTGCCTGTGTCTTTAACTACGTCTTTCTTGTAAAATGTTGTTTGTAAGAGGTTTATATATGTGGTTATAATAGGTAATAAGCAACTAAGCCAGCTCGAAATATCAAGCGGTGCCAGTAGCTCTTTATTTGCAGTTTTAAGTTCCATACAGTGCAATAATTCACATACATGGAGAATGACCAAGCACTTCCTTCTATCTACACTCATTGCCCACTTTATCAGCTCTATGTTGAAGCACTTTGTAGTTCTACAATTATAGACTGTAGTCTGTCTTTTTTCAATGGTCTGGGCCCCAACACGACCACCACAGAGCAGGTATTATGTGGGTGGTGGATCATTCTCAGAACTGCAGTCACACTGACGTTGGGTGGTGTGATAGTGGTGTGTTCTGCTGGTGTGAGCGGCTAAAAGTAGGTAAAAGTGGGCTAACAAAGCATGCAGAAAAACAGATGGACTACAATCTGTAGTTGTTGAGCTACAAAGTCCACCAATATGGTAAGTGGAGCTGATAAAATGAACAATGTGTGTGGAAACAAGGAGTGTATACATGTATAATAAATGCTTGTCGGACCATAATTCCTGATCCCATGTCATAGGCAGATGACTTATGCCAGATTATATTACATTATATCATGAGGAAACAGTAAGGTGCTATTTGGCACCAATGCTGTATATGTCTGTACTAAAGACAAGGCCCTCTAACTACTGTGACAATTGTCTTTATTTCCAATGTGTGTGTTTGTGTGTGCATAAACACTTATTATTTGGTTGAATGATATATGTATATATAAATATATGTGTGTGTTAGATTTAAATTTAGATTATGTATTATAAACCTCTTACAAGCAACATTTTACAAGAAATATATATATATATATATATATAATCTAAATTTAAATGTAACACACACACACACACACACACACATATATATATATATATCAAATTTGAATATGTTATATTTAAATTATAACCTATAAAAATACTTTTAGAAAGTGGAATTAAGAAACTGATGGTCTTTTATACTATGCAGATTCATGATATGTATAATGTAACCCTAACCCTAGCCTTTTGATTTTTTATATTAAGGTCATTAGCCTTTATTGACCCTTCAGAAGGACAACACAGGTGAGCTCCGTAACCTTTTAACCACAACACGTTGTGCACGGGTCACTGTGTTTTCCGGGTTGAACGGTATGTTTCTTCGAGGCGCAGTGCAGTGGGCTATAAGGCACGTTTTCCCTCGTTTGATGAGGACGTCAGACGTATTACCCAGTGATCAGTGACGTGTACGTAAACACCGCGGTATTAAAAAGATGCAGCTGCTGGAAGCAGTGAAGACAGTAGAAGACATATTTGTCGTTAGTGTTTTGTTGTAAAGCCTTTCTAATTAGGCTCCGACAATCCTTCTTAGAAGACATCTAGAATGGCGGTCGTAGATTATTAAACGTTTGCCACGTTTGTCGAGGCTGAAAGGAGCCCTGAACTTAACGCTAGCACAGGATCATTTCTAATTGGCTGATGAGACTAAAACGCAAAGAGATAGCCAATCAGCGCAAAGTCCTCGGAGGCTCGCGGGGCATCACGCGCGCTTCACGAGGGAACATAAGGGCAGTTCTGTGGGAAAACCGAAGGAGCCATTTTCAACGACTTCGGGCCACCAGAAGCTACACACGAAGATAAACACTGAAATAAACAGGAGAACCGACACAACACGCCATGTCGCAGGTATGTTTTTACAGTTCAGGTTGAAATGGAGTATTCTGTTAATGACTTAGCCGGTATTTGGGAATGAGAAAAAGAGTAAGTGAACATGAGAGGCGTTTTTTCTCGAGGAAGACGTTAGCTTCGTAGCCCCCGGTTTGAGACCTGGCTGTACGTTAAAGGGCCCATACTAAAAACCTTTCCTACCTTTTTCCAGTATAGGAGAGGTTGATGTAACAGCCCTTTTTTTGCTTTGTGATGTCAAAAAAACCAACACGTTCACATATGTCTGCATATTCATCCCACAGCAATTCAACTCCCACCCACTTTCAGTGAACTCAATAAGGCCCTAAGCCAGGGCGTCCAATTTCCAGCCTTGAGGACCCCTAAACTTCGTCTACCACACCTGTTTCAACTCCTGCTGGGTAACACTATATGGTACCACACTACACCCAACACCTGTAGATCTTCAGTTAGCTATGAGAAAAGGCTAGTTTGGTAATCCCAGCATGGACACTGTGGCAGAAGCTGAGAAGAGACTAACAGGACAGTGTCTGAGGAAACGTGGAATAGACCGGACAAGAGTAAATCCCGGATTAGCTTTTACTCATTAGCGAAGGCTAAAAGAGATAAACGACGCAAGACAGCTAACGGGAAAACTGTGAAAATCCGGCAGCGGAGAGTTCATCCCTGCTAACGTTATT
This sequence comes from Prochilodus magdalenae, assembly GCA_024036415.1. Classification (NCBI taxonomy): domain Eukaryota; kingdom Metazoa; phylum Chordata; class Actinopteri; order Characiformes; family Prochilodontidae; genus Prochilodus; species Prochilodus magdalenae. The sequence goes on along the minus strand of JAMWET010003671.1, from coordinate 426,984 downwards.
TGTGTGAAATGCAACATAGACTGTGGCCTTATCTTTGTTATCCCTGTCTCACAGAGTTGTAGGTATTCCAGGTGCTGAAAGTCATCTAAGCTCCTGTTCCAGATTAGCATGCAAAGAAATTAATTCAACTGATCCCATATAAGCCTTGGAAAAAAGGGTTCTTCCTGTTCTGAGGCCGGTGTTCTGCCAGCAGAACCGACTCCCTCACATTACCCCACATCACACAGGGATCCTGACCCTACAGAGTCCCGATTTGATTTGTTTACATAAAGGAACACCAAAATCGCAAGTGTGATCAGTAGCCTCGCTGCGTGATGTGTGAAGGGGAGTCAAAATCTGCATCTTTCACCACACATTCACACTGTTTTTACGACAGTGGTGTACGTGTAACACTCCCCCTAACTGTAGGGGGACCACAAGAGCAAAAAATACCAATTCTCGCATAGTACTGAGCCGACCAAATAACAAGCTGCTCTTGTTCTGTACATCATGAGTGTTTGGCAAAAAGCGGATACAAGAAAAATGTAGGGTATGGGCCCTTTAACGTACATAGCTGTGAATCAAAGGCGTTTTTGTATAGCCTGTTCTGCACAGAGAGAGAAGTGTAAGTGGAAACAAGAGAAAGAAGAAGAGAAAGAGCACAGAAAGAGAAAGAATAAGGCAAAAAGAGACAATGTGTGAGAGAGAAAGAGAGAGAGAACTGTTCTAATATGAAACCGCATGATTACAACACTGCTTCCTGTCTGTGTGTATAAACCACAGCTCAGTGCTACCCTGTGCTTCTAATATGAAATATTACTGCACAAACACAGCCTGCCACATATACACCTAGCTGTATATATAACAACTCCGTCTTATTAAAAACTATCCAGTTCAGTATAGGATGTAAACACTGGGCTGGGTGTGCCATGTGCTCTTCAGTACCATGTACGGTAACTGCGGTGCCTGTATTCAGTACTGTTTTGTGATGTCACAAAAACAACACTTTGCATTATGTCTACCTGTTTAGCCGACATCCGTTTCTCCACACCCATGTACACTGAAGTCATAAGGAGGGTTTCAGGCTGGACTGCTTTTTCAGAAAGACACAATACAGGGCGGCCGGTCTGAGCCACTCCTATTCTCATCTATCAGTCTCTTAAAGGAGAATTTCACCCTGTCATTCAGAGGGAATTGATGTGTGATGTGCAGTGTCGACTTCCTTCACAGAGGTGGAAATGAGAACCAACAGTCACACAACACAAATAAAGGCATTTTGTTTTCATAACCTTAAATAACCTAGGTCTTTCAGAGTTTGTATATGATGATGATGATGACTGTAAAATAGAAGTAAATCTAAAAGATATGCACCCTACATATACCTCTCCCCCATTAATGGCTCCAAAAACATGTTTTAAGGCATGTCAGAACTATCCTAAAACAGGATCTCGGACATCTCATGTAATTTCTTTTAAACGTCTGGTTCCTATCATCACCACTGTGAGCGGCTCTGATTCTCTACAATGCAGAATTTCACATCAAACCATTCTGAATGACTTTTAAGTTTAACTGAATTCATTTTTTGGTGAAATGTTTTTAACTTTTTTTTTTTAGGCCCTGCCAGCTGTGGCATATGACCTGTGGTAACTGTTGAAGCACAACTTGGTGGTATTACCCAGTAGTGGTTGATCACATAGTCAGCACTGATGCATAAAGTGTTTGTCTGCTTTTTTTTTTTTTATTTTTTTTTTTTGCTGGTCCACTTTTTGTGCTGAAATATACATTCAACCATCAAAATCGTTCAAACCAACTTCCTCCTCACCCCAGTCCACTTATATTGCTGTGTGTGTGAAAACCCAGGACGCTGCGCTTTCGAGAGCGCCCACTTCCTGAGCTGTGGCATTTTCTTATTTTACTTGCTGTACCGCAGTCTCAGGACCCATTAGGGTGGTCAGCTGGTGCCAGAAAACATTCAGTTTTGAAGTAAGTGTGATCACCATGGTAATCTATACTGTTCACTTTGACCTTTAGTATACATTGAATTTAATATAATTCGGTTACTTAGATGATCAATGTGACATTGTTAATTGAAGAGAAACCATGGTTGTTTCTTTACTGTGGTGGTGAGGAGGATTAGGCCATTGTTAGTGGTGTTCAGAACAACCAGCGAGCCCACACACGGGTGAATTGTGTTGTTTTGGGGGACTGTTGTCCCTTACAACACCCTGCATGGATGTCAAAGAACAGTTGTAAACCTTATCTCACTCAAAGCCATTACATTTAACAAGTTTCCAGTGGCTTAGCTTTAGGAGCCATTAAATTCTCCTGACGTCTGGTTCCCATCTCCACCACCACCGCCGCCACCACCACCACCGAGAACAATGCTGACTCTTTCTAGAGCTGAGTATTTCACATCATACCACTCTGAATGACTTTGTTTACATTTTAACCATTTAACCATGCAGACATTTTGACAATATGGTGGAATTCCCCTTGTACTGTGTCAGCCCTTATCTCAGCCTGATATGCTAATATAACTAACAATGAATGGAAGCTAGTAACCACCAATTAACATGATGACCTTTGCTTTGTTCTAATTGGTGGCTGTTCAAAGCAATATTATCGTTTCTCACTGCCTACATAGCCTGCAGACGGAGGTAAAGAAGAATATGTTGCTGGGAAGTCATTCGGAGAGGGTTGACGTGAAATGCATCATTCGGGTCAGATGTGTTCCCTGTGGTGGTGACGGGAATCAGATATCCAAGCTGTTTAACCCCTCAAAGTCAACTTAGGACGCATGATGGTTCTGAATATGTTGTCCGATAGCCGAGCCTTTTTTGTTTGTTTGTTTAGACACATTTTTTAAATAAATTTACATTTTTAAGTCTATTTTTAATTTAAAGACACTTCCATCCAAGTCACTATATGCCAAAATATGAGCTATTTTTCAAACACACCGCTATTTTAACAGCATCAGAATTAAATATAGTAGCTCAGAAAACACATTTCAGGTCATTAATAAAACAGCTGTGTGTCAGCTGTGGACATCGTGACCTTTGCTTCCCCATCACTACCAAGAAAATACAAGTAGGGAGATTTCTCTATAACGAGAAATGATTGAGTCGCTCTACTTATTTCACACGCTGGCATAATGTGATATCAGAGGTGCTCGACACGACTACACTCATTCATTTTATTGCATGTGCTGTAATAAAACTGGGATGTTAAAAAACTTGTTCCTATAATGCACCTGACTGAAATAACAGCCATTCAGCCTGTGCGTAAGGTTAATTCTTTACCCCGTAATTTGAAAGATAAGTCTTATCAGCGCTGATAAGCTTTATAGGATATTCAGTATGTTAGGAGTTTATCAGATGCGGTGTTTTTTTTTTTTTTTTTTTTTTTTTACGCTAGCAGCAGTACTGTACATGTTTCTGTTTCCCTTAACCACTTCCTCAGTTCTGCCTACAGTCACAAATATCTAACCGAGCTCATACGCTATGCAGTACAACGCGGCTCTGTATCTCTCTTCGTCTTGCATGTGCGGCTCTGCTTATTTTGCTGATTAGAATTTCAAACCGCACGCTTGCTGAAGCTAAAATACTTACTGTGAAGAACTTAATAGCCACTGATTGACATAAGAAAAGCTGATTAATCCTGTGTTGCTGCTCTCAAAAAGCCATTCCTATGTTAAAACTCTTTCCTGTACTGAAATATCACATCTGCCAGTGTAATATATCACATCTAGGCCAATATACTACATCCATAGCAATATTCAGCCTACTGTACATTCCTAAACATTCGGTTTTGGCAGCCGAGTAAAGATTCGAACACATGATGACCTTGTAATATCTCAATGTGTAAAACGAAGAGTAGAAGAGCTCAGTCAACTCCTCAACAAAGTTCAGTAATCCCATATTGTTGGACTTACCCATTGTAAAAGTGTGCCTCGCCCAATGCTTCTGATTCCTGTGTGCTGTCGCTCCTTCCTTCACTGTGCCGTCTCTCGTCTGCACTCTAGTTAACAGCTCCACAATGTGCGCTCACCGCAAAACAAAAGCCTTTCGAAATCTTGAGGTACGAACCAGATTGGTCTTTCCGCCTCTCATTGGGCAGAGCGCTTGATGACTTCCTCACCTTACTAGGGCAAGGGACCATGGGACCTTGAGTTTTTTTTCAGAGAGCGTTCGGTCGCTTATCATTTATTTGTTTTTCCTCTGAGGCTTTGATTGTGCCATAACAAAACTAGAGCGAGAACATTTTATAAGCCATGTCAATGTACAGCAAAGGTCAAAAGTTTAGATACAGCTCCTTAAATGTGCTTCTTAGACAAATGTGTGAATGAAGCTGAAGCATTTTTGAAGCATATTTGAAGGTTAAAATAAAATTTCACTGATTCTTCCCTGGATAATGAAACGGCCAAGGTGTGAACAAAGCCATTCATATTGGTATGGTGTGAAGTGCTCTGTTCCAGAGCCAGAATTATTTACCATGGCGGTAAAGGGAAGATTTGAATTCCTTGAAAGCCTGCCTCACAGAAAGACATTATAAATATGCAGCTTGAGAATCGGTTAACTGGAGTTTTGAAAGATTTTGACCTAAAGTGCATTCATGGCAGAGAAGTATGTGGGGGGCATCATGGACCCTTATTCACGCCTTAAAATCGAACTTGAACACAAATACAGCCTGAGAACTTTCTGTCTGGACCTAGACCACTGATGCAAGCCAAAGCCTTTATAGGAAAGTCTGTTTATTCGCCGGCCATCTTTGAATCTTTGCATTAGGGGGCTGGGGCTGGAGGTTAGGGAACCAGCCTTGTGACCGGAGGGTCGCAAGGTTTGATTCCCTGAACTGACAGTAACGACTGAGGTACCCTTGAGCAAGGCACCTAACCCCCAACTGCTCCCTGGGTGCCGTGGATAGGGCTGCCCACCGCTCCGGGTAAGTGTGCTCACTGCCCCCTAGTGAGTGTGTTTGTGGGTGTTTCACTTCACGGATGGGTTAAATGCGGAGACTAAATTTCCCACTGTGGGATCAATAAGGGATTTAAATCTTAAATCTTTGCAGTGGTGCTGGGCAGTAATCTGAGCAATGCCATGTTGGGGGCTGTAAGTGTGCCTATTCATATTTCACCCAGTGAGTGGTCTCATAATTTATAACATCTCAGCCCAAGCATGACAAATTGCATTCAAACCTGAACCAAAACCACATCATTGGGTTTTGAATCTAAATCTGACCAAAGTTTAACAGAATTCTGTATTAAACTGTCCAATAAAACCAAGTAGGATGGCATTAAGGTAATTAAATTACTGTGTGGTGACATTGTAGGTCACGGATGAAACAAAATTAAATAGAAGTCATAAATTTAATAAAATAAAATAAAATCTGTTGACCAAAAATTAATCTGTTTTATTTCACTTGCATGCATTGCTCATGAGTTTCAGTGCTAAACCCACAACAGTACAGCATTCCAGATTCAAATTTGAATTATGTTTTAAAGTAGGGAAGTAGAGTGGAGGAAGAATTAGGCAAGGAGAAAAACTAAAGCAGGGGGGAAAAAGCACGCTCTGAAAAGCTAAGGCTGAAACATCTTTCAAATTTTTCCAAGCTGGACAGAACCTGACAAGGGCGGATATTTCCGGCTCTGGAGCTGAAGGTGTACCACTATTTTCTCATTAAAAGCAATGCATAGAAACATGACTGTTTATTTGGACAGTGATTGAACTGGCACCATTACTCCTGATTACCATCACCACCACTATAAAGAGGATAGTTGGTAAGTTACTCTACAGTGAATCATTTCACATCAGCCCACTCGAAATGACTTTGTTTTCATCGAATTATGCAGAAAAATCAGTGGAAATGCCCGGTTCAGTAATTTTTGAAGTAGTTTTCAGAAGCCAGCAAGCTCTCAGCATGCATGTATCTTTTTCAGTCCTGTGTGAAAAGCATCTGGGGTGGCTCGTCAGGAAGCTGCTTAAGAGGATGATCAAGAATGTGTAGCACTGCATCATGGGAAAGGGTGAGTACATCATTCGCGTTCTGTTTCACAGCTCACTGTTTCGTGACTTCACTGGAAGTGTAAAAAAAGTTCTTCTGTGAATAGGTGTGGCCCAACATTTGACTGGTACTATATTTGAGAATTCCTTTTATATGACTGAATTACACGGCAGTACACCTACTTCTGTTTTTCTTTAGTGCTTCTCAAACTGAAGATCCCCTTTGATCTGTCAGCCAGCATGGAAAGATATGCTAGAACTAATGTTTTCTTTTTACTTTAAATAAGAATAATTTAAATGACCCATATGTATTTTATCCCGTTGAGCCTTAATCAGTCATCGCCAACAGTATTATAAAATGTATTAAAAAAAATTATTTAGTTTGTTGAAAGATGTGGAGACCATCTGTTGGAAATGCAAATATATGTGTGTGTGTGTGTGTGTGTGTGTGTGTGTGTAATTTTTTTCTTGACTAATTTTAAAATGTACTTATACATACATTTATGCATAACTTAATATGTACTGTCATATGCACAAAAGTTTGGATGCACCTAGTCAAATAACCTGTGTTAATTTTTGAGTGAAATTAAGACATGAGATTGAGACATGTACTGAGAACACGTGTCTGTGCATTTTAAAGCTGAGTTCTTGTTTATTTGCTGAATATAAAGAGTAGTAATGGGTAATAATCAAATTATTAATATACATGGATCTAAATTCCACACTGGATCTGTAAATGGGAAATAAATAAAGTGGCTCGGCAAGGGCATCAGAACAAAGCCAACAGTAACAGGGCTTCAGGCTCGTTCACAATACGAGGGGAAAGAGAAGAGGCTAACATACTGAACTCCACACAATGTCAAGAAGGAGAGAAAGCCAGTAGAAGAACTGAGGAACGAAGATTGAGACAGAGGTTCTTAAATCAGGCGAGAGCGAAGAGCCGTGTTAACATTAGTGAGGCGTTTCAAGAGTTGAGAGGCAGAAGTGGCTCTAAGGCACTGAAGTGCAACCGCCGCACTATTTAATGTGGAATGGGAAATAGAAGAGACTTTAGCTTCATGGAGGGTTTAAAGGCACAGAAATGAATGAGAAGGTTGCTTGGTTTCTGCCTGACAGGTTTAGAGCTTTGGCTTATCTGTGCTGTTTCACAGAACCGATAGGTTAGTATGGTTTTGCTCAGTGTGCTAATGTTTGTGATGCCAAATAGTCAACATCGCGGCATCACAGATCTCAAATTGGAGAAAAACACATCCATAAAGAAAAACTCCCTGACGGATGTTCTTTCACAGGAACCTCACAGGAAAAACGAACACCTCTCAAGCAGCTCTGTCCCAGTTCTACCAATCCACCATGGAGAGCACATTCATCTTCTCCATATCTCTGTGGTTAAGCTCAGTGTCCTCCCTCTCGCCACGAGCGTGCACGCGCCATAACTAATGCAATACTGGCACCTCTGAATTTCTGTAACTTGCTCATTACTATGCAGACATTGGAAATTAATGAATTTGCAAAATTTGCAGAGTAGGCTTGTCTCTCCAGGCTTGAAGAGGAGAGCTATGTCATAATCATTTCACTGGGAATACAACCTTAACGGCTCTGCTGTTTCTGTAGCTCAGTAACACAGTTCATGTGTTATTGATGTGATTGATTTTTTACAATGATAGGCTATTCTCTTACTGATTTCACTGATTAATATGTTAATCATGCATGCTAATTGTTGCATAGTTATACATTTATATAGACTATATTAATTTGTGGGAATTTTCTACTTGTATACGATGTCCCTCTCCCAAACACACTGGATTTGTTAACCACCCGCTCCCAAGCATGACATTGAAATTGAGTCCTATGCCACAGTGCATACCTCTAGCTTGCATTACTTTGGGAATCCACATCCCTAAATTTGGGGGTGGAGTGTTTGAAGGAGCACTGAAGGGGTGGGGGGTGTATAGCTTTACTGTTGAGGTCAAATATCAGCAATCTCTCTCCAGAACTGCTAACCGCAATTACATCTTACACCCGGTGGTGGTGGGGTTGTTATTTTATATTTTAGATGTTAAACTTGACAAATAAAGAGAAACTGTATGTATGTGCAGAAACATATCATATGTAGAGAATAGAGAATGTGTGAGCCAGTTTACTTCAGCATACAACATACAGTCAACATAATACTTTAGATAGGAGTAACATTTGGGTAGTATAGCAACAACAGTTATATCTTTAATCAGTTCAACATAAATTTTAACAAAGCTTTTATGTTTATTAACCCCTAATATCCTGACTGTTAATATCCCTTAATATCCCACTGTATAATACAGGAGGAGATGAAAGTTATATGCTGCTGTTAAAGGAAAAAAAAAAACAAGACCCCGACAAGGGCTTGATTATTGGACACGGTTGGATATGTCTGTTTTGTCAGTCAGTGCTAAACCCGCACCTTCTCCATCCCTAAAACAGCATGCCTTTTTCTATAGGCCTATTTAATAATGTCTACATTTATGAATATGTGCCGCAGTGTGCGCATACGGCCATGTTTTCTGCATTTTTTTCGATATCTTTTGAAACTGGAGGCGAATTTGGGTCACCCTGAAAATGTTTTGTGATAAATGTACATTTCTGAGTTTGTGTCTCAATATTGAGATGTTTTCCGTACTATGTGAAGTCTGCATTTATGAATTTTTCTTGCACATGTGCCCCATACTGTGTTTTTTTTGTGGTTTTTCTTGTTCTCTTGGAAATGGGGGAGAGCGGGGATTGCCCCGATACAGAGATGTGCGTGAGTCTTAAAAAGCACAGGTGAAAGTTCTGTTGAGAATTTCCCCTTAGCACATATTACCTAAACAACAACTTCAACAAAGAGGTTGATAATAAGCATGTATTAAAATGACTGGCAGGTTGCTGGGTTCTGTAATGTCTGAAGTGCTGCACCTTCCTTACATGGTAAGAGGTTTGGTAACGGATAGTCGAGTAACACAATTTGAACAGCAGAATTACCAGACTAATATTTACTCCTACATAGTTTCAACAGTGAGTGCTAATGGTAAGTGTCGATCGTCTCCTCCAGTTGAAACTACAAAGACCCCACTGTGTTTGTAGTTACTGAATCATTTACAGTTGATATGAGTTAACAGGCCTTCAAGTGAACAGCCAAATGACACGCTTGTATTTTGTGGGGTCGTAAGGGGGAAATTTCTTGTATGGCTAAAAAAGTTTAAGTTATTAAATGTTTAACAAAGTCATTTAAGAAGCTTTGACGTGAAAGGCTCTGTTGCAGAGAAGTGTATACAGCACTGGTGATGGGAACCAGAGGTCTGAAGTGTTCAACACCTTTAAGGTGTTACACAGAATGCTAACAAGTACTTCACACTGTACCCAAAGCGTTGTTTTATGATTGTTTTACAGTAAAGCATATAGATTATAAGATGCCAGAGAAAGACATTAGAGAAGGTTGTGACCTAAAACTTAATTTTTTTTTATTTAAAAAAATTGAAAAAAAAAAAATATATATATATATATATATATATATATATATATATATATATATATATATATATATATATATATATACATATATATTTATTCCTTGACGAACGACTGAACGACACGAAATGAAAATTTATTTCCCAGCTCTTAATTACGTATAAACTCCAAACCCATTAGCATGTTCAGTGGTCAATACATTTTCATATGTTTGCATTGTAGCTGTTGTGACAATGCAGGTTTCTATGAAAGACGTTAATAAATGATTGAATTATATCAGTTTTTATTGTCAGTTTTTTATTATCTTCACATTAAGTGCATGCGTTCAAGCGTGCAAGTGAAATCATGTACCGCACTGCTGTTTTTCTATCTGTTAACCCGTCTCAACAGTTTCTCTACTTTTTCATTTAGGAGATTGAGGCCCTGTAGAGTATGATCTGAAACTCTATGGGATCCGGCCCAAAACGGAACTGCATCTGCATTTCAAAAAGGGGCTTGAAAAAAAGCCCCATCCTGATTATGTAGAAAAATGACATTCGCCGCGTTTGTTTTGAACTACCGAGCTGTTATGATGTGTTGGTAGGCCGTTGTGTACCCGTTGGTGCACTGCAGCCGGTATTTTGGCTGCTGAAGTTTCGGATCTTATGTTATGGAGGGGCCTATCTCTCTTTCTCTGTCTCTCTCTGTCTTCCACCTGCCCGGATAGTCCCTGACATTTAACCAAGTTTAACCTTTAAATGTCAGAAAGAATAACAGAGGCCTCAGCCCAGAGGCCAGGCACACCAAGGGAGTTTCTCGGGTAAAAATATTAGACAAAACATCCGCCGTTCTGTCTGGCTGGGAGACGGCAACGGGGCCGCTCTTCTGTCGTTCCTGGCCACGCAGGCTTCAGAAAACCTGCAGCGGTGCTGGACAGGCCTGAATAGCTGAGCGAATGGGTGAATGTGGCACATGTGAAATTGTGCGCGGTGATATCAGAGGAATGGAAATAAGGGAGGTTTCAGTGCGGGAGATTTCAGTATTGCGTCTTACTCAGTCTGAGATCACACCATACTTTCAGAACATCCCAGGCCCCACATGCGTGAAGGAGCTCGCGAGATAAACTGCTGATGTGTGAGACTGGTCTTTCTTGCGTGTGATGATTATCACTGGCCTCAGAGGTCATGACATCATCTTGGAGCCCACATTATTAGTATTCGGGATATGATTTTCTCTATGTGAAGGAACATGAATGTTTTTGAAAATCACTCCTGTGGTTAAGTTCCAAAGCTCGTATGTTTTGTTCTACACACATTTTCCCCCGATTTTATCAGGTTGCGATTTGACTTATGAGGTCGCTACATTGTCTATATGGAATTTTTTTTCCTATAAGCTAAAAGCAGACTAACAGTGCTGTCCAGTGAATTGACTCGAGACATCAGGCAGACAGCTTTATTAGCTCACCAGTAGGGCAAGTCGAATCGTCAGTCGACAGAGATTCTTTAAGTTGAGAGACTTTTTTATTTTCTTCTTTTTTTTCAGTCAGTATGAATTATAATAACAGGGTAACACAGATATGAGCTTACAAAAATGAACAGGGATCACATTTTAACAAGGAATTATAAAATAGGGAAGGTGTGTGTGAGAGCTTATAGCTAAAACCAGCTCTCAGATAAAGTTTAAAGGTGGCATTACCAACTTTTGAAGAACTCGCAGTGCACTGGCAGTGGCTGCTCTGTAATACCTTGGGCAGATTTACTACAGAGCTCAGGACTAAAAAATGAGTCATCGCTGTGACGTTCTGGGGGTGTTCTAATTATGCAGAAGATGGGTTCATTGGTTAAGGTGACGGTGAATTTGAACCCCGGTGCCTACACTGAGCTGCTGGACAACCAAGTTTTGCTGTTTGCCCATCATCTTACCGAGGAACACAACATTCCTATTCTTGTACTCCAAGATGAAAATTCTGGCATTCACAGGGCGACCGGGAAAGGCATCTGCAAAGTCTGGCCCAACTGCACAATTCTTAGATGCAAGAGTCATTGGACATTGATGTTAATTTAGATTTATTTATGTTTGTTCAAAAAGCAATAAAGAAGCAGTGATGTGACCTGGGGTGATAAAAAAAATTATATATATTTATAAAAATGTCCGTGTATTTGTTTTTTCATTTACACATTGTTTTTAATGTTTAATGTAAAATCAAATAGGTAACTTGTTTTAAACATAAATATGTCTTGAGCATAATGGGTCTGTTATGAGATGCAGCATCTCTTGATCTTTAAATGGTCAAAAATATGTTTCTATGACTGCATGTCTTGCGTTTGCTTGTGTTGATGTGGTCGAACACATCACCTGAACTCTGTTTGCTTAATAATATGTAAAATAGAAACGAAAAGTGGAATCTACGTATTAAACAGCCAAATCCGAGTCTGGCACACTCAGGCAGACAGCTTATTGGTCATATACCACACCATGTAAATCCAAACTTGGATACCTAATACCTGTAATAATGATTCCTTTCCAGCTCTACACCAATCACTAAATAGGCAGCATGTAAATTAGCTAACGCACTGGCAAAGTTTCAACAAACTTATTTCAAAACAGGAAACTATAAAAAATAAAAAATAAATTAAAAATAGTGCAACTGTATCCTTATTTTTTGGCCTGTTTTCAGCTTTCGCTCTAGAGCTGCTTGGGTTGTAATGATGCAGATATCATATGTATGATACATACATGCCAAGAATTTAATTTGAACAGAATTTGAGCAAAATGGAGATGCAAGGTTTTGTTCTGACAGTAGTGATAGGATACTTGTGAATGACGGTAATTTGTAAAGACCAATGACGTGGTCTGAAAAACTCCCGCCAAAAGCCACCTGACTCCTCTGACTTTTACATGACTGTTTCAGGCTTTGCAGGGCGACTCACCGCAGCACATGCTCACCATATTGTAGTGTTTCCTTATATAACTCAGTCAATAATAACTCAGTGCTGCCTTTACAACTACAGTGAAACAATTTCTTGGGGATCAGGCAGCATATTCACACTTCATAGAACATGTTGCTGTGTGGGGAGCCTCTGGAAGCCCTCTTATGCCGACCTGTGATGCTGGTGGGCTTGGAAGGGATGGGGATGGTTGGTAGTCGTGTCCTGTTGGTTCAGGGCATCGAATCGGAGACCTTCTGTTCAGAAGACTGTTTCCCTACTGTTAGTTCACCTGTAAAGTAATTTTCTATTCAATATGGAGAAGGAAGGAGAGAGGAAGGTGACCCTGTCATTCTACGCTTTCTGGCGTACAATCAGATCTTAGGGTGGGGTTTAGCCCCCTACTAGCATGCCGTTTAAGGGGCTCGAAAGTTCAGAAACAGACTTGGACAGTTTCATATGAAACCTGCACATACGGTCATTTCAGTAATGCACTGGCTCAACACAAATGTACTTTCCCAGCACATGGAATTTGTATTCACTCACACGCAATGGAAAAAAATGAACAATCTTCAACCAGTGGTAAAATATTACTCGCCACACCGGAGTCGTTTGAGCACTAATATGCGATTGCTGACTCGATTCTAGACTTCCATGCTAGTAGTGGAGTAGGCTGCTGAAGTGGGGTAGGAGGAAGGAGTTCTGAAGTGAAGTAAATACGCTCAGTGACTCACAGAGTGGAACAGTGAAGAACACACAGGCCCACAGAAACGGTGTGAGACACAGAGACCTGAAAAGGAGAGAAATCCCCCTTTTATTCATCTCAGGCAGAGAGAAAGAGAGAGAGAGAGAAAGAGAGAGGAGTGGTAAAGCTTAGGTCAGCCAGCCCAGCGTAAAACAGACGTTAAAGAGTTAACCAGAAATTTCGTCATTCCGGTCAAAACTATCAGGTCTTCATTTGACTCACAGTCCTGGGAACAGAGAAACACTCTTAACAGATTTCTTAAGACCCCTTCCAGTTATGAGCCACAATTTAGCAACCAAATCTCAAAATGCTGAAATATTGTTAATGTAAAACGGGTCACTGTTCCCAGGCCTGTCGAACAGATCTGCTTTCGCTGAAAAGCGAATGGAAATTCTTAGCTCTTTTTTTCTTTAGGTCAGAGTGAAACTGGGTACGAGGGAGGGTCTCTAGACAGGAGGGGGCTGGTGGGAAAGTGGAGGGCAAACAATGCTAAGCTATGAGATATTAAAAAAGCTGTTTTTTAAAATGATGACCAGTAAGATGAACTAACAAGACATATAAATTTAAAATCTAAATTTAAAAATCTATTACATTTTTACAGTGGAAGCTGCAGCAGGTGATCCTGTAGGAACTTGGAAGTGTGTTTAAAAAAAAAAAAAAAAAACTGAACTGAAGCAAATCACACCTCCTACTTTCAGCCCTCCTTCTAAAGGCCTGACTAGTCCTGGCAGAGAGTGTAGGAGAGAGCTGCACAGTGTGTTGTGGAATTTTTCCTCACAACTACACAAACTCATCAGCATCCCATTCAGAGCCAGCACAGGATTCACAGAGAAGCAGAGTCACTGATCTGGACCATGCCCAGCTTTATTCGCCAAGGAGCACAGCAGAACAACAGGCGCTCTTACTGGTAGAACCTAAAGCCCAACTAAACCCCCCACCGTACTCAGGCTCTTCAACAGAAACGTGCTTGTTAAAGTAAACGTGAAAAACACAGTTTTTTTTTTTAGTTTTTCCGTTTTATGTTTTTGATATATTTGTATGCACTGTGTAATTGTACACAGCGTGCAAGATAACAGTTTTGTAACGTGGGTTGAGTTTCAGAGCCCCGCAGGTGGATAAGTCTTACTTTGCAAGCTTGTAGAAAGTACTCAAATAGAACTCAGTCTGAACTTAGTGAAGGACGTGTCTTCCAAGGCTGTGGGTGGATTATCTATTTAGGGTTACGGAAAAAAAAAGATAGTGCAGTATTTTGTGGCTGTATTTTATCGATACATGAAAGTATAAATATTTTATTGTATTAACATAAAGTAAGGTATTCATGACGGTGTCGGTCAATGTCTGCTTAACAATCTAATTTCACTGCAGTAATAAGACCGGACTGAGACTGAGAAATCTGACTGGAAACTCGATCTCGTTAGTTAAAACAGGTTGACAGACGTTTTCCTTTGGGGCCAAAACTAGCAGAAAAGGGTTATAAGCCATAATATAATGCAGTGGATTATATGACTGATACTGGTACAAAACTCGATATCTGCAAAATAACACCTTTACAGCAGAAGGAAAAACAATACTTACATAAGCGTTTTTTACTTTCAATATCAAAAACGTTTGGCCGTTTTCTTTTGGTCCATTCATTACGAAATTCACACATGACATGAAAAACAATAGGCATTTTCACATTATGCCAAGAACGGAATTTGACCAAAAACGGAGAGACAAGGTTTTGTTCCGACAGTAGTGATAGGATATTGCGATATTCAGCATGCGGCAGTAATATCGTATCATGACTTCAGTGATCATGGATTGGTCATTCCCATTCTTATCTACTGCTGTCATATCTACATCACTGTAATGTTGGTTTAGCTTACGAGACAGAGACATCAGATCTTCTCTTTCTGAACCTGTGAGTGACGGTAATTTGTAAAGATCAAAGATGTGGTCTGAAAAACTCCCGCCAAAAGGCACCTGACTCCTCTGACTTTTACATGACTGTTTCAGGCTTTAGTGCGACTCACCACAGCACATGCTCACCATATTGTAGTGTTTACTTACATAACTCAATAATATAACACAGTGCTGCTTTCACAGCTGATGTACACTAGCAGTTTGGACACACCCAGCTAAAAGGATTTTGCTGGTGGTCTTAAAGACTCTACAGGCTTAACGGCTCCAAATGATGAGTCTGGTATACCACATATACCCTTGATGTACCACAGTATT
The DNA here is from genome assembly GCA_024036415.1 of Prochilodus magdalenae. Classification (NCBI taxonomy): domain Eukaryota; kingdom Metazoa; phylum Chordata; class Actinopteri; order Characiformes; family Prochilodontidae; genus Prochilodus; species Prochilodus magdalenae. Next base: position 411,655 of record JAMWET010003671.1, on the reverse strand, counting down.
ATAATTCTCCATCTCTTCGCCTCTAATATAGATTTAGTGGTGTAAAAACTTTGATCTCTTTTTCTGCACTGTGTAAAAGCTCTGGTTCCTCTTTCAGTTTAGTGAATATTCATGATGGCCAGACTAATAGATTCGGTCAAAAGCCAATAATCAACCTCCACCGCTAGTTAAGAACGCTGTTTATCCTCCTGTAAAGATAAAGATTAGGAGAACCTTCTAGGAGGAGCTGTGTCTAAACTTTTGACTGGTACTGTATGTAAATGATCTTGTATTCTGATTGGCTGTCCTGCGTCGTGCCTCATTCAAAAAGCAGTCTCGGTTGGAACATTTCTTTTAGGCGTAATTGGGTGGCGCTGTAGACTGCATAGGTGGATATATGCAAATGTGTTGGTTTTCATGACATCACAAAATCAGTGAATTCGGAGCGGGGCTTGTTTGCACCCTAGTTTGCATGTATGGACTGTTTGAATGTTGTTAAACAGCGTTTACATGTGACATCAAACTGACAAAAACGAATGTCTCATATTTAAAATTTTCTATGTTTACTATATTTTATATTCCTGCTATTAATGACTCCACAGAGCTTCGAAATGCAGGGATTTTTTTTTTCTCTTCTACAACACATACAAGAATGTGATATTGATTTGAGAGGAATATACATGTCAGTTGAAAGATTAATCATACACAGAGAGAGAGAGAGACGTCACGTGTGGTTAGGAGTGACTTGATTCAGAAATTGAATTACCCACAGAGAAAAGTTTTCCTTTGACTGTTCATGTCAAACCAACATATTTCCATTCCACGCTAAAGCAGGCGCTTCTCTGCGTACGCCTCAGCCAACAACATTTCTCAGAAAGTTCAGAGACAGTTTCTGAGATTTGAAGCTGAAGCGTTAGTGCGGTTAGGTAATTTCTCTAAGGCCAACATAAAGATTGCTCAATTTACAGGCCTGGCTTTTTCCCTTGTACGCGTATTCCCACGTAGGGCGACTGCAAATATTGACCCCTTCTGAAGAGACTTTCGGCGAATCGAAAGCCAAAGACCCGGTCGAATTCCGCTGATCTCCATCCCCAGACGTCAACCCGAGACACGCCTGTAGTTCTGCTCGGCTTTTGCAGAAGTGAAGCGATATTTTCCGTCAACACATTTCTTGGTTCCCTTTTCAATATAAAGTTTATATTGTGCTAAAATTTCAGCGTGACCCCTGTGTACGACACTGACTTTGCAGCTTCCTCGTGATCTAAAAGAAGAACATGTTTTACAGAAGTGAGAATCACTCTGCTTTAGTCAGGGGATATTGGACAGCGAGATGGATTCGGTGATATTCACTCCGACCCAAAAAGTATCCAGGCACCCTTTGACTTCAGCTACTTTAAGATGCACCACCTGCATGTACAGTATGAGCTCCATAGAAGAGCACTGGCAATAGAAACGGGACATTTAGGAGCAGCTACATATCGAGCAGTGGAGCTGCGTTCCGTGGAGCGATGGCACTCCATTCAATACCTATGGCACAAGTTGGACCGATCCAGAACATCATCCATCATCTGCACCTGACCTCACTAACGCTCTTGAGGCTGCATGCAATCACATCTTCAGAGCAATGTTCCAAGATCTAGTGAAAACTGCATAAGCAGGCAACTGTAAAATATTTCTGTTAAAATTTAATAAAAAAATAAATAATAATAATAATAACAATAATAGTAATAATGAAAAAAACCAAGATGATTCTAATCTCAGAAGATGAGGGGAAATGTACAATCTGTTTTTTCTACTGAAAGTGAAACTTGGGGTGATAAAACAAAAAAAATCCCCAAACGGTCATGTTGATTTCTCTTATTCCAGGAAATGGAGTTCGACACACAGCGTTTCTGTTGAGGTCAGAGTTCACCATAGAACCATGCCCAGAATTTCTCCCAAAAATGGGTCTGAAGATTCGGCAAGTAATGCAAACGAGCAGGCGGAGATTCTTCACACGTCATGCACAAAAAAAGATTTCTAAAGTCACTATATATTCATTAAAATGTCTGAGCACCAAAAGTGGCTCTTTGGTGGCAGCCAAGGGTCTTTAAGAGGGTACACCTGAAGATCTCCCTTTAGAGTCAACCAGTGTCGTACGCAATCTTCCCATGGCAGGGCTGTGATAAGTTCAACCACATCTTTGGGTCCTTGAAGCCAATTCTACTCAAGATGAAACTCCAGATTACAGCCATGGGACTGCTTTAGTGCTCTTATGATGCTAAATAAATATTGAGCATGAAATAGCACAGGAAACATGAATATCAGAATGGTTTTGGTGTCATGTTTTGACCCATGTGCTAACCACAGGCACTGCAGCGTGTTACAGTGGTATGCTGCCCCCACACGTCTCTCAGAATAAACGTGTGTGGAGAAGCAACACTCATTTCACTTTTTGTACATCAATTTCTAAAGAGTGGGCAGTTCCCCACTGACTTCTATTAATATTCAAAACCATCGAAATTCATATTTGAGCCAACCTCAATTAACATGTAAGTCACACTTCCTGGATTCATGATCGCCTCTGCTTACCTCTCTCACCAAGGAGATACATGAACTGGCTGTTTCGCAAAGCTTTTATAATGTTAGCGCTGTTTTATTACGTTCGTTTTTTTTTTACATTGTGATATTTTTTACCACCATGATCCCACTGTTTTTAGTAAAGTTTTGTGCAATTTGTTAAGATTATTTTGTAATTTATTATACTAAGAAATAAAATACAATTTGAAAATAAAAAAAAACTGACATTAAAGAATTATATTTAAAAAAAAAAATCCCCAAGTTCCTTCCAATTGTCATGTACTTAATAGGCAAATTTTAAACTTCTTCCATTTTGTATATTTAGTATGCCATTTTTTTTTTTTTTTGGAAAAAGTTGTGGCACTTTTTGAAAAGGTTGTTTTGCTATTTTAGGTACCTTTTTGTTGTTTTTGCAACAGTTTTTGCTGTTTTTGACTTAAAATTTTGACTCATTATTGACTTGGATTATTTTGTAGAGTTTCTGTTATTTTACAAAGACGTCCCAATTCCTTGGCATACATCTTTTCATAATTTGTTTTGCCGTTTTGTGGTCAGCTTCTCCTGAAATAAAATTGCCGCCATTTTATTTGTAAAGTTTTTGCAAAATTCTTACGTTTTTTTCCCCCTTCCATCCTGTAATGTAGTCTTCTCTTGTTAGTTCACACGCTGAAATGTCAGTGGGAGTCACGGTGCTGAGCTGCTTTTTAATCTGATATAATCTGTTGATTTTTATCATTGCAACTTAATTTTTCCACTGAACATACATTCTTTTAATCACATTCCCCGCAATCAGCAAACACACAACCACAAACACGTCTTTCTGATTTTAAATTCCTTTATTTAATATTTCTAATTAAAGTTACAATTTTCCACACACTGATTTAAGCTATTCACAATGATCTGCTTAATAAGTCGGGCTCCTGCTGGCAGTTAGATTTATTTCCCCCGTATAAGCTAAGGTAAAATTACATCCTGTTCACTCAGTTCCCTCCAAATGGCACAGCCCTGGCAGCTCGTTGTGTGTGTGTTGTCCTGTGCAAAAATATGACAAATTATTATAAGTCTAAAATAATCTGTTGTGTCACCATCTGAAAATGAGCAATGCTGGAGGCAGCCTCCTCTTTGGACCCAAAGGCAAAAGAGAAAGAACAACAGAATTAAAGTTCCCTGAAACTTAGACAAGAAAGAAACTCACAGTTGTTTTTAATTGGCAGGAAGGCTACAGCACTGAGGTCCTCAGAAATGAAGCACAGTTAAGATTACTCATATTGTTCCCTAGGTTTCTAAAACTCCTGCCACACATCGTCACACCGAATTGGAATCACTCAAATTCAGCCACACACTTCACACCACAGCAAAGCATCTGTGTTCAGGTCGAATCGATCTTGGCATTTCGGCTCGGGCTTCTTGGAGAGGCAGAAAAGGCAAAAACACAAGGCAGGAAACAGAACCGGCAGCACCAAACCTCTCTGCTCCAAATCATTAGCTCCTACACTACGTCAATAAAACCTCAAAATCTCAACTGCGCAATCAGGAATGCTTCCAGAAAGATTGGGAAACGCAAAGAACATGACACAAGTGCTAATTTGCTTCACGGAATATTCAAGGTGGAAATGATGTAACACGTGAACACTTTACTGCATATACACACAATTATTAAAAAAAAAAAGTTCCCGCGTTCTTTTTAAAGGGGAGGCCAGCGCGAATCTCAACTCTTTAGGTAACATTTTTAATGATAAATCTTAAATATCATGAAACAGAATAAAAAAAATAAGAACATTAATTCACTGAATATCTTTAACTGAGGGTCAGAATGCCCCCTCCTGGTACCAGGAGGAATCTCTCTTTCCTTGGTCCATGATTTTTGTTTCAGTCTATCCAATCTACTTTAATGGACCCGAACCATCCCATCCCCCCACCTCCCCCCTGCTCAATGAAAACATTGCCTGGGTGGGGCAAGATGTTGCCCACATGTGAGGGATCCACCTTTGTTACACAAGCTCGACGTAATTGGCTGGAAACATTCCGAAATGGCCGTCAGGGCTGTAACCTCGCCACCAGCCTTCATCAATCATCTCTATGCCGGTGATTATGTCATCTGGGTCAAAAGAGATCTCGGTGTCGTCAGCTAAGGAGAAAAAGAAACAGACCGTTAATACGTCATGTACTTTACAGCTTTTCTCATCTTAACTGAAATCAAACGGTTCCATACAGACACAGTGACCAAGAGCATATTCATATCTTCCCTTTCCTAACTCTTTCTTCCATTACATTAAACCCAACTCCAGCCGGTCAGAGTGAAACCACCGCTGTGTAATGAGCAAGTACTGTCAGCTCGACTGCCAACTCCTGACTGCTGTGATGGTGAAGGAGGAGGAGGGGAATGTATCTGTGCAGAGTATAAGTGTTTTCAGATTTGTATGCTTGTCCTGTTTGCCTGTTTGAAGACATACTTCTCTTTATTCTTTTATTTATTAAATAAATAATAATAATACTAATTTCACCCATCAGTAATCTGAGTATGTACATGCAGAACCTGAGTATGTACATGCAAAACAACAATACATCATTATCCAATTTCAGCCCTTGTCTGATAAGGTGATCAAAATGAGACAAGTTTGGGTTTTTTTTTTCCAATCTGAATGACTAAACTGAAAAAAGGCCCACAAGTCGTTTGGTTAAAGCATTATTAATTTAAATATACATTTAGTAACTATCAAAAACTTCAACCTAAGGTTGAATATTCAATGTACAATTATGCATTATCTTCATTTCACGTTTACATGGTTTTTTTTTACATTTAAAAATTAAGTGGCTCACTTATGGTAAAGGGAAACTTAGGGCCAGAGTTCACTTAAGATGTTTTATGCAACTGCATGCAACCTCAGTGTGTATTTGGTTTGTCTGGTTTGGTTGTGTCTGGTTTCTTTTGTTTGCACGTCTGTGCAAACAAAGCCACATGAAGAACAGCAGCCAAGGAAACACTGAACAGACAAACCGATCAGGAATTCATGCCAACTCAACCCATCCTACCAGTATGTGTCAGCGCTTGCAGCTTTGTCCAATCACAGCATTACTACAGCTCTAAATACACGATTTGGTAAAGTGCTTTCAAAATGAAGCATGCAGCGACATGCTGGGAAGCCGCAGTCTCAGCGCCTGATATCTAAGCTAAGCCGGCCACAGCTATTGTGATATTGTCAGTTCCATTGTGACTGCTGTGACTAAGACTTTCCAAGAGAGGTTATTCTTCATAAGGGTACATGACACTTGTATAAGCTCACAATAACAGCTGACATGTCCTTACATAAATGTTTATGAATGCTCAATCGCTATAAAGATTACATTTGATCAAAGCTACCTCATGCAGGGCAGATGATGCTTCTTGGAATAAGCATTTAGAGCCATTTGTGTAGGGTTATGTCAGCTGTCATGCCAGGCTTATGGAGGCGTCATGTATCCTCACGAACAGTATTATAAGTAAAGCGTTGTCGTAGATTTTAAGACAGATAACCACACAGCGATTATGAAGGTGTCGACAGTTATAAAGGCTGCCTGCCATTCATAAAGCATTGAAACACATGTCTTTCTATTATTTTGAATGTCAGTTATAAATTCCATTCCTGTCTAAGTCATGCATAAAAACCAATCACAAGCAGTTTTGGACATATTATTTTATTTTAATTTTTTAAAATGTGCCACTACTGGAGGTTTTTTTTTTAGTACCACCTTGTGAAGTGCATCAGGAGGTTTCAACTGAACTGAACTGTTAGATGTACAACACATAGTGTGAAAATGTCTGTGATGTTATATCTTTTTCATATCAGCCTCACACTCTTCACAGTAATCTTGACAAATAACTGCATGGTGGGTCATTTACCAGTAAAAGGACTCGTCATGTTAGCACGATGGATGTGCCAAGAAGTTTGAATTACGCATAACATGCGGCTTCTTTGGTAAGTTTGCTGGCGAGTTGCCAACAGTAGTGGCGAGAGTGTTTCAGGTTTAGAAAGACATCTGGTTATTGTGAGACATGTAGATCAGGACTTCTCATGATCGGTTTATTAAGGCTCCTGTAATTGGGTCGAATTGATTTCTGCCAAAATCTGGATTTACGTGGTCGTTACATTATTTTGCACACACAGTGCTGTACTAAGGCAATAAGGAACTTCAGATTACGGTGATTTCAAATGCAGGGTCCTCAAGTTTTCAAAAAAAAAATAAAGGTGCATTGTTCTGTCAGTTGTAAAGTCATTTGATATGAAATGGTTTATTGCAGAGGAATTTGCAGACTCAGATTTCCTTGCTGTGGTAGTAACAGAAACCAGAGGTCACAAAAAAATAGACTTTTATTTACCATCCAAACCCACCAGCGAACCAACACGCCTCTATACATGTAGTGTTAATAAATTAACAATAGCCGTAAAATCCGGTACAGCCTTTTCTTTGGGGGCTATTTTGCTGGGCATTCCTGGCAGAGTTGCATCTTGTCTATCGTCATAACAATCCCAAAACAACATCTCAGACATCAGACAGTGTACTGATAACCATTTCATGTCAGTAACTAACACTTTTGATGTCTGGTCCCCATAGCCACCACTCTAAACACCCTGACTCTCTAGATCAAAGCATTGTCAATCGCACCTCTCAGAATGACTGTGCTTAATCTTAAGGATTAATCATTCAAGTGTTCTTTGTTGGGCCTAATCAAATCTTAACCATGACAAAAGTTACTCCTGCACACACAACTTTCTTTTGTTACTTCAGTTAGGCACTCAACATCACCGTCCTGACAAAGGAATCGCCACCGCAAGAGTTCTGTGGTACTCACCAGCCTGGTAGTCGTAAAGCGCTCGAGCACAGACACCACGATCTCCCGCATCCTCGTAAATGTTCTGCTGCTCCACCTGACAAAGAAACAGCACAGTCATGCACTGAACCCCCTCATTTTCAACACTTTAGTTTATTATGAGACAGAAGAACTATACAGAACTTCTTCTGAACGGCCTACGGTGGTGAAACATCTGAACGGCAATAAGAGAACTGTTTCTATTGTCCTCGTGACCACATGACTGGCGCTAAACCATCTACCAAGTGGGAGTGGCTAATTTAAGGGCTTAAGAACTTCAGATGTGATGTAGTTCAAGATTAAGAGATTGAAGAGTTAGGGAGAAAGTGTGCTGGTAGTGAGTGCTGGACCTGAGGCGCATCCTCGTAAATGTTGTCTGGCTCCGTTACTGCCTCATACTGAGGCTGCTGCTCCACATGAGAGTTATACTGATCACTGACCACATCTGTGTGTGAGACAAAAAGAGAGAGAGAGAGAGAGAAAAAAAGAGAGAGAGAGAGAGAGAGAGAGAGAAAAAAAGAGAGAGAGAGAGAGAGAGAGAGAGAGAGAGAGAGAGAGAAAAAGAGAGAGAGAGAGAGAGAGAGAGAGAAAAACAAGAAATATGGGGAATAAAACAAAATGAAAAAGAAAGAATAAAAGAAAGACAGAAAAAGACACGGAGAACAGTAATACACAGAGGAGAAAAAAAAATATGAGTGAGCATGATACAGGGAATAAGAAAAGACAGATAAGAACCATATAAAAAGAGAAAGATAAAAAGAGATGAAGGAGAACCAAAAAAAAATAAAGAATGAGTGAGTGAGAAAAAGAAAGAAATGCACAAAGAAAAACAGGCGCAGGGAGAGAGAGGGAGAGACAGCAAACAAAAAGGCAGAGAGAAAAAAAATACCAGAGCAAGAGAGGGAGAGGGAAAGAAAATAAAGAGACAGTCAGTCAACCATCCCGCACTGTCGTCCTCTGTCCACAAGGTGGTGCTCCGGTTGTTAATGATGCATGAGGCCACACAATGAGGACATAATGAGAGGAAGCAATGAGGCTTGAATAGCTGATGGTTGGCAGTGTGAGTGTGTGGCCCACCTTCATACTCCGCCTCCTCTACAGTCTCTGGTTCCTCATACTCAGGTGCTGGGGGCTCCACGACTTTGGGTTCTACTCACACACACACACACACACACACACACACACACACACACACACGCATGGAAACACGTCTTTCACTCTGTGAAAATTTACGGAGTCGGTCAGGCCTCCGCGTCAGTGTGAACTCCACCCAGCAGGAGATTGTGCAAAGCAAACAAATCCACTTTCTCTTTAAGACCAACACACAGCCCCACAATCTCACTCCATTCACTAAGTGCATGCTGTAAGGACTGGCCTGGTGGCTTAACACCCACCACATGCTCTTGTTTTTAGACGTGCTCCTGAGGTTTGTGCACACGTGATGTTGCGTATGAAGTGTTAGTATCCATATAAACATGCAATGTATGGTAAATAATAGATTTCAGATTTTGTAAATCAGTGTTGGGGTGTTACAAAGTAACATGTCGTGTAACATTTATCATCGGAATTATAATGTGCTTCCGTTACAGGTCCGCTGTTGTTGTTTTTAAGAAGTAGATCTATCTGAAGCTGTTACCAATGGCTAAACACTACAGTGTTGGAAAACCAATGTTTATGTGTTGAAAGTTGAGTCAACTAAAGACTACTGATATCATGAATAGAAAGACGAGAGAACGGAATGATCTGGCTTTAAAAATCTGTGACGAAGCCAAACTCCATAGGTCAGCAGTCCTGGCAAACCTTCAATGACCCTGGAATTCTGGAAAAACAGTACTCGACCCTAGGCACCCAAGATTAAATGTTCCTAATTGGCTTCACCATGAATCGGAAAAGCAGAGTTGTGGCTCAGCATCAGTGTGAACTGCATGCAGTGATCACGTACCCACATCAGAACAATTTTAACTGCACAAATACATTTGTTTCTCTCTGTGGACTGCGAGACAGTCATACACCTCATCTGTCGAAGGACCTGATCGTTCAGATATAAAGCTGATGGATGATAAAGAGAGAAGCCTTCAGCTTCAACTACACAAACAGCGGCTCTGAGAATCTCCTCACCATGTTTATAAATATTACACACTGAAGTGGCTGTTTCTAACCGGTTACAAAAGATTCTCAAACAGCATCAACCATCCATAATTTAGACCAAGCAGAGCTGGCTGTATCCTCTACCAGTGCTGGGACAGCAGCATGCTTTCTGAATGATCATGTTTACTCTGGTTGGCAATTTCTTTCTAAATAAAGCTCTGAAATGGCTGTTGGGGTTTCCCTTGTGCTTTCCAGTTGGTACAGACTTGTGTGGGTTTTAGAGAGAAGGGTGAGGAAAACAATAGTGCAATTTCTTTTTTCCAATATGTAATGAGTAATCCCACTACCGCTTTAGAGACGTAACATGAGCGGTGAAAAAGACGAGAGGTTCCCACTGTAGTGGAGTCTGGAGTCTCTTACTGATCGTCATTTGGTCCTTTGGCAGACCTCCACCTTTGGTTACTCTGCCAGTCATCTGAGTATGGGTTTCACAGTGGTGCCTAGTGCTTGAGCCCTGATGATTGCAGTCTGTGATGTTATTAGGAGACGCTGTTTAACTATATTTAGAACAATTACAGACCAAAATGAAACATAAGCGAACCGTCTTGATGATGACGCACATATTTACCTTTTAACTTCTACCGAAAAGCGTTGAAGAAAGAATTCCGTATGTAAGACAATGAAACTTGGCTGCTCACAAAACATGCTGCACCGTTTTTGTTTGGCTCATACAGGTAAACAGCATGCTCAGCAGTCAAGGCGGTGGATTCCGCTGACTGGCGATGGGTTTTTCATGCATGTTGTTAGTAATTTGTAATGGATTACTTGTTTTGAGTAACTTCCCAACACTGTTTGTGACATAATGACCACATTCTCCGAACTATAACATGTTTATATGGTTGTAGCACAGTTATGTTTTGGCTCATAGGCCAGCAGAAGCCGGTGGGGAGAGGGAGAGAGAGAGAGAGAGAGAGAGAGAGAGAGAGACAGAGAGTGAGTGAGTGAGTGAGTGAGTGTGTGTATGTGTGTGTGTGTGTGTGTGTGTGTGTGTGTGTGTGTGTGTAAATGCAAAGAATAAGTGATAATGGGGGGGAAACAGACACTCCACACAGGCTACACTGCACACAAAGCACACTGTATGTGATCTATGGCGTGATGGGTCGCGTTTAACTGCTCGTATGTAAATGCTAAGAGAGCTAATTCATCTACAGCATTTCCAAGTTCTCTGAAAATATTTCTATATTTAATGCAAGTAGGCTCAAAACAATGTGTGCATACATCAGAGGGTGGGTCGCACCAACAACAAGGATTACGTTTGTGAGCTGTGAGAATTAATGATTGCTTTTACGTCTGTCTTTAAACAGTGTTATCAGACCCGGAGGCAGAGACGACTACTTAAAGCACAATCATTATCAAAAGAACTGTTGCACCCAGAAGGAGGTGTGGGAGTGCGGTGCTGTTGGGAAGGAAGATAAAGGTGACCAGGATCAATAACTGATGATGCATTTAGACTGATATGGGGAATATTTATTGAGCTACACATACAGAAGTCTGTCTCTCAGTATGGCGTCGGGCCGCCATGTGTGCTAACACAAAATCTTAGACATCTCAGCATGGAGTTACACAGGTTCCTAATGGTGTCCTACAATATTCCTTTCAATGCAGCTTGAATATTCTCGCACATGGAGACTCGTCGCTAAAGACGTCCATGACAGTGGACCATCATGGTGGCGTGCCAGACCATCATGCTTACGTCACAGGTGCAGCCAAGCATTAAACCTGAATCACCTCCATATCTTACTATGTCAAACATACCCACCACAGTTTTCGTTCTGGGTGCAACTGTTTTTCGATGATGATGTATATACACAAACTTAATTGGTAATCTGAATCAAAAACTCATTTGATCTAAATGCAGGATTACATTGTCGGTTTAAATGTGTCCCTGATTATTTTGAAACTGGGTCTGAAGTTTGGTGCATCATGGCTCACAGATATAACTTAATATAATGTAAGTTTAACTTTGTCCTTCCTGGTGCAAACCACCTATAAGGCTTCAAATAAGAAGATAATCTTTGTCGTATGCAAAAGTTTCGAGACTCAAACTGTTGCATACGGCTTTGACAATGTAAAATGAACGGATATGAATACAGGCATCCGTCAGCCCCTGTTCATTACCAAGACAGAATCGTCACACACGGTGTGTTTTTTGTTTTAGAGCTCTACTTGGCTTTACAATATGTGCCGTGTTTGGATGTGTGCTCAATGTGCGCGTCTGGATGTGTAAGTGTGTACCTGCGGCTGGTACAGATGGAGTTTGGCGCACAGGAGAGCGAGTTGGCTCGGGCTCATAAGGCTGCTTAGACAGAAAAGGGCTTTTCAACCGCCCTGAGACACAAAGACACAAAGAATGAAAAGACACGAGTTTCCTACAGAAGAAGATGAAATGAGGGTCGAGCGGAGGTTAGTAACAACATGCAGAGAGAAAGAGAGAGACACAATACTGTACATAACACACATACAACAGCAGGCAGATATAGACAGGACTACAATGTTAACTACAACAGTGCAGCGGCAGCATTTGTATCATCACTGCTCACTATCACACCGATGCCTGCAACACGCACTGAGCAAATTTTTCAGACTAGGAATAATGAAAAACAGGCGATTTAATCATACAGCGTCTTAAGAACGACCGTTCTTACGACTGACAGACAGACGTGTTCTTATTTAGGATTAGTTTCCAGGTAAGATCTCACTCAGGTACACACTAAAGCACAAGGATGAGAATAACTCTGCGGTTTAACACACCACTGATTTTCTCAAGAGTCTGAGAAGAAACTTCCAGGAGGATACTGGTGAACGAGGCCACTCGTTTCTTAGGGAGAACTCTGGAACTCTCTCCCTTCGCAAGTCTGGCAATCTAATTCTTTTCCATTTTCATTCTTTTCCAATTGAAATTAACCTCATACATTTTCTCTCTCGCTTATAATCTTCTCCAAAACCTACGCTACTTTTCCTTCAGGCTTGTGCTGTCTTTATGTGGTTTGCTTTACTGTCTGGTTCTTTGTTCTACGTATTGATATGTTCAATGTACTGATTTAATGGTAAGTGTCTTGCAGACCGAAGACATCATAAGCAACATATTATTATTATTATTATTATTATTATTATCATTATTATTATTATTATTACTATCAGTAGTAGTAATAGTAGTATTAGTGGTAGTAGTTTTCCACATGTACACAGCTAGGCTAAAAACTGCATTGAAGCTCCTTATACATATAAGCATGCTTCTATGGTCTTTCAGATTCAAATGATGGGAGTCAAGTTCTCTGATTCAAAGAGGAAAAAGACGTGTAGATTGTTACCAGAATACAATACGAAAACCTGGTAAGCATGCTCATGTTCCAATGGAGACATGCTGCAGGCATCGCATTTGGAATGAGTGTATATACACTAAAATAAATAAATAGTTAGTTTAATCCAGTATTAGTTATATACATGTCTATATATTAACCATTGCTTTCTGTTTGTGCTAGCACTTAAAATACGGTCTCAACTTTTTCAGAATTGAGGTTTCTACAACTGAAGGCACTGTACATTAGCTGAGGGATACGATAACTACTGCTGTAGATGCTTACCATCATGCGGTATGTCAGTAAAGATATACAGTACGCAGCGGGCTGACCACATTAGCCTAACGTACAGATACAATAGGCATTTTTCTGCTTAAGGTGATTTTGCATGCTAGCCAGTGGTCCTACTGTTTAAGTGGTTGGTGAGTTTAGAGAGGCGGGGTTCAGGACAGTGGAATGTCCCAGTGGGACAGTGGTATGATTTTTAGCTGTGCCGTGCCATTTAATTTCCCCCAATATCTGCAGTGACTGCCAGTTGCCATACAGAGTATCAGACAAGACTGCAATGCCCATTACTGTAGCAGTAGCAACACAGTATTTCCAATATCGACAAAAGAGAACTAAACTAATCAACTAACTAAACAAATCCCCAAAATTAAATGTTTTAAATGTTCACAGTGATGGGGACCATACGTATAAAGACTCTGGTGCCTCTATGAACTCCCTCACTGGAAGCTATTACACAAAATGCCTATGAACTAAGTAACTGATGTCTGAGACTTTGGTTTATGATGGTCGAAAGGTCATTACCACCCCACCCCTCCTCCATGTGTCTAACAATTCGAGGTCTACAGCTATTTTTGTTATACTATTCAAATTCTTAATTTGCAATTTGTATCAATAGGTTTGGCTCTGCAAGTCTGTCTTCTGTTTGGTTAGATGTTAGACACAGGGAAAATAAATAAATAAATCACACTTTTGACCGAAGTTTTCCACTATTGGTCTCAGTGAGCTACAAATAAGACTAACTAATTAAAGGCCCATATCCTACACGCATTTACACACAACCTATGATGTTTATGTCCCCCAAATTTTACTTCAATATGACCATTTCCTCTTTCTAACACCCCAGTGTTAACCTCAAGTCTATATTATTCACCACATGGGCTACAGTAGGCAAAAACAGCAGGGACAATAAGTCCTGGCCAATTACGGCTGTGTTTTACTGAGTCTTTCTGAGGCTGTGTCTTTCCTACTGAGCTCTATTACGATTGGCTTCACGTGTATTGTAATTAATTCAAAAAGCAGTCAAGGCTGAAACACCCCTAAGAATTTCAGCAATAGTGGGCAGGACTACTGTTTCCATGTAAAGTGATTCCAGATACTATCATTAATATGACATATCTAAACTCATAAGACACATGTAGGCTGACTGGTGGTTTTGATAGTAATAAAATAGCTGTATTGGTGTTGGAGTAACTGCAGCCCCATCACCACCAATATGTGACCAATATTTGAAGGGGTAACTACACTGACTATGTAGCTGTGTTGCAAAATCAGTGATACTACATGTGATTCCCTTGCACATGGAGTGTTACTGTTCTGAGGACAATATATAAGCTGCACCTTATTTCCTCATTCCTCCTGCATACGGTGGGGGTGGGGCACCCACACATTAAACATGTTAAATCAATGTTAAACTTTATTTCCATATTCAAAACTGCAAATCTCACACCAGCAGAACCCAACAACTTTAACTCGGACATACTGCGAGTCTGTATCTGTGTTAGAAGAAGTGCACATGAATCTGGCGAACCTGGTGAGTAACAAGCAGTCAAGAATCTCCTGCAGCTTGTTTGGACTTGTGCTGTGAACTGGAGCGAACTTAACACTTCAAACAACCCCTCCTCCTTCCCTTCTCACTTTGCTTAACACAGCATGCAAATTCAGTGTTACTGAAATAAACGGCTTCTTTTAATAAAGAGGGACGGATTGTATCTGACTTAATAAAAGTGACATGTGAGTTTATGTATCTATTAATGGAGCCTCTCAAGATTTACAAATATCTCCACTGACGTAAAGCCATGCAGTTTGTATAAGTCCTCATTGATGGCCCAAACAAATGCTCTGCTTGACTGCACTAATTTTAAATTGCTATACAGAGTTTCCCTTTCCCTGCAGGTTTAGTGCTTCGAGGTCTAGAGCTATTTTCGTTATACTATGTAAATGTAATTCTATAGTTTCATCTTTAATTCTACAGTTTGAATTTGCATTTGGTATCACCAGGTTTGGCTCTGCACGTCTGCCTTCTTTTGTTTGCGTAGATGTTAAACAGTGGCTAAAACTCTGGCAAAGCTGTGAGCAGTTAGTCACACTTGTGGCCTCAGGGAACTACAAATAAGAACCAATTAAAGGCCCATATCCTACACGTATTTACACGACTGATGACGTTTTTGTGTGTGTTTATGACTCAAGTTGCTTTCAATGTGACCACGTTCTCTTTATTTCACCTCAGTGTTAATCTCAAAGCATTGATTATTCAGTACATGGCCTACAGTAAGCAATACAAGCAGGGACAGTAAGTCCTGGACCATTAAGGCTGTGTTTTTACTGAGCCTCTCCTACTGAGCTCTATTCGTTTTTGGCTTGGCATGTATTGTAATTCACTTAAAAAGCAGTCAAGGCTGATACACTCCTTATAACTTCAGGAATGGTGGGCAGGGCTGTTGTTTACATGTAAATGGGACCCATAATGTTTTCTGTTTTTTCTCTTTCCATTACCGTGTTGTAGCTTTTTGTGCATGTAAAGACAGTCAGCAAAGTTGTAAAGCCCAAAACACAGGCCAGAGGAAGAAACTCGCTTCCACAGAAACCACTTTTCTCAGCTGCCAAAAACGTCTCATGATCCAGCTCTTTTCTTTGTTACGAAGTGATGTCATCACTTAACCCAATCCTCATTGCCTGCCTACTGGCAAGGTTGACATGTTCTGACTCTAAATCAAACTGATACGGTAGAACTGGTGTATTGTAAGAACAGTCACAGCGATGCGGGGGTAGAACTTGTGGCAGAATGCCGCTCAGGCATGTTTTTGGGAAAATTGAAGCAAGTAAAATAAAACTGAACAGTGAAGAGCAAAGGTCCCCATTAATGGTTTTCATGATCTTACAAAAAAAACAGGAATTGAAAGACAGTGGGTTTCAACATAAAAAATATTTTCTTAAAAAATAAAAAAACAAATAAAAAATAGCTTTCTACAAGCTGCAAGTCATACTGCAATGGCTTTTAAGGGTTAACAAAAAGTTTGTTTTGGTCCAGAACATGTCCACACAAGTATAATAATACAACATTACTGGTGCGCGTGCGCGAGTCTAACCTGGCTGTGGGCTGGATGGGGTGTCTGTGCTGCTGGGCGTGATGCCTTTCTCTCTTTGTTGGAACATTTCTCTGGGGTTAACAGAACGCTGAGAAATGAGAGATGCAGCCTCCTGTTGAGAACAGACACACACGCAGACAAACACATATTTATATATACCAAGGACTGCAATACAGTAACAGTCAAAGAGAAAAACGTGCCACCGTTCAGAGGTTTGGAATAGTCACTGTTCTCTAATATAAACTGCAGATAAATGTTCAACGATGCTGCAACAACATCAGGCTGAGAAAGAAAACAAAAAAGAACAAACATAAGACATGCCAAGCATGGTAAAGAGAACTGGAGATAATTCTAAAAGTCTGCTTCTGAAAACGTTTCTCTCTCTGCACTTTAGCCTCACATCCACACACAAATAGTTTTCATGGACTGAAAACGGAGGTTTTTTCTGAAAACGCTGACACTGTGGTGCTGAAATATGACTGACGAATGGGTTTCTGTTTCTGTTCTGGGTTTGTTTCTGTGTGCTCAGCAGTTTGGGGGTTGGTTTACATTGTTATAACTGAACTCTGCTTTTCTTTTTTTATAAGGCTGTAACATTTGCCTCTTTTCCACCAACAAGGTGCCCGTGCTGGTTCCCAGGCTGTAGTGAACCCGTTGAGAACTTATCCACTGGTTTGAGCGAATACGTCTCTGAAGGTGGGCGGTCCTTAGTCCATAAGCAGAAGTCGGTGAACAAAGCATAAAAACGATAGTGGGGAAACTGTACTTCTTGCTTTGAGGGTGTATATCTCACCAACCAGAATCGACTGTATCAGCATCTGTGTGCAGCCCAGAGCCGATTGTGATAGACAGTGATTAAGACTTGTAGTTGTGTTTCCTCTTTCCGATATGAAGGTGTACTGTTCTAAAGCAGCATGTTAAGTTTGGTAGCTATCTGTAGTGTGCCTCACATTAGTGACCTCATGCACGTATTAAACGGCACATGTTTTGAATTTGTCACATGTTAGCTTGTTACAAGACGGACGCCTCCTGTTGAATGGGCTCATCCACCACCACATCACTGGTGGGATACGATTGTTTCCGAGTTCAGCATGCAGTGCCATGCGCCTTTGCCGCAGTTCCAGACCAGAGAGTTAATGGTGCTGGAATGGCACAGATATATCTGGCTGCTGAACGGTTCATGATTTGGACCCCGGGACCAGGTTATTGGAAAAGGGCTAGCAGAGTCACCAGACCAAACGGCATACAGCTGAAATTATCACAAACGCCTTCATTATTCAAACATACAATGATGATCATTGACCGAAGTCGGGTTTGGAGATTAGAACACCACTGGCGGCAGAGGCATGCTAAAGTAAATAACCACACAGCAGCTTTTTAAGCTTTTGTTAAAAATTGGACTTTGAATGCTTGCAAGATTGTCAGTCAAAGACAAGCCATAAAAATGTTTTTTTTTTTTTAATTTTAATATTTTAACACTTAAGTTAAGCACACTGAGTTAAAGCACATAGGAAAAAACTATGATAAACCCAAAAATATAAGGAGTTTAACTTCACAGTGTATTCTACTATATTGTTTAAGTTTCTCAAGGAAGTGAAGACACTCATTATGCGAAACGGAAGTCAGACTTTTAGCTGATGCTTATTTCTGCTCCATCAAATTTAGAAAGCACTGTACCGTATCTGAATTCTGAAGTGGCCACTGAATTGAAGAATCAGAACATCAGCTAAATATTTTACATTTAATTTAATAATGATAATAATAAAGTGGTGAAAATAATAAAATATCTAGAAATATTCTCAAGTTTATAACCTGAAATAAATAACATCTAGATGGTGCATGCCAGAGAGAGTGAGTCCAAACTTCTGAAAGGTTCAACTTAAACAGGTGAGATAAAGACTGAAAGATAGAAAGACTGTTCGAGAGAGTCTGACTGAGGCACACTGAACAAAAGGAAAGAAGATTAAAGAAAGTGAAAGTAAGAGAAATACACAAGAAGGCCAAGGAAGGAGCAGCTCTGGAGCTGTATGGAGTGAAAGAAAAGGGCTTTAGTGGACAGGAGAGTTCTGGTGTCCAGAGGCCAAGCTGGATACTGCTCACTCACGTTGGCTTTCTCCACAGACACCGCACGCTTAACGCTTTTGGGTTGTGCAGCCGGCTCCTCCTCCTGTCGAACATGAACACACACTTTAAACAGGTCTCTTCCACACAGACATTAATGCTCAAATAAGCTCAAGGCTGAGGTGAGTGCTGGTGTTGGATAGAGCAAGAACTGAACAACTGCATTTACTCCTGAACGCCTCACAACTTCTCCTCATCAGTCTAAACCAGGGCACATGATCCCATATTTCAGAGAGGCCACTAGCAAGGCGGGGTAGAGGGGTAGTTGCAAGGAAAAAGATGCAAGGAAAGCGGGGTCCCATATTTCCCCTCTCCCAAAAACAAATTTTATAACAAATATATATACATATATATAAGTAATTCTTCGGTCACCACCAACATCAACTACTTCTAACTACTGCTATTACTACTACAAACTAATAATAAAATAATACTCAATAATATTAACAACATAATAATAATAATAATAATAACTAGAAGAGTGCATTTCCTGAAGCAAACGCGAGATGGTTGCGCAGCTTGCTCAGTGAGGAACGAGGGATGAGTATAAACGAGTGGGGGTCGGTATGACTGTATATTAGCGTCTGGGTGCCTGCCCTTAGTGAGTTTGTGAAGTTTTGGGTCGAAAATGACTGGGGCAGAAACGAGGGATGAATAAACAGCAGATAGAGGAGTGCAGGTCAGTATAGCTGTGGATTAGTGCTTGGAGACCTCCCCTTAGTGAGCATGTGAAATTTCGTGCCTGTAAGGCGAAGGAAACAGACGGCTTTGTGTGGGTCCAATAATGACTGGGACTCTATGGGTGGAACGAGGGACGTAAAACAAAAAGGAGAAACGAACGAATGCGGGTCAATCCAAAACTGAATTCCTGCTTCGCCCCGAGCCGGTGTATCCGATTTGGTGTCTCTAGGTCAAGCGGAAGTGGGTAAGATAGGCACGTGTTTTTCGATCCTATACATTCTCTATGGGAAAAAATTCTGAAAAAAAATTCCCTCCTACTCGGAATCCGTGCATCCGATCAAACAGCTGTATACAATCCCACATCAGCATATAATACCGGACAATCTGGAGTTGGAACGGAGTCGACATCTCGAAAGCTGCGGGACGAGTTAGTCGGCGATGAAACGGGAGAAAACGAAAAATCTTTGCAATGCGCAACCATAATAACTACTCCAGCGTATGTGATACTATTAGTATAAATACATAAATAAATATCATAAATATTGAGATGGGGCTCCGAGACCCGGTCTCCTGTTGGTTTATTGAAAATATGTAGTGACATGTGACCAAATGATTAGACTGATCATGATACATTAAGTATTTTTTGTGGTGATCATATTTACATGTTAGTTATTTATTTGTTTGTTTGTGTTTGTTTGTTTTACATGAACTGGATTACTCCCATTGTCACGTTCTTGCAATCCAAACAAGTCTGCTCATTTATTTAAAACGTCATCTTGAAAAGCCAGCTGTGTCCAAACTGTCTATGAGAAGTATAATGTTGCTAGAGCACAGAGACGGTCCAGATTTAGCCTGGAACATTTCTGAACTGCTACAGTGGATTTACTTAGTAAATGTGTTTCAGAGATTATCTGATGTGGTAGAGGTGGGGAACTGTAACTTAGGCCATGCGATTAAGATAAGTGTCTCAAAACAAAACAAACACAGCTGAAAGAAGAAGCAGAATTAAGGGATCAGCCGCTCAGTCCACCACTGCTTTGTCATTAAAGGCCCGTGTTTTTACAGATCAGAGTTTAAAAGTAAGCTTTAATTGTTTGTTAAATTGTCTAAACAGTATTAATATACATTTACATTTACATTTCTGGCATTTAGCTGACGCTCTTATCCAGAGCGACTTACAAGGTTATTCACATTACAGGTAGGCCAGTGTAGTGTTAGGAGTCTTGCCCAAGGACTCGTATTGGTGTAGCACAGCATCACCCAGACCAGGATTCGAACCCCAGTCTCCCACGTGTGATGGTGGCTATTTGGTGGGTAGTGGTGTTATCCGCTGAGCTACACCAACCACAAACAAGAGACCCTGAAAGCTTCAGGATCCTACTAGACAAATACTAAAAGAGCAAAATTTCCAATATTCCAATATACACCCACCAGACACCTCATTAGGTACACCGCTAAGTATCTACACTCTATACGCGGATAGCGTTATCAGCTCCACTGACCATATAGGAGCACTCTGTAGTCCTACAGTTACAGACCGTACTCCATCTGTTTCTCTGTGTACTGTGTACATCGTTCTTCAAAGGTCAGGCCTCTCACAGGACATTACGTTTCACCAACCCACCACTGACACCATCACCACATGCTCTATTGTGGACCTGTTGGGGTCTATTGAAGGTTTGTCCACTGTTACTGGACCCTATTAAACAGACGTTGCTGGCTTTACATCTACCCAGTGCCTACAGCGCTTTGTCGTTAAAGGCCCATGTCCTGCATTCCATATTAGTATGCATAATTATTTTTCCAACCTCTCTTTATTCCTAAGAATGAAACCAGCTGTTTGCTGTGCCTTTAAGACCAATCTGATATAAATGAGCTCTGTTCTGAAAAGCATTCTTCCAATTCCTTTTAACTTTTGCATGAACGGGCGGGGCTATGGGCGGGGCTATGTGAAGGAGCTTTACTTGGGCTGTTTCTGTAGCTTAGCTTTAGTCCTAGTTCAGAAGCTTAGCTTTAGTCCTAGTTCAGAAGCTTAGCTTTAGTCCTAGTTCAGAAGCTTAGCTTTAGTCCTAGTTCAGAAGCTTAGCTTTAGTCCTAGTTCAGAAGCTTAGCTTTAGTCCTAGTTCAGAAGCTTAGCTTTACTCCTAGTTCAGAAGCTTAGCTTTACTCCTAGTTCAGAAGCTTAGCTTTAGTCCTAGTCTAAACCACAAAATTTATTTTCAGTTTTTTCCTGTTTATATTTCCATCCCTCAGCTGTTTCTGCCCCAAGAACTCTTCAGGATATTGCATAACTTTAAACGGCTCGTTTGGAAACAGCATTTCCTTTCTAATATGTTTCTCAGTCCAAACAGTCTGTCAGACTGAAACAGGACACTGATATCACAATTCAAGCTACCCTAAATTTTTATATATAAACTACATTTTATATTTAGTTTATATATAGCTGTTTGTACAGATTATGCTTCCTTAAATTGGACGTATCTTTTTTTTGTGTTTGTTGGTATCCAGGGTCGAACCGAAAAGGATGGGTTCCCCTTTTGAGTCCTGTTCCTCTCTAGGTTTTTTCCCATCACTGTGAGAGAGCTTTCCTTTGGCTTGCTCATTCGGGGCTCAGACCATTATTCTCTGTAGAGCTGCATTGTGACAACATCTGTTGTAAAAGCGCTATATGAATAAATTAGACTTGACTTATCTCCAGTTTCTAGAAACTTGAATTATGTTTTATTAGCACCTAGCGACAAGCCATCTATACAGTTACTTCTGTACTCGTTAAAAAATCTCATATAAACTAAATCCATTGTATTTTAAGAAGGTAATTATGTTCCTCTTCTAGTGAGAATAAACTAGTTGGTAAACCAACTTGAAAATTCATCACTGAAAATATTACATTACATTGTTTACTCTACTGTTATGCGCATTTCCCTGCAGATGGAATTATTCTACTACTAAGCTATGGACACTAAACGTTTAATGCAAAACAAGAAGTTACAGAGTTTAGAAGTAAGTTGTCTAACCAGTATTAATATACACCCACTTCATTAGGTACACCTTCTTGTCCATTTTATCAGCTCCACTGACCATATAGGAGCACTTTGTAGCTCGACAGTTACAGACCGCAGTCCATCTGTTCCTCTGTAAACTATGTTACCGTGTTTTTCAAAGGTCAGGCCTCTCACAGGACCACCACAGAGCTGGCATTACGTGGGACGCAACACCATGCCACCGCTGACGCCATCACCACGTCACTGTCACTGCAGTGCTGAGAATGATCCACCACCCACATAACACCTTCTGTGTTGGAGGACCTGGGGGGGTTCTGACCATTGAAGACCGGAGTAACAAAGTACACAGAGAGTCCGAAGGACTACAGTCTGTAATTGAGACAATGTCTGTAGTGTAGGAGTGTAGATCCGAGATGGCGTCCCTACTGAAGTGGTCGGTGGGTGTATATGCCATTTTTTTTTTTTATTTATGATCATTTACTGCCTATTTGTATTCTTCATCTCATATCCCATAATTCATATCCATAATTCTAGCACCCATTATCTAGTTTATGTCACTGTTAATATGACTTTGAATCTCTGGGGCTCCCTCAGTGGTGCCTTAACTTCACAGCACTGTACTTAACACCACTGAAACTTTCCTCTCTTCAACGAGTCATTCTGTTCAACACCATGTGGTCTGGCGTGACCTGTACTGGCCTGACACTAGGCTGTTTAGCTTACATTTTAGGCAGCAGATAATACCGAGGAACTCGGGTGCTTTCGGTTTGTTTGCGCATCACCTGCTGTGAGGCACTGCCTTCACTTTCCACACTACGCATGCTGTGGCTTTTGTGTGTCTCGCTTTCTCGAGTTCTTTACTGGCGGCAACAATTCAAAGGCTTAATCGACAAACCGGTGCGTCATTGAGAGCACAGCCCTCACATGTACTACCTCCTATACATTCCTTTAAGCGACTGCAATGAAATGTCTGACAGCTGAAGCAAGTCTTTTATACTTCTGGACAATTAGCTGGAAGTTATTCTAGTTATCAGCACTCTACTTTGCAACTGTTTGTTCAGCAGAAACCCACACTCCTTCCTGGAGCCTAAAAAAGTCAACACCTCTAATTTTATCACCTCCTAAATGGACTTCAATTTGCATCAGGTGGATGGAAACAGGTGCAGCTTGGTGAGCAGTTAGTCAATATGCCAAAGTCAATAGAGCTCTCAGGGGTCCCCAGGAAAAAGAAGCTGATTACAAGGCACTTTCAAAGGGGCTGCAACGTGATAACAGAGCATGAATAAAAGAGAACATGAAAACTGAAAAAGAGACTGGAGGTTCCGGAAAACTCAGCTTGACCAAAACGATGTTCAAAGAACCGTACTACGAAGAAGGCACTTGAGTGAGCTGTCCAAAATAGATTTCATAACAGGCTACTCATAAGATCAGGAACGAGGAAACTTCATCATCATCAGGGTGTGGAATAAGACAAGATTAGTCAGTGCCCAGATACATAGCTCATGAAGCCAGTGGTTCATTTACATATTGACAGCATTAAAATGACGTTCAGATGTGTTCCGCTACTAACGCTCATATCTGACCATGCAGATGTATATACACAGAACACAGTCACACAGTTTTTTCTGCAATCAGCAGCACACAATTTGTTAATTTACCAAGGTCAACAAATTGGAAAATAATAAAACAACCTGATTAGTAACCAAAACTTTTGCACAGACCACATTTTACCCCCCCCAATATGGTGGGTTCAGCTAACGTACACAGTAATTATGCATCAAAATGAGCAGCAGTGTGTTCTCGGTAGAGGACATGTACACATCTCAGAGAAAATCAATAAAACGGGTAAGTGGACCAGGGACACTGAAACTTCAGCACTGAGGCACATTCCAAATTCTCACCGGCTTAGATTTTGAACTTCAGCTTCAGACTGAAATTCCTGTTTTGAGTGACCACTTCAACAGAAGAACAGAATCCTCCCGCCTCTCTGTGAGCATTCGATAATGAACAGACCAGTAATTTGTCTTCTAGTTACTACTTTGTAGGGATGCAGCGGACGTTTTTGGCCAAAACCGAACAAAATGAGTCTTTTTGAATACCGAACACGTTTTTACCGATCACCGTGTTTCACTCATTTTGTCACTTTATCATCACTGCATAAATTAAATAGGCTAAATCCCAGATAGCATGTGAGCCACATCTAAAAAGGTATGGCACTGCTGGCCCACTCTTCTGCTGTAAGCTAAAGGTGGCCCACATATTAACAACAAGCATTTAACCCACTTCTGGCAAAGATACAGCAAAGATTAATTTTGGGAGCCGAACTTTCGGTGTATCCCTACTCTGTTGTGTAACTTTTTGTTTATTATGTTCATTTAAAATAAGTACACTAACATTCTGAGCAACTAGTGATTAATGAATACTATTAATATTTATTAATTAATTAAGAAATAATAATAATATTAATGAATAAATAAATACAATTAAAAAGAGATTCTTGTGGATCTTTGGCTACTGCACTGGGGTATCTAGGGTTTAGGACTGTACATGGGTGAGTCTTTTCAGAACAAAACTGCTGACCTGGAATTGGTAGTTCTTGACTGTGTGTATGTGTGTCTCACTCACCCACTGCTGTTTCTGCTGACTCTGCTTGTCCGTCTCCAGCTGCTGCTGGTACCTCCTGCAACGTAAACACAACTTTTTCAACCTGTACATGCAAACCCACAGTGGCCCATAACAACCTGCCGGTTACAATCACGCTCTCGGGTGTGTGTATGAAAGACTACAGGAACTCACTTCTGCTCGTCGATCTGTGAGGCGCGCTCTTTGGCCTTCTTCTCTCTCTGAGCCGCCTCTTTAGCATCTCGCTCCTTCATCTCCCTCTCTAACTGCTGCCGTTCCGCATCTGCTTTCTTCTTCTCCTCCTGGCGACGTTTCTCCTCATCTTTCTAAGGGGAGAGAGAGAAAGAGAGAGAAAGAGAGAGAGTGCAAGAAAGAGAGAGCGCGGGGGAGAGAGAAAGAGAGAGAAAGAGAGACGGTCAAAAAAATAAACATCTAAGAAAAAAGAATGTAATAAAAATGGGAAATTGTTTTTTTTTTCTTGAACTAAATGCAACATTATAAAGAAATAGTCAAGACGTAAACAAAGTCAAGTGGTCTGGCGTGAAACGCTGTGTTCTAGCATAACTTGTCTAGAATCAGAATTAATCACAGTCAATGACTCTAAAAACTCCATCACAGATGGTTATGAATATGCTGCCTGATGTATCATGTGCTGTTTGGTGATAAGGTTGTGTCCTAAAAAATACATTTAAATTCATTGTAAATTCATTCGCAGCAGAGGGACACATGCAGGGGGTTGTAAGGCAAAACAGTCTCCAAAGACAAGATATTTTACCATAATTTTCATATTACAACACAGAGGAGGCGTGTAGGTTCACTAGTGGAGCGGGCCATTAAAGAAAGTGGCTGCAAATAATCTCTGTACACAACAATTCCACACCAAACCACCACGGTGAATGGCTTTGCTTACAGCTCACAGAATTATGCATAAATTCAGAAATATTGGCTAAAATAAGCTAACTCCCAGCGAACCGATGTGGGCCACATCTGGCAAAGAAATGGCACTGCTGCCACTGACAACTATGGCACTGGCAATCTGCTGTAAGCCAAAGGTGGCCCACATATTTACAACAAGCATTTAACCCTCCCTGTCGCATAACAGACTCAAACATTGGTGGAATTTTCCATTTTCTAGAAATTATATTTATTCACCACTGCAGAAATGAAATAGGCTAAATCCCAGATAGCAAGCGGCTGTGGGCCACATCTGGCAAAGATAAGGAAACTTATTTATTTAGTTAGTACATCATTTAGACCGGTGTTTTGCCATTCCGGGTCCTGGAGGAACCCAAGTCCTGCACATCCCCATAAGCTTGTTTACCTAAAATTTCCAACTCACGTTAATGAGCAGATTAGCTGATAAAGTGTATACCAGGGATGTACCAGGGAGGGGATCTGTTCCATCACTAATACAGGTGGTATATTGGCCGGCACTACTTAAATTAGTTATCAATGATGAAATCATTTCAAGTACAAAGTATCAATGCATCATGTTACACGCGTGAGAGATCTGGGACCTCGTGAGCTTCACTCGGATTGGTTCGAGGGATGGGTGCGGAGGCTGAAACTTGTAATGTGCTGTATGATATTTATCACTACTGTGATTGAAGATGTAACATCACAACAGGACTTTGTGGAAATTTGATTATAGATATTACCAGCACTTAGACACCGATCAACTGTGTATTTGATTACAGAGAGAGCGTGATTAGTCCTCTGTAAAAGGACTTAGTGAAGTACAGAATGTAATATGCTGAGCAACTGTATATAATAATAAATATAAAAATAATGTTACTTATTGTGTATCAAACTAAATAACACTATTCCCTAATATTAGTTTCCCCTACCCGCTGGTACCCGATAACAATCACAACTGAGAAGACATTTTAGAGGTGGGGTTTAGTCATGACATTTTCAAGAAACACTGTGAAAACCAAAAATTTGTGTCTTTTAAATGATATGATGTGAAGAATTATGATTAATATAATCCATTTAAGGTTAAAATGAAAGGTTATGGTTAATTTTTAAACATCCTGCTTAGTTAAATCTTTAATGACTCATGGAGCTGTATTGACGGAAAATACCCATGTCATACTCAGAAAATCTCATCAAAAAAGATCATGACACTAATATCACAGCATACTGTAATATTCCCCACCCGACACCCTTATAGCTACATATTAACGGTAGAAGAGGTCAATTTAATCAGAAAACGAATTAATGAAAAAATTAATAATGTGAACAGCCATAAAGTCATAACAAACTGTTTCATGACGTAACGACGAGGCGGTCATTATGGTTGCTGTTAAGACCACTGTACTCCTCAGTGCTGCAGCAGCCTGTGTGTTACCTCAGCCTGTGCCCAGAAGGTGTCCTTGTTGGTCCTTTTGATCTCTGAAATGGCGTTGGTCTTCTGATACACAGAGCCCTGTGGAAACATGGGACATTTTCAGCTGTAAAAAAACATTGTAAATACAATTCCAGCCATATATACTCTCATTATATTCCTTTTCTAAACTCAGCCACAGTCACAATTTAAATTTTTGGTCACAAATAATCCCTTGCAAGGCGTGTTGCAGGGTCTGTTCTGCTCAGCCTTTACTGCTGTGATAACAGTGAGATCAACACAGCATCTCAGAACCATCAGAAAGGAGCCGATTCCCCTGCACATCAAAGATCCCCAAGATTATAAAAGAAGCTACAGTGCTTTACTACTAGCCACCATTACCCATCAATTTATCTGGAGAACAAACATTGCCCAATATATCAGCTATCTGATATATCGTGCCGGTACTAGTGCACAGTAATGCTTATGCCCACCAAATCCTTTTGCCAGGGCTGGGGGGAGACAAACACATTTAGCGGAGAGGAATGCATTTAGAAGAGAAATGTGCTTCACATGGCACCTTGTCCACATTCCTTATCCTTTCCAGAACATTCCCTGTCCAAATCCTGACACAGTGCAGCGTCAGTGTGTTTCAGATAAACAAGCTGCAGGCTGGCACAGGCACTGGCATCATTGAGCCATCAATAGACCTTTCTGGGCACTGCTGCTGTTGCTTTTGCTGCCCACTTCAGTCTCTTCACCAACATCAACATGGCAGACTTGAAACACTGTCCAACATTAAATTCAGCCAATATATATTAAATATATCAAATAAATCAAGATATCGGTCACAACACCACACCTTAGTAACTGTAACATGAACAAAGCAAGTGGAACGATTCTGTGGAAAGTGGGATTCTAGGTTTACCTTGGTAGAGACTAATGTACACTCATAATGTGTTTGTCCGTCACTTTAGCTGAACCCTTTGAGGTTAAATGCTTTCATTCAGTAGAATCAGTAATGGTGCAGCGTTGCAACTCAGACCGTCAAAGCAAACTAATTTTGATTACTGGTGCAGCAGTGGGCATATGGCCAATGTCACGTAGTATTAGATGGTCATGGGTATGTTGGCATCTGTATACTATAACCACAGTATCAACAATATCATGATAGCATAAGTCAAATGGTGCAACCAGATCAGAACAATTTTAATATATAAGAACTATAATAACTATTATGTATATTGTCGCTGTCCAATAAAAACAAGTATCTCAAAAATGGCAAAAACCTGAGATTGTAATGTAAACTTTTTCTTCCAAGCTATTTTGGGTCATTTCTGTTGGTCCATTATTCATGAAATCATCACACAGTGTAAACAGCAACTGCTGTGTTCCAAAGATGCATAAAAGTAAAAATCAACAAAAATGTTTTAATTGGACAGCAACGATATAGTAATTTTAATAAGCATGTCTATTTCATTATTAACACTACATCCCCCCCATTGGCCCTTTTATATGACATATAATATAAGCTCCCCAGACAAAGACCAGACAGAGTCACCTGTGACTGAAACGTATCTAATGTGTGTAAGACCTCCACAAGCACCAATAACAGATGCTATTTGGTTTGCCATGTTCACTTTTGCACCAAAGTACTGTGCAGTTGGTCCAGATTTGGTGGATGCCTTCCCTGGCCCAATTCCGAGGAGAATTCCCTGTAGACTGGGATTTTAGCCACTGCTGGTAGACCCGTATGAACGTACACTTCCATACACCTGCAGATTCAGCTACTTCCTTCACACTATGGTCTTTGTCATGCCCACATGCTCAGTCCCTCCTTTTAGCCAATCATTAACATCTGCTCTGGAGCCATTTTCCACACATGGAATGAGACATTCATTCCCTGCACTGTAGCACCTCTTCTCAATCTATGGATCCCATAACTCACACCCTGCAGGTATTTACAGCACTTCATGTGCAGTGCCATCTGCAGGAGTCTGAACTTACTACCATTATATTTGTACGATGTCAAATAAAACTGTAGTAACATCAGGAAAGGCGTTAAGTATACAGAGCAACTTAACACTTTCAAAAAACTATTTCAACTCTTGTTATAGTATATGTTACACCTATTATGAGGTTCTTCCGATGTGGACTTATGCCAACTAGCGTGCTCACAGTGCTCCTGATGTCTGACTGCAAGCACTTTCCAAAGCCATGATCACATTTTATATATCATATGCAGCAGAGTCGGTTGGAAATGTACGTTACTATGACCTTTTAAATGCACCTTTATAATGTTTTACAAAAGTGAACAAAACACTATATATATATGTACATATTTAATATTATATGTTACCGCTTCTTGTTCTGGTTATAGATAAACTTCAAAAGAACTTTATAAAGAAGAACACCAACAGCTGTAGGGCAAAACCCCATAACCCATAGCTCGGTTGTTCTTCTGCAGCATGTCACGCTGAACCAAGCTGTAGCTCTAAAGCAGACAGCACTTATTTTCAGTTCCATGCATTCAAGCTAAACTTAACACCAAGTAAAATAAGCAAAAGGTAAAGAGCTGTGGGGTACAGTTAGTATCACAGTGTAGCAGGAGGAATTAACAGGCAGCTTCTTAACAAACCACTCTCTCTCACTTTCAGGATTGAAGTGGGGAGGGAGGGAATAAAGTCTGACTGTCTGGGTTCAAACCAACAGCCATATAACTGAAATTTGTTGTTCCATTGGAACATGTTCACTCTCCGCCTCGCAGCATAAGCAGACACTCTAATAATCTGTAGTTACTAACGCAAAAAATTAAGACTAACGTCAGCTGTATACATTACATACCCCTCAGATATTACTGCAACAGTACAGTGTTGTTAACGGCCCAAAGCTGCAAAACTTAGAAACAGCACGTATCAAAATGGCTGTAGGTTTCAGACACTCACCACAGGCCCCTGAGGCCCTGTGTCTTTGAAGCGGTTTGTCTCTTTGTGGAAGCTGTAGTTGGCTCCTGAAGCTTTGGCTACTTTCTGCATGATGCTCTCGGGTTCAACATCCTCATCTGCACGAGCGTTTATGGTCACATGCGCTCCCTGCACAAGATGAAAACACAAATTAAGCACAGTTTTAAAAAAAAGAAAGAAAAAAAAGAATGAACTAATGCACAACACAAAAACATGCATCATACTTTTCACCAGGGCCTGACCGATACGGAAAGCAATGTCACTGATACCAATTTTAAGATGCTAAATATTAAAATATCTACCTTTCTAATTCAATATGGTCAAAAATGAAACTTTCTAACAGGTGTAGTTAAACCATGTCTTACTTTCTGGTATATGATTACCAGTTCTTAATCATCATAGCTCTTAAACCGAAATAAACAACAGAGATCCACAAACCTTTAACAATATGCATATTCTAATATGTAGACGGAGCTTCCAGAATTCTTCATGGTTTTGTTAGTTTTTGTCACCTAGCTCACACGTTCATTCATTTATTCATTCATTCATCTTCTGAGCTGCCAATCATTCTGGAGCTTATCCCAGCGGTCATTGGTCAGAGGGCAGGCAACACCTTGGACAGGCCATCATGTCCATCACAGAGCATGTTACTAAGCTCAAATAAAGTTCATTTTCTCCAAAAAGTACTATGCACTCTAAAACAGACGGTTCTAAGGGTTCTTCAGTAAAGGGAACAGCACGGTCGAATTGTTCCTTACACCCCTTAAGAATTAAGTGTATACGGTTCTAGATAGCCTCAGAAAGTGTCCTGCTATTGTTAGGATGTCGAGCTTGAAGCAGACGTAGAAGGAAACAGTGATAATAAGCCGGAGCTTAATGTGTGTCAAATAAGAGCACATCATAAATGCACTGGTTGTAGCACACCGTCAACTTTCATTTGACCACAGGACTACGAAGGTCCAAGGCTACTTTCAGTGAAGCCGCTTAACTTAGCCTGAAGCCTTTTAGTCTGAGACATACCAGTCGTTCTCCCCACCCACCGAAGCTGTTTTGCCTGAGGTCTGATACTTGAATCTGTGTTCTACGGATAATGTACATCATAACATAAGCAGCACCATCCTCCCCAACAACGTTTCTAAAACATGTTTATTCAGAGTAGGTGCAATAACTCTGGTGGGACAATATTCAGGTACGATATAACATCACCCTCCATGTTTAGAGAGTTCAATTACATTACAGACACAGAAAACAAACAGTTATTTAAAAAAAACAAAAAACACATGCTTGATCTGTGGGTGGAGTTTTCACTCATTTCCCTGTTTACACCAGCCTGACTGATCTGCTGGAGAGATCAGATGGAAGCTTACGACTACAGCAAACTCGTGAGTGCAACGCTCCAGCAACACAGAGCAGCTCTGTGTCTGTCACTGCAGAACAGTTACCTTCAGGAAGTTAGCCATGGAGCTAACGTGGTTGGCACAAAGTCCTTTCCGAGCATCTTTCACTCCCTCACCCGTCTGAAAACACACACAAGAAAGAAAAAAAAAAAATCATTCATATGTATATATTCAATATTATATTATTATATTAAATTATATATATATTTTTTAGGTTTAACATTAAGTTAAAATGACAGAAAACACAGACTTGAACATAGCATATGGAGGCCATAATAAACAGAATGATGTTGCAATAACTTTAAGGAAGTAGCGTTGCCACATCCAAGCAGAAATATGTTTGTCACTCGGGTTTCTGGAAGTTTTGAGAGTCACTGTTTGGTAGGTTACCTGGTTACATCACCTATGCCCTGAACTGCAAAGGCAGTACATCACAAATCAACCAGATGTATAGATCCGCTCTCAAGTCATAAAATAATATTTTCAGCGTTTTATTAGAGAAATATGTTGCTGATGTGTATTTTTGAGCACATGGTTCAGTAACTAAGCAGCTGCTGGCCCTTTATCCTGAGGACATCACATCCTGCTTACCATGATTTCTAAAGGCAAATATGAGTGGGTACAGTCTAAGCCAGGGGTGCTCATCTCCGGTTCTGGAGAGCTAGTGTACGTCACAGTGTGGAATGCGTCACAAAAGGGTTGAAATGTTTTTTTTTTTTTTTTAAAGAAACTGCACAGTTTTCAAGCAGCAGGAGCTGCATTACTAACTGTAGTCTATGCTGCCAATAACACTGGCATATGTGTTAAATTAAAAAATGCAATCTAATATTGTGAAGACTGAGAATGACCTGCAGTTGACCATCAGGAGTAACCAAATTTCCCTAAGCTGTGACATCAGATAGATATATAGATGTCCAGTGTTCCTAAAGTTATAAATGTGATATTCAGAAAAATATACAGATGGACCAGTGTTTCAAGAACATAATCACCATTAAAATCACAGTCACAACATTAGTCACAATTACATATACCCCAAAATCATTCTGCGCTAATTCCCCTACTCACCAACAAAACCTGGCAAAACCAGAGGAGTTGAACTAGGAGTGCTTGAGCAGTGAGATCACCAAACTGTGCTAAACATAAGCCCAACAGAACCAGAAGAGGAGTGCTCCTCTGGTATAAGGGCTGCATGCGTTAATGACACAACGTTGGTACTAGTTAAAGTATCTCATTCACTTTTGTGTTTTTAGCATGAAAGGGGGCTTTATAACTTGGAGCAGTGTAGCCGTGAAAAGTGAACAAGCAGCTGGTTGAAAAACACTCACCCAGTTGATAAGGACGTATTTAGGGAGACCAGAGTTGGGGTCTTGGACTCGGCAGAAAGCGTACATCACCTTGCCACTGTTCAGCTCATCCACCAGCTCCTCCAATCCTCCATCTAAACACAAACACACTAGGAACACCAGCAAAACACCACAGGCTTCTCCTAACACCAAGGCCACGGCTAGTGGAGGAGAGTAGTGTACAGATTAAAACTGCTCTCCCAAAACTTGACCAAACACACAACCTTTATCTAATACTTTGTGTCCAGTTAACTTTCAAAACTCTGCTTATACAGACTCACAGAAAATAAGAATAACACAGGACTAAAGCACTGGAGACTGTAAGTATAAATGTATAAGTGGCACATTTATTTCAGCGTCTCAGAAACACTCACCTCCTTTGCCAGCCAGGCGGATATCGTTGGTGTTTCCCTCATAGGTGAACAAGGCCCTACAAGAAGAACAGAACCCAATGACAACACTGAACACGGATGATAAAACAAACATCTTATAAAGAACAAAAACCATAAGACTTCAGCTGACGATTAACTGTCATATAAATAATTGTGTATATATACACAGCTCTAGAAATCAATGAGAGACCACTTCAGTTTCTTTGTAAATCAGCATCTCCACATGTACAGCAGGTTCTCAGTGAGGAACCGAATGTTGGGTTCTAGCTTTACTGGCAGATACAGTGAGCGTCTGGTTCATAAGAACAAGGTCCAGCAGCAAACACACAGGACAACACAGCTACAGACTGGCAGAGGGCCAAACCCACTCTCTACTGACCGTGATGAGTGCCACCTCATTCCAATGTCCCTTACCCACCGTAAGATGACCTCAGGTGACCTACAGAGAGACTGGCGAGCGGTGGCTGGGGTGAAACGCACAGCGAGCATGGTTCTAAAAACAGGCTTCTGGAGGTCATTAGTGATTTTCTAAATAAACAGATCTAATACAATATCTGATCTGGAGTTTGGGAGACATGGTTCCAGTAGTGTAGAGAATCAAACAGAACTGAGGAATTCTGGTCCAACACAAACCCAGAACCTGCACAATTTAAATTAAAATTTTTCCATAAATTTTTTTCCAGAGCTGTATTTTATTGTCTTTTCTTGTTTATTGTTTACAACCATTAAAGCACAAACCTCAAGTGGCCAAACCAGCTGATTAGGACTAACCTTACTTGCCAGCTGTGTGCATGGAGTAGCTAATACAGTTGTACTAACAATTTACAACCGCACAAAAGTCTAGACGTGTGTGTAGCTAAGCCATAAAGCTAACAAATAAACATCAACAAACAAGCATTACTCTAATTCTTCCTGTTAGAGCTCCAAGTTAGACATTTGAGCATTTGGGTTTTTCCTCAGGTCCCACAATGTCTCTTTGAATGCTTTCACTTTCTTATATGTGCAATTATATTCCACCTAACTCACATTTTGTTTGCTGCAGTATAATGTGACTGAAATCCAGTGCCTGTGGAAAACGACTGCAGTCAGTTTAAATCACTGCGATCAATTCAAATAACTGATAATCTGCTATAATTGCACTTTACGGAATTACGGAATAGCTGTGCCAGGCTTAATCTATTCACTATGGATGTAAATCTCTTGACCTCACGACAGTTTGATTTCACTCCAGTCCATGAAGCTGACTTCACACAGGAAAACACAGATTGTGTTCGATATTCCACATACTGCACTGCAATAAATGTAATTAAACAGGATGAGTTACAGGTTCTGTAATGCAGCTGGCATGTATAGATTATATTAATGGTCATTGGGCAGTTCAGGTCCAGAAAGTAAGAATCTTCCTCAGGATGTTATTCCAACCGCCTGCTGTATATAATTAGTCCCCACCAACTTTAGCAGTACAGGACCTATTACCCACCTCGGTCCCTGACACGCTGAGTGGTGGATTGTGATGTAACAGGATGCATCTTATCACAACAATGATACGTAATGTCTAGGGCATCTCAGACCATCCAATGTGGTTTGGATGCAATCTGTAATGGAATGTTGCGCTTTTTGCTGTCCAGATTATTAAAATCCAATATGGATATCCCCAACAAACAAAAGGCTGGCAGTCTGAACATGGTCTTATTGCCCACCCCTATTTCATGCAACCTCAGTTGCTTAAATTTAGACAAAACTAAATCTTATTTGGGTTGTGTCTTGAAGAAAATGGAATATAAACAATAAACTGTGAAAGCAATTAATTAAGAGTGTCATTTGTGTCAATACCACATGGCCCGTTTAATGAATATTATTACAATCGGTTGTATTGGATTTAAACATTCCTAAATCGATGCCATTTAAGCTCCACCATCAGATGAATCCATTTTTATACTTTGTTTAAAATGCCTCATACTGCTTCTCTTTGGCAAACCTCATGCAATAACAGCATTAGCCCTCGAGCAAACAAATGCATGACATGGTAATCAGGTAAGCGTTACTGCTATATATGTTGAGGTTTATGACCACATTGTTTGACCACACAGAGGTCAGCGTAAGGGTCAGCGAGATTGTAGGAGCTGATAGCACAGAAAGTTAGAGGAAAGAAACCGAAAAATGGGGGGGAGAGGTTAAATCGAAAATAAATCCAGTGAGGTACCAGAACGGGTCAGCTTGCCTCAAAAACAAGCATTTAAGCCTTCAGCTTGGTTCGCTCAAACTAAACAACAAAGCTACTTTGTGTTGAGGAAGCTGTGTCAACTTCCTCTCTGAAACCTGGGGGTGCCAAGCCAACGCTCACTGTCAACTCGAGATAGAGGAAGTGTGGTGGAGAAGAAAGCAAAAAGATATTACAGAATCACAAAGTGAAATTTCTTAAGACAACTCGGATCTTCTTAAAAGAGCAAGCCATTTTTGTGTTGGTGTATGTGGAAGTACCATTACAGAGGTGTTACCAAAAGACCAACTCTGGATCTATAAATACTCTTCTGGAAATATTTCAACAGAGCAGGATTTTCACAGCCTGATAACTTTAGCCAAAGGTCAAATTTAGCTAATAGGAGGAGAGAAAATGGACAATCCTGCTGGTAAACTTTGGGGTTTAGTAATCCAGCTTAATGTGCACCACAATTTATTCCTTTAACCTTCAGTAATTAGAAGTAACTCATTTTCTGATTTAGGGAGAACATAAATAGCCACTGAGACACAAAGAAGAACTGCACCCAAAAGAAGGTGTGGGATTGCAGTGTTATTGGGAAGGAATATAAAGTTTTCCAGTAACAATAAATGATGATAAATGTAGACTAATATTGAGCTACACATACAGAAGTAGGGTCTCTCAGTATGGCGTCACCTGCTAGACGTCCATCACAGCATGCTAGACCTCTACCACAGAATGCTAGACGTCTACCACAGCATGCTAGACGTCCATGACAGCATGCTAGACGTCTCGGCATGGAATTATGGAGCTCCCTAATGGAGTCCTGTGATAATCCATCCCAGGTCGCTTGAATATTCTCATACAGTTCCTGCAGATTTTGCGGTAGGGTGTGGAGGTGGAGTGACATCAGCCATCTGCCTTTGGTGCTGGCACTAAGAGGATGACCTTTGGAGGTCATCGCTAATCGCTGAATATCTGCAATCGTGGCTGTGGGCTCAGTCAGGTACAACGATAAGGCCCGTCCTTGCTTACGTCACATGCACAGCCGAGCGTGAAACTTAAATCATTCACACGTCTCATGATGTCAAACCCACCCAAGTTTCATCCTGTCGGCTGATTCCTTCCGGGTGCAGCTATTCTTTTGATGAGGAGTGTAATTTTTATAGTAATTAATGTGCTGATTAATCTGGATAGTTTCTCAGGCAAATATATGCAGATGTTGACATGGATCTGATATCACCCTAGAAATGGCCTGCCTGGATTGGTTGCACTGTGGCTGATTTAGCCCGTGTCCCGTCCTCCTCTGCTCAGTTTAGTTGGAAAACAGCGAGTGCTAGATTCCTAAAAAACAGGAGCAGCTCAATGAAAACAATCCTAAGGACAAACCGCCCTCAGAAAAACATGCTGTCGAGACCTGCCGAACCAAGCACAGCCACAGCCGGCCTCAGTGTTCGCCACAAAGAGCACAGTCTGTAGAAGCCCTTTTGATTAAGTTGTACCAGAACCACAAATCGTCAGTCACTCCTGACAGGCTATTTCAAATGGAGACGAGTGTGAAATAACAATATCAAGACTGAAGTGCAAAACTGGTTCAGCAGAGGTAATACGATACAGCCACTGATAATTA
Source organism: Prochilodus magdalenae (assembly GCA_024036415.1). NCBI lineage: Eukaryota > Metazoa > Chordata > Actinopteri > Characiformes > Prochilodontidae > Prochilodus > Prochilodus magdalenae. The sequence continues at coordinate 374,770 of JAMWET010003671.1, read as the reverse complement.
GAGCTAATCGCTGCCATGGAGAGGGTGCTACAGGCCTTTTCCATTCAGCAGAAGGACGTCCTGCACAGCCATCTTTTATAAGCCACGTAGCCTGAGGTAGAGGTACCTCCTATCTAATGATTTTCTATGATCACCAAGACAGCAAAGCTCATCTAGAGGAGTACTGACGTTTGAAATAATAATCATCAATACAGTATTTCAGCTCACTTACTGACTTACTAAACATACATACTGAGCTACACTTCAAATATGCACACACACACACACACATATATATACACACACAACATGCAATACGACCACCACCAACTCTACATGAAACCAATACGGCCACTGCTGAAAACCCTGACGTTCAGCTATCAGCCATCGCGCTGCGACGTCAAAGCAGCCCAAAAGGAAGAGATAATGTAATTAAATACGGGTCATTTTTAATTACTCTTCATTTCTAGTCCATTCAGACGTCTGGGCTCACAGCCACGTCTCCTGAGCATGAGGCTACGTTTACCATCTTCAGCTAACTCGGTGTGGCCCAGTTTCAGTGCAAAAGCAACAGTCAGTCACTTCCTGGACGCAGGACGCATCAAGAACTTAAGCACCGCGCCTCCATATCAAAGCCAGGACAACAAGGAAGTTACACTCAGCAATGTAAATCCAGAACGATGCAGTCCCATATCAGTTCGTTGGCCAACTGTTGTGCTGTACGTGTGGCCGTGCATGTCTCACAAACCACAGGTCTTTACACCAGACATGGGGACACTCTTATGGCACTATGGCATTGAGTCAGTGGAAAATCTGCCTCTGAATTACGATCTGACTCAGCTTACAGGAGATTCCTCAGGAACACTGCACTCTCACCCCTTTCTACTGTTACTTTCTATGTCAGGGTAATAAAAAAGGAGTTTGCCCCCCTGTTGCAGCAGTAATAGCCTCTACTCTTATGGGGAGGATTGGCACCTGATGTTTGGGAAAACTGCTGTGAGGATTTGACTGCATTAAGTCATAAGAGCATTAGTGAGGCCAGGTGCTGTTTAGGACAGTGTATTGGGAAGAACCTGGAGATACCATCTAGCTAGCAGTCAGGGTTTGAACACAGTACAATAAGAGTGCATGAGAATCAATACGACACAAACATAGTACTGATGTTGGATGACTAGTTCTGGATCACACTAGACTTGCTAGGCTTTCCAGGGATTCCCTGCCAATTAAGGAGATCAAGGACGGCCTGCTACTGCTGGAAACTCAACCGACAGGTCCAATCACAACCCTAACAATATCTATATCTAACAATATAGGAGGAGGCAGAGTCACGGCTAAACTGTCCCACTGGAAACACAGGATGGGCGGAGCACCCGAGACTACCGTTCACTATATTGAACTGAGCTGCAATCACAAAACTTTGATTCACGGTGGACCAGTGCAAAACCACCCAGGGAGGGAGCATACGTGGATGTGCAGACAGGTAGCCAGTTAGAATGCATCTGTGGCCCACCAGGAAGGAGAGGGGTGTTTAGGATTCAGACGCTGACAAACCAACATGTCAGAAATTCATCCGGCCGTCCGACTGCTCAATCGGAGCTCGCATGGGCAGTTAATCGGACATCGCTTTTCACACAGCATAGCAAACGACGACCAAAGAACCTGAAATTTGGGCCGATCACACAATTCAGTCTGGGCTAAAAACACTGTGTATGTCTGGCTAAAGATATCAGACTCTCTGTCTACACCTGGCCAGAGCATCTGTGGCTGAGACTGGGAGCCCTCCAACTCATCCCAAAGGTAGTGGCTGGAGCTCCATCACTCCAGCAGTTCCACAGGCCAATGCTGGCTGGCAGTATCCCCTTTACTGTTACTGCTCTACTGGCATTGCTTTACAGAGGCTGGATTCACCAATTACAGAAACCTCAGTGACCAGCAGCTGCCGGAAAGCGAGGGAGGGTTCAGCTGCCTGGAAAACAGAAAACCTCACTGGTTCTTATTAAACAACAGATTCAATGGATCCCTTCTAAATCAAGTCTTGTCTCTGCCAGCCATAAACAGGATGCAGTGGTTGTATTGAGGTCAGGCGTATGCAAAAGCAATCAACTTTCAGCCAAAGGCAAGCAAGGCCAGTTCATTCATCCGGGGAGGTTTGAATTCAGCTGTATAACACGTTTACAACAGGCTCTCCCCATTTCCCCGTTCCACCTTAAATGGTACAAACAGTTACATTCTGGCGCCTGCTGCACCATTTAAGGTGGAACAGGAGAATTCGTCCAAGAAGCTCCACACAAAGTAACTTCAGCCTCCTCACACGACGAAAACGTACACTTGAAACGGATGACGTGCTAACATATATTTCCCATGGGCTAAAAAGGTTTCAGCTGATGTGGTTCCACCAAATAGCCACTCAAAATACCGACAGTATTCCTGTTAAACACCGCTAACGCTGTTTGGGAAGCCAAACGCCTCACACACACATAGAGTAGCAGCAGCAGCAGCGGGCAGCTAACAGGCTAGCCAGGCTAAGCTAACCTGAGGATGTCACTGAAGCGCTCAGACTCATTAACGCTCGTGTGTTTACCCACCAGTTGGTCTCGGATTTCTCGTCCACCACCTCTTTGTAGGCCGCCGTGAGGGCAGGGCCGTTCTTGCTTAGGTTCACAGACATTTCAGGGTGAAGGGCAGGACAGGACCGCACAATACGAACCGTCCGGATTCAGAGGGGGGAACTTCGGGCGGGCGAGCGAGCGGGCGGTGAGGGAAGCTCGCGCGCGCCCCCCCCGCCTGCCACGTTACGTCGTACGACCACGCCTCCTGAGAAGCTACGTGTCCAATCAGCGCGGTTCCTGTAGGGGTGACCGATACTGCGGTTGTAGATGGGATACCGAATCATACCGAGACCAGAGGCACGATGTAAACACCGATAACGATACTTCTGAAGATATATTATTATTAATATTATTAATAATATTAATGTTATTATAACCACCAGATAATATCCAAAATACCTAACCACAGCCCACAGCTCAGACGCTGCTGTAGAAAAGGTGGGAGTGACTCAAAAAGTCCTGGTAGGTTGTCACAGGTATCTGGAGCCATGCTGACTGTAATGCATCCCTGGAGGGTGCGTAAGGGGCAGGATGGCCACTCTCATAACCCCAAAAAGGGGGACATTATAAAGGTGGAGGCTGTGGTCATTTTTGCACAGGAGCTATGAGGCTAATGTGGTTAGCTAAGTGATGGAAGAGTTCGCCTCAGGAATTAGCATTGTGCTAACAGCAGGCCATAATCACCACACACTTACCTCAGACCGCAGTGAGCTGACAGTGTGAGACACATGGTTATTTATAAAAACAGACAAATATATCTTCATCTACAGTAGCTGTCTTCAAAAAGCCTGAAGTGGTTAGAAACCACAAGCATATCTTTAAACGTGACACCACAGCTAGCACAATGCTAACTGGCAGCAATATGGCTCTATGTAGTTTAGATAGAAAAGTATTTCTATTACTGTTTCAAACTCATAGTCTGTATGTTCCAGCACCTAGTTAGGTCTAGTTAATTGTGTTTAAAGGGCCTATATCACCTAAAAGCACATTTTACATCTCACTATTTTTATTTATGTTTGTAAATACAAGAGTTTAATGAAGACAGCGTTGCCAGATTGGGTGAATTTTGACTGGATATGGTGGAGAAAATTTGCATTGGTTTGTCATTATTTGGTGAGTTTAAAAGAATACTTTAACAACTACGTTTAAATTTAAATAATTATCAAAAACTTGTTAAGCGGCGAGGATTAGCTGTTTCACCTGTATCATTCGCATGTAATGGATGTGTGTTAGAGACGAACAGATCAGAATGTGATCGGTTCAGCAGAGCCTATAAAATATGAGGTTTAATAAGTTTTAATGTGTAATGTGTATGTATTTGGCAGATTTTGAATTGTTGGGGGCTGGAAACTATAGAAGCAACTGGCAACCCTGGATACAGAATGCAAACATGGTCGAAGTATATATGCTATGAAGTCGCAAAAACGCAAAGAAGCTGGTTTACAGCTGTTTATGTTTTACATACAGTAATTTGGCTGTGATAAATTTTATTGGTTAAATAGAATCAACAGAAATCAGGATATATATATATATGTGTGTGTGTGTATATATATTATATATGTGTATATAATATATATCATATATATACAGGATATATATATATATATATATATATAATGTATATATATATATATATATATATATACACTATATATATATATACAATATATATATATATACATATATATATATATATATATATATATATATATATATAGCAACCAGTCAGAATAGAGCTAATTTACATATATCCAACATGAAAGGTATTTCTTCAGTGTAAGCGATTGTTCTGATGTTAATGATAACTGATAAATGATGTTAATGATCTGATAATAAATTGTTCTGATGTTCCGCCCATTTACAGGAGCTCTACTCTGATTGGCTGGTTTATTGCGAGATACTGCTATGATCACACAGACACATGTGGAAACGGACTACAAGTGACCCTTTGTGTAAATAAACTTGGTTAGTTAGCTATGCTAGTTACTCCAGTTGCACTGCTAGTAGCTAATGGTACCTGTACTAGCTACTTGTGTTCTATCTGGACATCAACACACAGTAGATTATAGTGGTTCCTCACTATGAAACTCTCAGATTAAGATACAATCACACAGCATGGCTGCTGTTGGGCTTGTGATGCTAATAATCATCTCCTCAGTGTCAAACACTGAGTGAAGCTGTTCTGAGTCAATCGTGCAGAGAAACCAATTGACCAAGACCTTGTTAAAGGTGTGGGAACTGGATCTGGGCTCCTATTCACCAGCTTGCTTTGTGAATTTTCCATTCCACCTTAAATTGTACCACAGCTGCATTCTGCAAGCGTCAGTGCAAGCTGTAGTGTTTAAGGTGTAACGGAACATTGTTTAGGGATGAACATTAGCCCGCTTGCAGCTCGGTTGCTTGATAAGGGCATGAAATGTGCCGACATCCCCTTCCCAGCCCCTGCCGTTTTCATTCCTGTTTAAGGTTCATGCTCTGTCAGTTTGATGTACTGAACTCTCCTTGCTCACTCATCACAGTATAAGTGATAAAGAGAGGCTGGAGAACCATAGAAACGAATGCCCACTGTGCTTCCAACCACACAAAGGTCCTCAGTACGCCACGCAAATACAAGACAAGGGCCTTTAATAGCCCAACAATTACTACCATGGTTAAATGAACCCGGGATCTGCCCAGATCACTCGTATTTGCGTCATGTGGCGGAGATATGAAATGAATCCAGGAGAAAGTATGAAACAAAAGGAGCTTTATTCACTAATGCCAACACCTCCAAGGTTAGTTCAACAGTTCTGAGAGCATGAGGAGAACGCCGAGTCTTCAGCACTAACTACAGAACAGTAGACAATAATCAGCAAGGAGAGGTCACCATGGCTGTGAGGGTGTGGGTGTACGCATAGGAGGTACAGTATAGCAGTCCAGCGCACTGCTCTCCTTGCAGAAATAAAAACCTCGACCCTTCTAGAGGGCAAAAAAGAAACGAGTAACAGAACATCGAAGTGAGACTTGCTTTACAGTACAGTTCGGGTTGGTTATACACTGACGGTTAAGGCTAAGATTATTATTATTATTATCGTTATTATTATTATTATTATTATTGAGGACACTGGGAGAGGCGAGAATGGAAAACGAGAGAGAGAGAGAGAGAGAGAGAGAGAGAGAGAGAGAGAGAGAGAGAGAGAGAGAGAGAGAGAGAGAGAGAGAGAGAGAGAGAGAGAGCGAGAGAGAGAGAGAGAGATCCCTGATATCTTGCAGAATGGCTGCGGAGAAGGTTGCGTAGAGAGTGCAAAAGTAAAGAAGCCGTGTCCTGCCGTTATGTGACCTGTTCCAGCACTACTCGAGTTGTTCTCTCCCAGGGCCACTTCCAACCCCACCGAGCACCTCATCGGAGAGGAACGTACAACCGCCAATGACGGCGCTCCAGCTGAATGGTTGGAAGACGTCAAATAAATAGCAAATAAATAAATAAATAAAAACACAAGCTACAATGGGGCACACAACTCGTGAGAGAGAGAGAGAAAGAAAGAAAGAAAGAAAGAGAGAGTAAGAAAGAAAGAAAGAGAGAGTAAGAGAGAAGGAGAGAGAGAGAGAGAGAGAGAGAGAGAGAGAGAGAGAGAGAGAGAGAGAGAGAGAAAGAAAGAGAGAGAGAGAGAGAGAGAGAGAGAGCGCGAGCGCTCTTAACCCCAAATACAGTCACCCGGCCGGGACAAGCTTGCTTATTTAGTCTTGCACTGGAGCTGCAGGCTAACATGGCTGATGGAAGTTTATAGCTGACCTATTGAAGGGGAACTCTGGGAATTTTTCACCATCCCTGAATAAATAAACCATTAAAAATATAAACAAAGTCAGCCGGTCGCTCTCATTTGGAACGGTTCACAGTGGTGGAGATGGGAACCAGACGTCGGCAGAGTTTACTGCCTCTAAAGGCTACTCCACAGAAGGTATTACGTTAAAGCATTACAATGAATTTGCTGCCGGATGCCTGAGGTGGTGTCGTACTGCAGTTTTAAAACGAGCTCTTGGCCTAAAAGTGTCTTCCTAAAATAAAGTCATAGCGTAATGATGCTATACGGCAAAATTCAAGACCCTGGTGACTACGTCTCTGCTTTATGACCGTCAATGGTTCCCATTAGCAGCACTGTAGAGGAAACCAGAGTCTCTCGACACTGACCTGTCTGAATGATTGACGTTTACATCTTAAATGTCCAAATTATAGGAAAATAAGGAAAAATATATCGGAAAAATATCGGCAGAGTTCTCCTTTAAAATGCAAGTTGTCTCGAGTTGTTAAGTAGCCTCAAAACAGACCTGCTTCTGTGGTTTCTGACATGAACTGTGATAAAGTGCCATCAAAACAGCCATCATGCAACGTCTGAAACAGAAGTGAATGTAGAAGACGACTTTAGATGGTTTCAGGCTAACACAGCAAACACAGCATAGCTAGCTAACAAGTAAACAAACCGAACCAGATTACTTAAAATCTCCCTCAAACTACATCAGATAATCTCAAACACACAGACAGCAAGCATGTATCAGTCTGCTAGCTTGATAAAGTCGGCACCCCGCAAACTGTTCGCCACTGGTGGGTCACCCTCGGACCACCCAGATTACTGTCCTGCATACAATGTCTAACCGGTGTTTATCTCCTTAAACTGAACTTAACTTTTAAGCTTAAACTTTTAAACGTGTATAGCTTTTAACTTTCGAAAATAAACCAAGACTAATATTACAAACCACTGGAACCCAATCACAATCGCAGTGTTCACTGACAATTAACTGACTTACTAAATAAAATAATGGCGAGTAGCCACGGCCTGGAGCTTTGTTGGATTAGTAGCTACCACTGTTTGTGGTGTCGAAATTACAAGCACATGAATCATCAAGCCAAACTACATAGCAATGACTATATAAGTAAGATCTCTGCTAGCATACTTCCTCAAAATATTAGAATTAGCTACCTGGTTAACCAATACCCCAACGCAGCCCATCAGTGTTGCTCTCTGACCATTTCAACACCAAGTTATTCTCTTAGGTCATTTGGACCAGATTCACATTTAGCTTGTTGCTGAAAACTAACAACCGTGGAAAAGTCCTTTCTTGAATAATCGCTATTAGTAAATTATGTACGACTGTGACGCTCCCAGATAGCAGTACGTCATACTGTCCATGTTTGTAAGGTCAGTTTACTCCATGTACATTATGGTGTACATAGTCACCTGAGCCTCGCAGCACCAGTGCAAAACCAAGCGAGCAAACTTCGGCCTGTGTAAATGTGATTTTTCACTAACGCACTCCTTTCACACAGCCACAGTGATGAAGAAACTGCATTCTCAGGCGCTGGCAGAACGCCATCGCGAGCAGACGAGAAAGAAAAAGCAGCAAACATCGGAGTAGCTCCGCTACCGAGAGAGGAGCTTCATTCACATCGTACATTCAAAAGCACGTCCCAACACCGTACATCAAGTTAACTAAACAGCCACAAATCAGTTAACAGAAACTTCCCCAAACTGTGAAAACTGATGAAATCTGATGTACAGTTTCTGCCCAGCATAGCCGCACACAATGGCACTACGTGGTGCTAAACCTTATAGCACAACTTGAGGAAATTCTTGAGCTCACCGGACAAAAGAATGAATCACCTTGTGTGTTTGAGGTGGTAGTAACTTCGGGCCCCTGCAGATGGCGCTGCACGAGGATAAAGGGGCTATAAACACCCGCAGGGTGTGAGTGACGGGATCCATAAATTGGGAAGAGGTGCTACAGTGCAGTGAATGTCTTGTTCCATGTGTGGTAAATGGCTCCAGAGCAGATGTTAATGATTGGCTAAAAGGAGGGACTGCATGTGGGTGTGGCCAAAGACCACAGTGCGAAGAAAGTAGCTGAATCTGCAGGTGTATGGAAGCGTGTGGTCATACGGGTCTACCAGCAGTGGCTAAAATCCCAGTCTACAGGGAATTCTCCTCAGAACTGTGCCAGGAAAAGCATCCACCAAATCTGGTTATGGAGGAGTGTCTAAATCCTGATGTGGCCCACATCCAGAAACTCGTCCAGTCCATGCCAAATCCAATCACAGCTGTTATTGGGGCTTGTAGAGGTATTACACACTCCTAGGTATGTTTGTCACAGGTGAGTCTTTTTTTGTCCGGTGAGCTCATGTGGTCAATCAGCCAAGACATGTTTGCTGTCTGTAGTTGTTTATTTAGTGTTGCACTGGAGCTACAATGCTAATGTAGCTAATGGAAGTTTATGGTTGACCAATGCTGAAACCAGTCAAGTAATCTCAAACAGACCTGCTTACATGCCTTTCAGCACCATATGACTCACTCAGCTAGGTAACCCTGTAACATATCACATCATGTAGCATGAGAAACTACATAAGCAAGTCAGTTTGAGATTACTGAACCCAACCTAAGAAGCAATCCTTCAAGCATTTCATGGCTGATGGACTAAATCTGGGGTACATTTGGGCTCCCGTTAAACTATCCCCTTCACCAGAGGGTTGAAACAAGGTTCAGCAATCCAACATTTAGCCATCTATTTTTCGCCTCAGCTGTCCGGTCATCTACAATCTGCTTTAGACTCTTGTAGGTTTCTGATGTGTTTTCTAGAAATCAATTCGGGAAAAATCAACTCAGTCCAGAACAAGTGTTGGTCATTACATCAAATATACCATCTACGGTCAGTCACAAATCTAGTATATAATATTAGTGGCTCTAGAAACAAGAGCATCTAAGGGTTACTAAAGATTACACTCTTTCTCACAGATTTAGTAATAGAAGAAAAGTAAATGTCAGAAACGTTTTGCGGCATTCGTGCGGCCCAGAGACAGTAACATGTTTATGTTTCGTGTTTTTTTTTTTTTTCGGTTTTGTTGTTTTTTGTGGAAATGGTGGAGTTTCCATACAGATTTTGTCCCACTTTTCAATAACTTCAGCTACAATGTTGCTTCGACAAATTTTCCGCAAGCTGAACTGTAAAAGACACGTTATGGAAAATTGGCCTCGGTTCCTAAAGCGATATTACAATACTCACCTAAACGAATACTTACACACATCTCCAATAAACATGCACATGCAGACGATGTGGTTTTAAGCTCATCAAATCTGGGATGGAAACTCCAATCCAAGCACACATTGGAGGTGTGACCAAAAATAAAATTCCTTCCCCTTTTTGGCCAGAAAATGTGAGGGTGACAACCAAAAGACTACTACTGTATGACGTTCCCCTCTGATTAGTAATACGGGAGGTGGTTAACGGCGCTACCTACGGCCACCTGTGAACATTCATGGCATCGGAAAACATGGCGTGGTGCTAGAGGGTGGAACGTAAGCAAGGCCTTGCCTCATAAGTCCCAATATTTGGATTCAGAATCTCTCAGTTATCTACTCTGAATTCATAAACTATCTATATAAGCTCATGATTAGGTTAACCAGGTGATGCCACCTGAATGACTGAAGTAGATTTCCTCCCGGAACTACAACACAGGGCCATCAAACACACACGCAGCCATTCAAGACATGTAACAAAATACCGTTGTGTGGTATGAAAGCGAATAGGGCTGCACGATATGATGTCTGCTGTATCGTTACTGAAATGCTGGCTTTCACATTAGTGATACGGCCAACACTTGCACTGTAAACAAACCCTTAAAAAGCCACACAAGGATGAGCTGGTCCTCACTGCAAACCTCTGGACTGGGTCAAACTACCAACTCAACCTCACACAGTTGGAGAGGCTTTTAAAACACTACAACCGTGCAGAAGTCAGAAATCACCCTTCATTCATCAGGAGATGGTTTTAGGACATTAGATAACCCATGTACATAAACACATGAGGGTTATAAGAAAGAAAAGGGTTTGTGAAACTGGTGTTTTGGGGAAAATGGGATTTCCAGCACGCATCTGCAAGGAATGGTAGACCACCAACATTGTCCCCATCAGACAAACAGCATTTAAAGCTTTCATCTTTTAAGAGGGAGGAGAACATCAAGCTCCACTCCTGCTTTAGAAAACATCCACAGGAGTTTCTCTCAAGGCTTCCACTGTGAGGAGACACATCACCACTATGGAGGTCTGAAAGGATGCGTAGTCCTCACTAAGAAGGAAAATCCGTAAGTCGAACAAACAAGTTGCTGGTGTTCTTTAGATGTTCTCCAATGTCCAGGATTACATGGATTGTGAGAAGCAGAAAGAGCAACCAACTTCTAAGACTGAACTTTAGAGGTGCCCCCCCCACCCCGACATTATTTGTACTTGATGTCAGTTTTGACTGGTAATTAAACGAATGAAGGGTGGACTTTTGCACAGCACTGTATGTCACTGATATGGCTCTAATTTACTGCAGCAGTATAGCACATTATAGTACTCTGTCCATATCTTGCAGCCCTAGTAACACACCGTTACTTCAAACAGGTGTGATATAATGAAGGAAGTACATGACTGAGGTTTAGCTGTCTGACCAGGTGTTTTCAGGTGTAGTTATGTTTTACTAAAGGATATTTTCTAACATGATAAAAAAGGAAAAACCTAAAATGTTGAAAAATGAAGTTTAAACTGTTTGGTGCCCTGAGTGTATAGCGTTACATGTCCAACGCACACGCACACACACACACACACACACACACACACAAAACCAAAGGGTATCCACAGAAACTCAGAAGAGATGATGATGTCTCTATCGGGGAGGCCGAGCCCTTCACCTTCATCCAGGAAGTGCTGGCCTGGCAGCGGCATGGGCGCACCGACGAATCCGACGAGGAAAAAAAAAGGTAACAGTGGCAAAAGGAACACTGAGAAAGAGTCAATCACAAGAACAGCAGTAGTAGTACTAATAGTCATAGAAGTCTCATTTCCTGGGTTTTGTGGTAGTCTGGTGTCCCGTTTTCCCGAGAAGTTTCCCCAGAAAAGTTTCCAGGCTCCTTTCAGGCTCATGTATCCAGGCACCGGTCCGGCAGCGGCTTCCGGCACGCGGCGGCCGACAATGGGGTGGTCTCCGGTATCTTCCTCTCCGCTTCCTCCCAGCCAAAGGTTTGGTGTTTATCTGTTCTCCACCTCGTTTCTTCTCCCCCGTGTTAAAAACGTTAAAACAGGTTCTTCTGTCCGTTTTGCTCGCTGCGGGTGTTCCAGCACACGTAGGCACTCTCACATGGCGTACTTTTGCGTCCATTCTCTCGCTAGTCTGTTGTACCTGGTAACAAAGAAGAGAAACAGACAAGAAGCTGTCACATACACATCTCATTCTGAATGCTAAAGAGAGAAAGCCTACTTGTGAAATAGTCGATAGCACTACACACATACACATGCAGGTCATCACAGCTGTTTTCTAATGTGACCCTTCAAATCGTCCATGGTAGTCCAGGTGAACCCAGAAATCACATCTTTTAACTGGCTTTTAAGGTGAGCGATACTTGTGCAATCCACTCACACCAGCACAACACACACCACCACCACGTCAGTGTCACTGCAGTGCTGAGAATGATCCACCACCCACATACTACCTGCCCTGTGGTGGTCCTGGGAGGGGGTCCTGACCATTGAAAAACAGGGTAACGAAAGTATACAGAGAAACAGATGGACTACAGTCTGTACCTGTACTAGGGTTGGGCGGTATGACGGTATTGCGGTATACCGCGGTATTTAAAAATGGTGACGGTATTCAAAAATGGCGACGGTATTTTAAAATGTGACTCGGCAAATTTCTGCCTCACTTCTGTCTAGAAAACAGGGACCGTAAGACATTTGCGTATCCACAATAAGGAAGAGTGGGAGGGGTATGCGGTTGGAGCTCACTGATTGGTGCTCACTGTTCACTGTGCTCACTGTTGGAGGCAATAACGCAGAGAGAAAAGCGACGAGGCATCATGGCTAGCGTTAGCTGTGAATTGAGCAAGCTAGTTTCCAAAAAAAACGCCACTGCTGCAATTTGGCAGCATTTTGGATTCATTCCAAATGAAAAAGGAGAGCCGTCAAACCTCGATCAACCAGTATGTAAGATCTGCCTAAAAACTGTCTCAGCCAAAGATGGAAACACATCGAACATGCATTCCCATCTAAAAACTAAGCACCCTTCAATCGCGGCACAGACATCGTCGACCTCAAAGAGTAGGGTGACCCCCGCTGGAAAAGACCCGACCCGCTTATCACAACAAACTTTAATGGGAGCTTTCAGCAAATCCACAAAATACAAAAGAGACAGTGCAAGATGGAAGGCGTGTACATCAGCGGTGACAAAATATCTTGCTAAAGAAATGGTAGCATTCCACACCGTGGAAAAAACGTCATTTAAAGCTATGATTCACACACTCGATTGCCAGTATGAGTTGCCTGGAAGGAAATACTTTTCTCAAACAGCAATTCCAGACTTATATAACCGAGTTCGGGATGAGGTACAAGTGTTGCTATCGAAGGCAGACAGCTATTCATTGACAACAGACATGTGGTCGTCAGTGAATATGACACCATACATGTCTTTGACGGCCCACTTCATCACACCCGACTGGAAATTACAGTCTAAATGTCTCGAAACAACATTTTTCCCGGAAAGTCACACAGCTGCCAACATTGCTGATGCGCTTGGTGATGCGCTCCGAGAATGGCAACTGGATGTAAAAAAACTTTCAGCCATAACTACTGACAATGGAGCTAACATTGTAGCCGCCATCAAGCTTCTGCGCTGGCCGTGGTTAAACTGTTTCGGCCATAATCTCAACTTGGCTGTTTCCAGCGGACTGCAAGATCAAAAGCAAAAAACAGATCGCGCTTTTGGAGTTTGCCGTACTATCACTGCGGCCTTCTCCCACAGCTGGCACAGAAGAAGAGAACTGAAAAAGAAGCAAGTGGACTCGGGACTTCCTCAGCACAGCCTGATAGCGGTAACAGTTCATTCTTTACAAACTCATTCCGTACTGTTGTGGTTTATCTAGGCCTACATAGAAAAATGCACTTTTACAAGTCTGCTATTTTTATCAATTGGTCAATCAATCAAATTTAATGTAATCTTTAAAGTAGGAAGTACAGTGTAGCCGAAAAGGAATGAAACAGATAAACTGTGAAAGTAAGGGTAGCGTAAATCCGAACATAGAAGAAAGATTTTAAAAACAGGGAAATACATAATTAATTAAATTATTAATTAATTAAAGTATAAAATAAATCAGAAATATAAATAAAAAGAGAAGTCAAATTAAGCAAATTAATAAAAACCAAATCCCAAAATAATCAATTAAAACATGACAAAAATACGTTTTTAAATCAGAATAATAAATAAGATGATAATAAAGTAAAATTATAAATTATAGAACTATAGCTAAACTAGCAAAATAAAAAGAGTTTTTTTCTATCAGTTAAAATGATAGAAATATAAAATAACAAAAATAATAATAATGTAGTAAAATAATTATAATTGATAAAAATAGAGCAAAATTTTCCGATTTTTAAATCGGAATAGCAAAAAAAAGATGATATAATGCAAGATAAGGTAGTGCTAAACCAGTTAAAATGAAACAAATTAATTGCTAAATAAATTAAAGAATTAACAAAAACAATATTTATGAGCCTATATACAATGTGTTTGTTATACAATTACTTTTGTTTATACAATAACTTTTTATAGGCTAATGTTTTATAAATGCACTAAAAATGTATCCTAGTGCAATGGCCTAGTTTTCATAATTGTTGTAAGATTCGTTTTCAGGCCATAATTTATTATAATGAATAATAAGATATTATTTTATTATAAATTTTACAGGACTGTGCAACACGTTGGGGCTCCAAGCAGGCAATGATTGAGCGGATCCTTGAACAAGCGCAGGCTATCCGTCAGGTTCTGGCTGACGAAAGACGAAGCGGTATCTCCTTGACATGGCAAGACACAGATGTTCTACAGGCTATCAATGCTGCACTGAAACCAGTCAGTGCATTTACTGATATTTTGTCTGGAGAAAATTGTGTGTCCGGCTCATCTGTACTCCCCATACTTAAGCTGTGCAGTGAAGACATACTGGCCGCCTCAGACGACGACGTGCCGCTAACCAAAGCTATAAAAGCTGGGATCATGGGCAAGCTTGAGGCCAAATATAAAAATGATGACGTCCGAAACTTGTTGCGCAAGAGTACCTTTCTCGACGCTCGATACCGTGGTAGATATGAAACGGACGATGCTTCCTTGGCTGAGATTAAGACTTGGTTAGAGAGAGAGATGTTAGAGATGCGATCGGAACTGGCAGTGTGTGCAGTGGAAACGCAGGAAGAGGAAGGACAGGAGGGAGATGGACAGTCTGAACCGCCTAAAAAGAAAGTAACTTTGGGAAGCCTCCTGCAGAAAACAGCAGCAGCCAGCGGACCCAAGGCATCCGCAGAAGAACAAGCAGCATCTGAGCTTTCTGCTTATTGTAGTGAGCCTGTAATCCCGGGAGATGAAGACCCGCTTATTTGGTGGAAAACCAATGAAACCCGCTTCTCAATGATGTCGAAGTTGGCCAGAAAATACTTGTGCGCCTGTGCCACGAGTGCACCATCAGAGCGGTTATTCAGCACAGCAGGCAATATTGTTAGCCCAGCTCGCAGCTTGCTCAAACCTGACAAAGTAAACCAGTTAGTTTTTCTGGCAAAAAACCTTGAATAAATGTGAAAATCGATTAGGTAACGGTACCGCAACTTTGTTGCCGACGTTTCGTGTTCGCTACAGTTGATGTCATGCTCATGTTGTGTTATTCCTTGTTAGGTTAAGGCCTGTTTTTTTCTTCTGATTTTTTATGGACATTGGCCAGTGAGAGTTTTGATGGCTTAACTAATGGCGAAATGTTATGTGTTTATGTTTACTAGTGTAATTGATGTGTATTTACAGTTGGTGTGAAATATTTATTATAGTTCTGTTATTGTTTGATGTTTTGTTTGATGTTCATTTTTTTGTAATAAAACGTATGAATACTGTCATTTGTATACTGTAAAGTTTGTCACCTCCCCAAACCCCCCCCCCCCCCCCCCCCCTAGTGTGCACAACCATTTCAGGCAAATGTTCAGTCATTTAAGTTTGGATGATGCTTATTGATGGCACAAACTAGCTTGTTAGCAAACTTGCCTCATATTTGTTTTAGTGCAGGTGATAGAAACCACTGTACCGTTACCATTTCACCAGACGTCTGGTTCCTATGCTAAACGGTAAAGCATTTATATACATGTTGAACTAAGAAGTTTAAAATCGATTTACACCATGGCATTGTCAAATTCTTGATTCTGACAGGTCAGTAGGTGTGGGTTATATCTCTGTGCGCTCACGGCTTTGAGAAGTAAGACGGGCTGCAAAGCAACTCACAGGTTTGAATAAACTAGCTTGTTCTGATCTATAATTCTAATACATTATTTACTCAAACGAAAACAAGATTTAAACATAACACCAAATAAAATATAGCGTGTGCCACATAATACAAACTGTCCAAAGAGCCAAACTTAATTAGTGTTGCACAATATTAAACATAGGTAACAGATTACAAAGTGTCATCTGTGTATAACTGTTGGTAGACTAAAAGCAGAGCAGACTGATTCATGATGTGCGGTTACACAAAACGACTCCACTCCTGGGAGGTAATGCATCACACAGGCCGGATTCATTGTGGTTAAGCAGGCGTCCGTCGCAGCTTATCTCTTACTCAGGTCTCATCATAAACAGATTAAGATATACTCTACTTGGTTCTATTGTAACAGGTAATCCGAGAAGTGCTCCGCTATAACGCGGGATGTATTATTGGGGGGGGTGAAGTGGGGGTGGTCACTTACTTTTCTCTGTCAGCTTTGTACGTATGTGCGATCTCAGGCACTAGTGGGTCATCTGGGTTCGGATCACATAACAGCGAACAGATGGAGAGGAGAACTGCAAGACAAGAACAAGATTACCTCAGTACATGTTCATACAGGGACACTGTACTTCGCTGTTAGAGGTCTTATAGCAGCAGTTCACACCAATTTCCCCTTTAACCTACAGGCAAAGTCCTGAGAAGTCAGTAAAAAGGCAGTACACAGTGTTTCTGGCATCTGCCCCTTTCCTCCATGCACAGTTCTTCCAACTGCAGGGTTTCTTGCACGTACAGCCAGTTTCAAATGCCCTCGTCATTTTTAAATGGAAACTGAGCTTTGGCTAGGCCTTTTCATATTTCTCCATTTCAGGCTTTTGAGCCATTCCGTGGTGGATTTGTTTGTATGTTTGGGATCATTCTCCTGTCTTCCAGTTTCAGGTACCATAGAGAATTCAAAGTCGATGTTGTTCCAGAAGTACTGGTTTGTGCCTAGGTATTGCCCATTAGCCCATTAATCTTGTCTTGATGATCTCTGTAGGCAGCCAAGGCTTCCTCCTGGCAAACCTCTAATGCATGTCCATGTTATGCAGTCCGTTCTAATGGTAGATTGAGTGGTAGATTACATTTGCTGGGATGTCTTGGCCTGAACAAATTGGTAGTAGGTTTAAAGATTGTCTCTACTTGCAGATAATGGAAGACTGAATGACATTTTGGACATCATCTCAAAACCCCTCTCAGAGTCACAGGCACCTCCACCTTCTATTTTAGAGGACCTTTGATCTAGACAGATCGACCTATACAGGTATACAGCTGTATAAGGCTGGGACATATGAATTCTGGCGAAACACTGTTTTTGAGAGCTGCCAGGGTTCAAAAGTCCTGGATAGTTTTAATACAGCCCTAAAGCAGGGGTACCAACATTTTAGTGCTGGCCCAGCTCCCAACGAAGCTGATTTAACCAATACAGTAGTTAACAACTGTTCCTGAGTCGAGGTGGCTGTGTTGTGGCTTGACAACACAAACGTATGCAGGGCTGAGGGGTCCTGTAGGACCAGAGCTGGAAACCAGTGGTTTAAATATATCATTTTAACAGCCACTGTTGACTTGTAAAGAATGACCTATTCACTTTAAACTAGTTTCAGACTCTGTGCACATCTCTTCAACATCAAGCTCAATCAACAGCCTGGTTCTTTATTTGCAGCCAATGAACAGCAGTAAACACTGACAAAATCTTCACCCACCTAAAGATCTTATCCGTACCAGCGAGCACTTATCTGGAGCAGAGAGCACTTACGACTTCTTAATTGCATACAAACGACAAACACATCTCGAATAAGTGCACAAACCACAACCCGACTGTGTGCTAACCTAATTATTTTAAAATAAACAAGTGCTTCACGCACATACAGCACTTTAAGTCCGTCGTTAGCTAAAAGAAAACTGCAGTCATGTGCCTCGCTACTCTTCCTTTTGTTGTTTGGGCGTGAAAGAGCTTTTGAGTTGAGTTATATTTCCTTCTTCATTGCTATGACGGCAGCTCCTTAGTCTCAACAGCAGACTGTAGGTTGGGGAAAACAGTGTGGTGTTAATTACTAGGTTGGGGGTTCATGAAATGTGGAAAACATCAGTTCCACTGATTGATATGTCCTCATGTCCATATGTCCAGATCATTCCTTAATTCCTAAATGGTTTTAACAATTTCACCCAAAAACCTGTACAAACTCATGGAGTAACTACTAATGACCAAGAACTAAAAAGTAAAAACTCTTTCTTGGTGCTTATTATTAATACTGCATTGTTAGTGCTTGTGGAATGGGAGCTACTGCAGAGTAATAATTTCATTGTAGAGGGTGACTGCTTCTTACTCTGTACAAGTGACAAACACCTGAACCTCGACTATTTCTTCTTATCTGTTTATTATCCGCACGCTGGATAGGATCTGGGGAGACCGTGGCTGCCTTTGTGTAGTAGAGAGTGGACTGTGAGTTGACAACCCCTGACCGAATGTCAGCTAAAAGCTTAAAAACACATTTTAATCCTTATTCTAAATACATCATACACAGAGTAAAATACTATCTAGTTACAGAGAATATAAGACCACCAGACAAAACATAAATCACACTGCACGTGTCAGGTGGTAGTAACTTCAGGCTTCTGCAGATGAGGGATGGGATTCATAGATTGAGAAGAGGTGCTACAGTGCAGGGAATGTCTCGTTCCATGTGTGGAAAATGGCTCCAGAGCAGATGTTAATGATTGGCTAAAAGGAGTGGCTGAGCATGTGGGCGTGGCCAAAGACCATAGTGTGAAGGAAGTAGCTGAATCTGCAGGTGTATGGATGCGTATGGACATATGGGTCTACCAGCAGTGGCTAAAATCCCAGTCTACAGGGCATTCTCCTCAGAACTGTGCCAGGAAAGGCATCCACCAAATCTGGCCCAACTGCTCAATTCTTTGATGCAAGAGTGCCTGAACATTGATGTGGCCCACATCTAGAAATTTGTTCAGTCCGTGTCACATCTAATCACAGCTGTTATTTGTCCTTGTGGTGCTATTACATGTTTCAGTCACAGGTGATTCTTTGTCATAGGTGATATAGTCAGCTAGCAGTTGTTACCTGCTTGTTAGCAACGAACCTTATGTAATATGAAGGGAATTTTTCTTTTTTGTGAGATTACAATTGAGAAATAGTGCTGTTCCTTTTCCCTCACTCTCTGGAGCCAGTCAGCAGAGACACCTCAGTTTGAGCAACATCAGGATAACATGGTCCTTACCTTTTGATACAGTGAGGGCAGGGGACCACTGGGACCGCAGGATATCGAGACAGATGCTGCCGTTACTGTTGATGTTGGGGTGGTAGATCTTTGTTGTGAATGCGACCTGTGAATTGACGCACACAGAGGAGTTTAAAAGGGTTAATAATGCCAGCTGTGTTAGAGATTCAGAGCACTTAGATAAAATACAGGACTTGCCTTCGGAGGTTTGAAGGGGTAGTCTGTCGGGAAGTGGATTGTGAGGAAGAAGACTCCGCCCTGGTACGGACTGTCATTCTGAAAACATGTCAAAGAGAAGCGTTATGTAACATCCCAGTAGTGACCATCAGTTATAGCCAGCTCTAGCTGCAGATAACAGCAGCCTTTAGCTATATATGAATTATGAACTGAATAAATCCTGCTTGTTGTCGCCAGCTCACCTACATGACTGTACGCTATGTTTACAGCTTTATGGTCAAACTGCATAACAACATTTATGCATTTATAACATTTTCCTTTCTTCTACAACATTTCCTGTGCCACTGGCTGCCACTCAACCCCATGGCATTACAAATCCACCCCATGCTTAACAACTGACAGGGAGTTCTTTCACCAAAAGCTGCTCCTTTGTTTCCAAACATATCTTTGGCAGCTGTAGCCAAAAAGTTTAAAGATGGAATTTGACCAGGGTGCCTACACTTTTGCATACATCTGTATATGAATTACAGCAATAAAAGTAATGCAGCATGTTTATAATGAGCCCCAAATATGTAAACAGCATGAAATGAGGAAACTGAGGGAAGGAAAAATAAAACAAATATGTACCTACCGGCCCCATGATGGTGGCCTGCCAGTGGAACACTGGAAAACACAACAGTATCATTATACTTCATGATATTACAGAGGAACTACATAACACCATCTCAGAGATGTCAGTGGTGTGGAGGTATTGGCTACTGTTGCATCATCTGAGTACATACTAACGGGAGATGGCTGCAAAGACTGGGCGCTAAGTAGCAGCTTGATGCAATAATTAGTACAGGACAAGCATTCATTCAGCCTCTAATCTGTTCTTTTGTTCAGTGCTTACAGTCTTCTCCCACTGGTCCTGCTGAACACTGGGCAGGCGGGTCCCTCTGTAGGTCTGTCAACTCCTATAGAGGGGGAGGAATAAAAATAGTGTCAGTAAGGAAACAAACACTCTCTATATGGCTTTTAACCAACAGTCTTCTATGTCTCAAATAAATCGAAATGGACATATGCAACTGTGTAAGTCTCCACTAAGGGCTGACTGATGTACTGGTTTACCAATAATATGGTTCGATTTTGATAACCTGCATTTTTATTCATATTAAAATGCTCAGCAACGTCTTCCCCATCAGAAAAATGCATCTAAAAAATTAGATTAAGATTAAACAGGCAACACCTGTCTTTAAGCCCCACCTCCTGATAATCTCAAAGTCCTCTGATTGGTCACCTTGCTCACTTGTTCTGACTGATCATCTGTCAGAGTGTCATCCACACCCCCCACAGCATGGTGGCTGTTTTTACAACAACGTTGACTCTACTGTATCCATTTCAGACAGAGTCTGACGCTGAGATCCGGTAGAACAAGTTGGCAGATCCATCTTCACAAGCTAGACTGGACCAGGACCTTTCAGAGTGGTTAGCATTTCGTTAGCAGCTCTCTTTGTGTTGTGTGAGGGTATGCTGAGCTTGCTGGTAGGCGGGCTATTAGGACTTTGTTACAAGGTGACATCACCATGTAACAGAGAAAAGGACTGGTTTCTGTGGGAGAGAGGGTCTAACTCTGGCACTTCCTCTGTACTTTGTAGACCATTTACACACCCAAGTAGCTACAACACACACACAAAGAAAGTGGGTTCGGGGAAGCAGGGTATATCCCCTTAGGCATGTATAGAGGCCTAGGGTGAAAACATTTGACCAGGACATCACTCCAAACAAGACAAAATATGATGTGACCACGTGGTCACTTTACCCAACTTGTCATCGAAACAACAGGGTTATGTTGCGTGGGGTTCCACTGCCCACAAAAACGCTCAAAAACCAAATCTCAAACTGAGACTTTCTAAAGGAGATTGCCTTCAGACCTTTTCAGTAGATTACACGACCCCAGATACAGAATGTAAACAATGTAACATTAGCCAGAGAGCACAACAGTAAATGCTTTGGTGTGGCCTACTTAGACTCTGACCTAATTCCTAATGAAAATATGACAAACAGAATCATAAACAGGACAGGGTCTGTAGGCAAACTGACCAAATTAGATGACAACCTGGAAACATACGATGGATCACTTTCCATCAGATTCAAAGCGGTTTTAATAAATTGTGAATATTTACAAATTCTCTATATTTCAGCTTTGCTTGTGTGCAAAACAAGCTTGTTTGTTTATGTACAAAACTACACTTTCTACAACTGGCATTCGGCCCAGTCCCACAACACTGAGCTACGATGAAAGACGTCGAATGCTCGCCAACGCCCACTCTCTATTCTCTGGCTCTACATGGCGCGTTTCTAAACAGAGTGATGTTGGAGTGGGTGCCGGGAGCGCTGCCAAAAAATACAACCATTACACCCATTTGATAGTATTTTACAAACAGTCCGCAGAAACATACACAGCGGTGTGAACAAGTCATCACACATACCAGAATGAGCAATGTTTACACTCCGAACACAAGCATATGACACTGCATAAACAATGTCGGAATTGTTTCCCTGTAGCTTTTGGAATTCCATTTTCCATCCTTCCTCTTTTCTGAATTCCTCTGCAGTTTAATAAGCTTTTCATGGACTTGTTTGTGTTACGGAGTGTCTAATGAGATTGTGAAAAACTTTAAATCAACATTCTTTAATTAAAAAGAACACCATTTTCATGTGCTACCCGACTTCCAAAATACTAGACTGTCCATCAAAAGTCTGGCTTTTCAAAACCTTTTTCAACACATAAGGAATAGATTCAATCAGGGATCATAAACACTTGCCAGACTTGACAACAAGACTAGTCTACACAATCTATTCCTTATCCTAAACAGCTGATAAGCCAAGACACACCTGGCATCCATGGTGGTTTTTAGCTTTGCACAGAAGCTACAAGGCAACATCACTAACAGCCCTTTTTCATCGGTCTAGTGCCGGTGCTGGTGCCATAATCTCAAACCTTTCTGCACTTTTCCACCAGAAAATCAGTGCAGGCCCGTGAACTCTCTGGTCTGGAACCATGGAACCTATGATGCAAATGGCAAAAGGGTGTGGTGCTGCCATCACCACATTGTTGTTGATGCCGCCATTTTCCCAAACAAATAAACAACAGGGGAATGGGTGTAAACAATAAAAGCAGCCGCAGAACTACCCCTCAGTGGTCAGCTAACGAAATTACACATTCCACCATGTTGTTTTTGTGTGTTGTCTGCCGACTTAGGACCGTCCACATCCATATAGGTAAACGCTAAGCTCTCAAACCAGTGGATAAGAGGGCCCTAGGTTCTTAATGGTTTTGATAGATCCTGGGAACCAGCACCATCTCTGGCACGAGCACAAGACCACTCCCAGTCCATTTATCATGAGACAAAAGACAATCAGTCTACATGGAGCAGTTTCCAGAAGGGAGACCGAAAAAGGAATAGAGAAAATGTGATCCTAATGGCACTTTTGCTTCAGATCTGTCCATCCTTCCACTGTGAGAAGAAAACCTCAACATTATGGAGGTCTGAAAGGATGTGAAGCTGTTCAAGAAGCTCCTCACTGAGAAAAGCTAACAGACACATCAAACAAAAAAGCTGATGGTGTTCCTAGAACAATGGGCTGACCACTCCAGAGTCCAGGACCTCAAAATCACAAAGCTTTTGACTTTTGCAAACTCTATCTGGTACCACCGTTCTAGGTTAT
Source organism: Prochilodus magdalenae (assembly GCA_024036415.1). NCBI lineage: Eukaryota > Metazoa > Chordata > Actinopteri > Characiformes > Prochilodontidae > Prochilodus > Prochilodus magdalenae. The sequence continues at coordinate 351,737 of JAMWET010003671.1, read as the reverse complement.
GCTCTGCTTTCGTTTGGTGGGCTACATTAGGCTCACAGCTCCATGGTAAAACTACACAATCCAATTGTGGACCCCCTGATTTTGGTGGACTAATCTGTTTCTAGACACCTGGTTATGGTGGATTAATCAGTTTCTGGACCCCTGATAGTGGCTGTCTTATCAGTGTCTGGACCCCTGGTTTTAGTGGGCTGCTTCTGTTGAGAATTGAGTAATGGTGTAAAGCCGCGGCAGGCTAGTTTACTCTTGCATGCTGCCTAGTGCGGTATGCAAGTAGTCTGAGTCACGCCTCCAGAAAAGGCTCCTCTAAAGTTAGCTGCTGGAGTTCAGCTGTCAGCTACGAGCACTTCCAATAACTCCAGCACGCTGGTGTAGGTTTCTCACTCAGATACAATAAATAACTTCAGTAGGGCAACTTACTCGCTCTCGGCCAAAATACAGCACACCAAATACACCCTTACAGTCACAGCCCAATCACCAGATAATTAAGCCTGGGTAAGTTATATGAATGACACATAAACTAAATCTACAAGTACACTGTAAGTTAATTACACCTTTCTATCTCCAATAAAGCTTCAGGTTCTGAGATACAGGGTTTGGTTCAACAGCAATTATATGGATCCATAAATAACTTTGGGAAGTGGACATAAATGCAGGCCCAAGCACTCTATACCTATTCTAACACTGAAAAAGGCTCAGACGCCAAATAAAACATTTAACAGACTGAAAAATGTGAGATTGAGATTTTGTTTCCAGTGGAAAAAAAAAAAGGCAGATCATGTTTCTGGTAGTTTCTGCGAGAGCGACGGCGGACATGTTGCTATTTACAGCGTGTCCGTGTCCTTGCCTCCTCCCGGCTTTAACATTTCAAATGACCCATACATGCACCAGGCCACAGCTTGCTCAGGCCCCATACAGTAACTCACACAGATCATAATCATACTCAATAATCAGACCTGTCTATCTGAGTTTGAGATGTTGGAATAAACAAAATTATAAAATGTGCCCAACACTTTTACCACACACATTTACCACATTTAATTCTTAAAGTTTTCCTCAAAACATTAAAGGTGATAAAGTGTGTGGTGCTGTCTCTGTAGAGGATGTGTTGAGGCATCAAGCAAACGACACACTTAGCCCCATACTATAACTGTCCTATTACTGTACTACAACAAACCCAGACCACAACATCAGTAGGTGACGTGGTTTGAAATTTAGACAGCGAAGGGCAGCTGGTCTTTGATCACTGGTCACCAGCCTAGAGAGATGACCTTAGAGTTGGTTGGTGTTCTACAAGATGATACAGTCACATGACCAGTTACCTCACATTTACCTCAGAGCTGTTATTACTGTATCCACTGTTTAGAACTAGCTGCTGCTAACGCTGCTCAGTTCACCTGAGAAACGGATAGCTGTTAGCTCCCCTCGGCTATTTCACTCCAAAACTGATCCTCTAAAGTGAGTTCATCTGTTATTAATCTTCAGACCTGTATATTTTAACTTTCTGAGGGTCATTCTGATCAACACACACCCCCACTACAATCACTACACCCACATTTACCTCAGAGCTGTTATTACTGTATCCACTGGTTAGAGCTAGCTGCTGCTAACGCTGCTCAGTTCACCTGAAATACGGTTAGCCTAGCTGTGAGCTCCCCTCAGCTACTTCACTCTAAAACTGATCCTCTAAAGTGAGCTCATCTTTTATTAATCTTCAGACCTGTATATTTTAACTTTCTAAGGCTCATTCTGATGAACACACACCCAACTACAACCACTCCACCCACATTTACCTCAGAGCTGTTATTACTGTATCCACTGTTTAGAGCTAGCTGCTGCTAACGCTGCTCAGTGATATATGTTTAGACTAGCTGTTAGCTCCCCTCGGCTATTTCACTCTAAAACTGATCCTCTAAAGCGAGTTCATCTTTTATTAATCTTCAGACCTGTATATTTAACTTTCTGAGGCTCATTCTGATGAACACACACCCCCACTACAATCACTACACCCACATTTATATACAGAGTGAAGCAGGCTGAGAGCTGGTGAGGGTGCAGTGCATGATGGATGCAGTAAACCGTGAAGATGGCTCCACCTATATACCAGTTCAAATACAGCCACAGTCTCCTACTGCCCAGCACCTCAGGTGCAGCGATTCCCTATCAAGGTACGAGATATATAGCCGCAATTTAGCAACAAGCTAATTAAAATCAGCTCAACTTCATGCAACTGAACGATGATGTGCAGGGTGGCGATGGTCTTTATAATAGTCGCTTGTCAAGAGCTTCAGGCATCGCTGTGCTTACTCTTCCATTTATTGGCTACCTGTCCATAAATGATCTAACCAGAGACAGCACCTTGATAGACATATAACATTAAGGATAACTGATCAGTGTACATCACAGTACCAGGTACTATCGCCTCTTTAGGGCCAGGGCTGGCTTGTTAGCATGCTAACTTTAGCACAAACAGCAACACAGAGGTGATAAAGAGCTGAACTTCAGCTCACTTATATCTAATGAATCTGTGTAATGATGAGGAACCACTCACCAGACAAAAACAGTCAGCTGTGACTGAAACATAACAGTGTGCAATGCCTCCACAAGCACCAATAACAGCTGTAACTGGATTTGGCATTTGGATTGGCATGGACTGGACAAGTTTCTGGATGTAGACCACATTAATGTTCAGACACTCTTCCATCAAAGAATTGCGCAGTTGGACCAGATTTGGTGGATACCTTCCCTGGCACAATTCCGAGGAGAATTCCCTGTAGACTGGGATTGTAGCCACTGATGGTAGACCCGTATGACCGTATGCTTCCATACACCTGCAGATTCAGAGCCATTTACCACACATGGAACGAGACATTCCCTGCACTGTACCACCTTTTCTCAATCTGTGGATCCCGTCACTTACACCCCGCAGGTATTTATAGCACTATCTTAACTATTTACATGCAGCGCCACTACCACCTTAACATGCAAGGTGATTTATTTTTCTGGCCAGCGGGCTTACATTCACTTAATTGACTGCTATGAAATAGGTGACCTCTCTTCTTGGGCAGGATCTCCCATCCTGCGCCAAAGCAGGCCTTGCAAATAAGACTCCCTGCCTGCATTACCTGTATATGTTCTGCAGGAAGTCTGCCTAGCCATTTACAGAACAGCTGTCTCTGTTGCACTGCAAGTTTCAAAAGCTTATAACCGCTCTATATTATTCTATGTCCTGCTTTTAGCTACTGCTTATTGGTATTGCTTAACTTACCAACCACTCACTCTCACCTCAGCACTGTCAACAGTTAACCACCGGCGCAGGCTGTCACACAGATTTTTAAGAAAGTGAGTCAAAATATCATCCCCTTATTTACGATTGCTCATTAAAGCAAGGTCCCTGTTCATTTCTGTAAGCTCATGTGTGTTTATCTCTGATATTAATATGCATGCTGACCTACATACACTTTCCGATTGCTCTTGAAGAATCTCAGTCTGCTGACGGCTCTCCTACTCATGATTTGACACGTCTTTCATGAAGCAGCCCCGCTAAAACGAACAGGTAGGAGGAGACTGTAGCTGTTGTGTTCAGGGATAGTGATGCCTCACAGCATCCGAATTTCCAACCCATTTAGACCCATTTACATCCCAGCCCACAATGATAATGATCCTGTTGCACAAGTTATGATGAATTACATGTTAAGAACTGGTTTATAATCACTGTTTACTAGTCATGTCTGATGGCTATGGCTCTGAAGAACAACTGCATTCCAGTAAAGTCAGTTTTCACTGACTTGGTCGGCCAGCAAAGCTGGGACTGTTATGTTAATGAACGTTAGTCTGAAGCTACTGTGTCTGCAGGTTTGCATTCCAAAGTAGCTGTAGCACACCTGATTCTGGTCTCAATCCTCAAACCACTGATCATGTGAGGTCCTGATCTGTTGGAATAACAGCCTGCAGCCGCTTTGCGAGTAAGGCTGCTCTTGAGTGGTTTACACTACTTACCATTTAAATGGTTTTGATTACATGCAATTTTCTCAGCTTTCTACTGAAATCTGCAGTTGCTGCCATCTTCTCATAAACTAGCGTTCCCATGAGAAAAGAAAGACAATTAGAACGACTGAAAACTGCATTTGGTTCATCAGTATCTTATACGGGCATGAATGGGTTAAACAGACAGCATAAAGTACAGGTGAACGTATGAATTAGAGTCACACTGAGGTTCTGAATTACGGCATTGTTCAATGAGTATGTCAAATACATGAACCTAATGGATATGTCTGTGTCCATGAAACGCCCTCTGATTAGGGCATCATCGGCTTACCTGAAGAAATTTAAAGAGGAATTCCACAGTTTCTCCAAATGTCTGCATAACTAAACAGCTAAAATGCACACTAAATTATTCAAAGTAGCCTGCCGTATTTTATGCCTCTGAAAGCTTCATCACAGTTGTACAGAAAAGTAGTTCCCAAAGAAGCCTGATTTTTATTATTACATACAACTTCCCCAGAGGACACATGTAGGTTCCCTGCTGTTTCTGACAGTAAACAACATGGCTATATTTGCATTGTAAACACTGTGACTTCTGGGTCCTTCCTATCACCATCACTGTATTGAAATCTAAGTCCGTCAGATTCTCTACAAAGAGAATCAGCTCTAGAATCAAAGTTTCAACTCTAAATGATTTACTATTTATGTGTTTACATCTCAACCATGTTATTCAAAGAGCTGACGTGAACGGTCCAATTTAAGATCCTGACCACTATACAGGAAACTAGGCATCTCAAATGTCTAATGGCTCACCATGCAGTGCACTACAGGCTTCTACACCCAAATAGTGCATTTTGTGTCTGATATGAAGTCATAAGCTGACACCTGGAGCACCAGTATAACAGCCATAGTAACAGTATTATAAGTAGTCCTGAATAATTAGGCAGGAACTATAATAGTGCGCAAAAACGTGTACTCAAGTTCATTTAAGTCTGTACCTAGCCCAAACGTGCTACAGTGCTGTATAACACTACTATAAGCACCTGCTATTTTTACATCGCCGATAATATTTCATTGGTGATGTTTTTACTGTGTGTAGTAAACTACAGCCATTTACCTACATGACTATATCACTCCTATAAACCCTGCAGACCTCCTACAGATCATGTCCATGAGGAAAAGCACACTGTTAGTGACCTTAACACTAACATGTCTCAGGTTACTGACTAGCCCTCAGTTTAGAGTATCTACAGAGGCTATAATAGAGCTTCACCAACTTACTTCTGTGTAACTCAAAAGTTAAAACACCAAGTTGCTCAGATTGGTTGGAAATGCTTAGTTCTAGAGAAACACAAGTTAGAATCATTTACAGTGGAAGTGATACGAACCGGACCACTGACTCCAGCATTCAGGTATATATGGTCTATATAGGGTATACAGGTATATTCAAGGATTCAAGGAGACTTTATTGTCATTCGCATCACATGTGGTACATGGGGTGGAATGAAATTGTGGTACCCAAGGACCCAGTTTTACCCAGACAGCACAACTTAAATAAATAAAATAAACATAAATATATAAATATATAGGTAAAAATGAAAATTAAATACAGAGAGAAGAGCAGCAGGAAATGGAGAAGGTAGCAGCAGAGTGTATTTAAAGTGACACACAACGCAGGACTACATGCACGCAGAACGCTACGACCACTGGCCTCCTTAACACCACAACACCGTCACCAAAGACCGCAATGGTGTCGTGCCAGACTGACATGGAGTGACTCAGAATGGCAGAGGGTCATCTTCAGTGACGAGTCACGCTTTTGTCTTTGTGGAGACGACCAACTACTCTGTGTGTGGATGCACCGTAGTCAGCACCAAGATGACCGATGTTTTGTCACACGTAACACATCCAGAAGACCTGGTGACACTCCACCTCCACCCCTACCGCACCATCTGCAGGAACTGTGTCAGAATAATCAAGCTGTATGGGATGGATTATCACAGGACACCATTAGGAACCTCTACAACTCCATACCGAGACATCTGGCATATTGTGTTGGCAAACATGGCGGCCTGACGCCATACTGAGAGACAGACTTCATGTATCATCATGTTCCCAATGACTGTATATAGACTATTCCATTGGCTAACTGTCCTTAAGTGATCTAACCAGGATGAGGACGTTTCACCTGATTGACACGAGGATAAAATACACCATCAGAGCAGCAGCAGCAGCAGCAGCAGCAGCAGCGCTACTTATTCATTGCTATCACCTTTTAATGTACAAAGTGGTACTAGCTGGGCTAGCTGGTTAGCATGCTAACTTCAGAAGATATCTCTGCAACAGGACACACCAAAGTCTCAGATGTACCACCAAACCGGTTACTTCCCTACATTCTGTTGATCACTGCATTTAATTCTTGAATGACTTAATCTAAAAATCTTACATATCGCTCCTTTAATTGGTAGTTTTGGACAGTATTACAAAGGCTACATGAGTGTGGCAGTTATCATGACTACTGTGACCCCTGGGTTCCTATTACCACCACTGTAAAGAAGCGCAAGAGGCACCACTACACACCAAATCACTACAGTTGACTTTGCATTTGAAATGATGTTGAAACTGATCAGTGGACTTCCCCTTTGGAACTGGATGCAATTCTGCACTGAAAGGTGGTAGCTGTGAGGCATCGTGGTAAATCTGTTAAAAATACCCTCCACTGTCCCAGTGCCCTATTTGCCAAGCCATATATGGCCACACTGACATTCACTGTTTGGCAGCCTTGGAGCAGCTGCTGCTGCTGTTGCTGCTGCATTCCAGGTTCACCACGACCGAGAAGGAGAGGAGCAGCCAGCAAGCTCAGCAGCAGCTCCGTAGAAGTTGAAGTGCATGGTCTACACCAACCACAACACCTACCTGAAAGCACAGGCAGAGGAGAAGCAGCTACCCAACTCCACCAAACCCCCTCCCATGTTTGTTTTCTGCGTGCTTGAGGCTCAAGTTGGCTACGTTTCCGAATTTCCCGTTCCACCTTAAATGGTGCAGCAGTTACATTCTGGAGCCTCAGGCGCCAGACTGTAACTGCTGCACCATTTAAGGTGGAACGGACAATTAAAATAAGCCTAACAAATAACAAGACAAGTCTTCTACAGGAGTCAGGCAAGATTATAACTCAATTCAAAAGACAAAAATACACAATTCAGACCAAAGTAAAGACTTATACCGCGAATTTGACCATAAATACAGAAAATAAACAAACCACGGCGATGGAAGGCTAGCATTTCAGCCACCACCGTCCGTCTTTGTCCTCAGAGGAGGATCTTTTTCAAAACAGAGTCGGACAAAAACAGCACGAAAAGGGGCATAAAGGACATAAAGACCATAGAAGTCGGTGAATAAGGAAAACCGAGGGTTGACAGTCGCCGTACAGACGGTAAACCAGCCTCCTTCGCTCACCTTTTGGATCCTTTTCAACGCCATTTGCTCGCGCTGTGTTGCAGCAGCCTGTACCACTGTGTTCACTCTACACGGCCTAATGCAGTTTGAATGGGAGAAAACTGCTGCTGCCGTTGCCGCCGCCGCCGCTGCTGCCGTTTATCCTTGTTTTTACTTCCAGCTCTCAAACCCACACCGGCACAAAACCGAGGCCTGAAACATGGACACACTCGTTTGAGCGACAGGACTGTGATTTCGCTAATTCTGGCCCCGCTCTGCCCTCACTGACAGCTTTTTTTTGGTGGGGTACACAAGAGCAATAAGCTACTCTCGCGATACTACGCGACCAACAAGGCCTCCGAGATCTTGCGGACGAGATTGGAGAGGGGTCGCTGGGAAAGGTAGTTCATTTACGGGAAGTAGATTACTCAGAGATTAACATGGCAGGTTCGCAAATGTAAAACTAAATCGGTGAGGCCGATCATTCTCTAGAGAAGAGAGTAGAGAGTTTTGGAGCCATTTGTGATTTTCACACAGAGGAATTCATATTCCACATTTAAACCATCCGTGAAGTGAAACACCCACATAAACACAATAGTGGGCAGTGAGCAACCCTGCTGTCACCCTAACCTCCAGCCCACGACTAAAAGGGTCTCCATCAGGGAGGGAAGGAGAGGAAAGGAGATCCCCCTGCCTGGAGAGTGGAGAGTAGATCCTCAGGATATTTAATGTCCCCCTCGGTGAATCCTCATTAGATAAAGCTCCTAGCTAAGAAGGGTCTGGGTTCGAGTCCCCATCTGGGCAACCAGGTTCCTTTCTGCATGTTCTCCCCATGACTGTGTGGGTTTCCTCCGGGTGCTGTGGTTTCCTCCCCCAGTCCAAAGACATGCAGCCAGTCAGGCGAGTTGGAGATCTTTCCCCTAGGTGTGAGTGTGCGTCCAGGGTGTTTCCTGCCGCCCGCCCAATGAAGCTACCAGGCCGACAAAGCTACAACTGAGCAAACAATACCAAGCAAGACACTGAGGAACACCAGCAAGAAACCTTATGGCAATGGTGAAGAGTCGAGCTGTACCTCGAGCCCTTCGTGCTCCAAGTACAGCTCGTCTCGAACCACCATCCCATCCCTGAGGGCACATGGAAGACAAGCGTCCAGACTCTTCTCTGTCCTGGCTCCCAGATGGTGGAATGAACTCCCTCTCGCGGTCTTCAAACGCAGACTGAAGACCCATCTCTTCGTGAGTGAGCTCTAGTAGACGTGTAAATTGTGTGTATTTTGTGGCACTTTAATAACCTTTTTGTATTGCACTTATAATGACCTTTGTCAATGTGTATTGTGTTGCACTTATAATGACCTTTCTCTAGGTACCAGCACTGGCCCACTGTTCGGGCAGTGTCTGAGCTCATGGTGAGTTTAGGCTCTAAACTTCCTCTAGTTTAAACTTCCTCTAGCTGGAATATTATCCAACAGAACACTAAGCACGGTTGTAAGTCGCTCTGGATAAGAGCGTCTGCTAAATGCCTTAAATGTAAATGTAAACAGCTGGGAGTCATTACTGGACGAGGGCTACATAGAGGACACAGGTGAGCGGTGTGTTACAAGGGCAGAGGATGTTACAGTAGTACATATCTATAGAACGTAGATATGTGATACCTATGGATACCTATTAATAGATACCTATGAATCTAGTATTTATATTTAGCATGTAGGAGGAATGTACGGACATGCTTAAAGAACTCTTAACCAACTGCTTCATCCCAAAGATAGTCTATTTTGTCCTGTGAGGCTGAATTTAGTGTGTATGTGATGCTGAATACACATCATTTCAGTCATGTACCCATCTCTTTGTGAAGCACCAATCTACGTACATACTGAAATGAATTGTACTGCACTAATGCTGTGCTTAAATGACACGATATTCCCAAAGGTATTCACTCTCCCATCCAAATCGTTGAATCCGGGTGTTCCAATCACTTCACGACTGGAAACGACAGCAACTGAGCTACGAAGTGGTGGGCCATGTAAAGTGACGGCGGGGTCGGCGGATGCTGAGGCACATAGTGCGCAGAGGTCACCAGCTTTCTGCAGAGTCCATCGCTACAGACCTCCAAACTTCACGTGGCCTTCAGATCAGCTCAGGAGCAGTGTGTAGGGAACTTCATAGAATGGGTTTCCATGACAGAGCAGCTGCATCCAAGCCTTACATCACCAAGCGCCACCACTGGACTCTAGAGCAGAGGGCTCTGGAGGGACGAACCACGCTTCTCCGCCTGGCAGTTTGGTGGTGGGGGGATTATGGTGTGGGGGTGGTTGTTAGGAGTTGGGCTCCACCCCTTATGTCCAGTGAAAGGAACTCTTAATGCTTCAGCAGACCAAGACACTCTGGACCACTCCATGCTCCCAACTTTGTGGGAACAGTTTGGGGACGGCCCCTTCCTGTTCCAACATGACTGAACACCAGTGCACAGAGCAAGCTCCATAAAGACATGGATGAGCAAGTTTGGGGTGGAGGAACTGGACTGGCCTGCACAGAGTCCTGACCTCCACCTGATAGAACACCTTAGGGATGAATTAGAGAGGAGACTGCGAGCCAGGCCTTCTCGTCCAACATTAGTGTCTGACCTCACCAATGCACTTCTGGAAGAATGGTCAGAAATTCCCATAAACACATTCCTAACCCAGTGGAAAGCCTTCCCAGGAGAGTTAAAGCTGTTACAGCTGCAAAGGGTGGGCCGACATCATATTAAACCCTGTAGATTAGAAATGGGAAGTCAGTCAAGTTTATACGTGTCTGAAGGCAGACGAGCGAATACTTTGCCAGTATAGTGTAGTCACACCTTCTCTGTAGGTGGAGCACTGGCCTGGGATTGCTAGCTAGTGCACCGACACTGTGTTTAACTCTGTATTCCTCCTTCTGTGTTTCAGCACTGGGCCTTGTTTGGCCAGTGTCTGAGCTCAGGGGGAGTTTAGGCTCTAACCTATTTGTACTAGCTAGGATACGAACTCTGACTGAGCACTAACTGCTGTAAATGTTTCTGATACCGTTTTAACTGTGACAGTGTTGGTGGATATACAGCAGTCCCTGAGCACTTCATCAGAAACGCTTCCTTGTTTCTACACTCATTGTCTATCAGCTCTATTCACCATACAGGACACTCTGTAGTTCTCCAGGCACAGACTGTAGTCCATCTGTTTCTCTGTATACTGTATTACCCTGTTCTGCAATGGTCAGGACCCCCACAGGACCACCAGAGAGCAGGTATGATGTGAGTGGTGGATCATTCTCAGCAGTGCGAGTGGATCACTATAAATGATTTTTGGTTGCGTTGAATTATACAGAACTCGAGGAAAATCACTGGTATTAGCCCAGAGGAAACCAAACATCAGCATCAACTGAACCTGCAAGTTAGAGATTATTTTTGACTGCCAGTATTATACATAATAATATATATATAAATAATAATAATAATAATTGTATTGTTGTTATTATTATTTTTATTGTTATTATTATTATTACCGTTGTTGTTGTTGTTATTACTGTTATTATAACAATAATTATTATTATTATTGCTGTTATTATTATTATTATTATTATTATTATTATTATTATGCAGTTGTTATTATTATTATTATTATTATGCTGTTATTATTATTATTAATATTATTATTATGCTGTTATTATTATTATTATTATTATTATTATTATTATTATTATTATTATTATTATTATTATTATTATTATTATTATTATTATTATTATGCTGTTGTTGTTGTTGTTTATGAGCTCATGTGAATGTTTATTAGCGTGTGCTGAGAGGAGCAGTGTAGGCGTGTGTGTGTGTGTGTTAACCGCTGGTCCGCGAGATGTCGCTGTCGGCCGGAGGATCATTCAGCTCGGCCGCAGCGCTCAGCGCTCTGAACACGTGAAGCGCTCACTGTAGAGAAAGAGCCCTGTATGTTGATCTCCCTGCCTTCACTGCTCTCTCATACCCGGAACTCAAACTCGCTTACATACAAAAATCATTCTTATAACTCTTATTTATTTATTTAATAGAATTTCGGAATAACAAATAATAATCTCACTCAATATTGTTTATATTCAATATATATAGTCAATATAAGTTATTACTATATACAGTAACGAGGTTCATTAGAGAGACTTTAGATATTATTATTAACATTAATTATTATTATTATTATTATTAATGTTGTTGTTGTTGTTATTATTGTTTGATAGTGTATTATACCTATATATGTTTACTTGTAATAAATTGCACTATGTGACACATCAGGCTATTTTAAACACAGGCCTATGATAACAACAACAACAATAATAATAATAATAATAATAATAATATAAACTATCTATCTATCTATCTATCTATCTATCTATCTATCTATCTATCTATCTATCTCTCTATCACACACACACACACACACATATATATATATGTGTGTGTGTGTGTGTGTGTATGTGTGTGTGTGTGTGTGTGTGTGTTAGTTTTTAATTACATAGGATTTATGAATAATAAATAATAAACTCTATACTGTAGGTTATTAGTGTATACAGTAACAAGGATACAATAGACACATGGATGGCCCAGCAAATGAAACATGTTACTTACAGTTAATATTATTTAGAACAAAATTAAGACATCAAACTATAAACTAACCCTCATGGAATTATTCAGTCCACCTTAAACACCTCCAGAGTGGAGCTTTACAGGAGGAGGAACCAGCTTTCTTACCCTGCAGTGGAGCTGATAGAACAAGGTTTATTAATGATCAGGTTTGGAGCGATTCTATTGGTCGGTCCATCATGAATATTCACTAAACTGAAAGGAGAGCTAGTAGTCACTGTGTAACTACATCTATATTAGAGGTGGCGATACGGAGAAATATAGTAGGTGGCGCTGGAGACGGCAGCAGCTGGGCTACCTCTCCCGCTAATGTGCAGTTTTTTCGTCGCCTATTTATGTTTATGTGTTCGTTTCACTTGGTGTTCGTCTACAATGTGCAAGTCTACTCTTTGCACATGTCCTGTACACATACTGTACTGTACTGTACTGTTTGCACACATTGTTTTTGTCTATTGTCTTTGCACTACACTATATATATATATATACACACACATTATTCAACTGCACTGAAGAAGGAGCCTGACCGTTAAACTGTACAATCCTGTATTGGTATAATGACATGATGTGGTATATCAGGAGATGTACTGGTTCAGACTCTCAGATGGAGCTGGTAAGTTGGTGGAGTCTTTAAGAACACCAACTACATCCATGTAAGCTCAGCAAATAAGGAGAAAATTGCAAAATTGGAAAAATAGCAAATTTTTTATAATTTAATAATATATAATTCCAATAATAATGCTAAAGATAAACAGACAGACAGAGAGATAGATAGATAGATAGATAAATAGATAGATAGATAGATAGATAGATAGATAGATAGATAGATAGATAGATAGATAGATAGGCAGACAGACAGACAGACAGACAGATAGACAGATAGAAAAATAGATAGATAGATAGATAGATAGATAGATAGATAGATAGATAGATAGATAGATAGATAGATAGATAGATAGATAGATAGATAGATAGATAGGCAGACAGACAGACAGACAGATAGACAGACAGACAGATAGAAAAATAGATAGATAGATAGATAGATAGATAGATAGATAGATAGATAGATAGATAGATAGATAGATAGATAGATAGGCAGACAGACAGACAGACAGATAGACAGACAGACAGATAGAAAAATAGATAGATAGATAGATAGATAGATAGATAGATAGATAGATAGATAGATAGATAGATAGATAGATAGATAGATAGATAGATAGATAGATAGATAGGCAGACAGACAGACAGACAGATAGACAGACAGACAGATAGATAGACAGACAGACAGACAGACAGACAGACAGACAGACAGATAGATAAACAGACAGACAGACAGATAGATAGATAGATAGATAGATAGATAGATAGATAGATAGATAGATAGATAGATAGATAGATAGATAGTTTATTTATTATTATTATTATTATTATTGTTGTTGTTGTTGTTGTTATCATAGGCCTGTGTTTAAAATAGCCTGATGTGTCACATAGTGCAATTTAATGTGTTTAAAAGTAAACATATATAGGTATAATAAACTATCAAACAATAATAACAACAACAACAATAATAATGTTAATAATAATAATATCTAAAGTCTCTCTAATGAAAGGTTGATCTTAGTTAGAGGTAGATGTTTACTCAGTAACTGAGAGCTGAACACAGACAATAAGAAGGCGTCTTATTCAGAGCCGCTGAAGCTGATGCTGGCTGATAAGGCCTGCAGATGAAGAGATAGTACGACACTGAGCTCCTGTTCAGGCCGCTGCACTAACTCACTGCAGAGCAACAAGTCCTTACACAGCACTCAGACTTCAGCAGAGCCTCTCCTCAGCAGAGCCTTCACTCTCTTCTCGCCCACCCCGCCCTCTTTAATTCCCCCTCTTATCACATACATGAATATCAAGTGGCTCAGGCTGATCCTCTGTGTTGGTAATGCAATACACAGCTGCAGTGCACGCCTCTTTGTGTCTGGATTTACCTACAAATACCTGAGGTGCCCGGTGTGACTCTCCCTCTCCCTCTCTGCCCTAAAGCAGGACTCATGATGGATCTGAATGAACTCCAGGTGCTGCTGCTATCGCTGGCGTGTCCCTCTCAGGTAAACAGAGCGGAGGATCATTGTTTTCTGGCTTAAAGAGAGCAAGACGTATGAGTTCAGGCCCTGAGGGGCATTAGCAATACACCTGCTATCTCAGAGCTGCAGGGCTGGCATGCGTCATTACTGTTATTCAAGAATTGAGGTTCTAGATTGAATGCACTGTTCTAGGTAAAAAAACTTTAACTGGTATATAAACTTAATACTGTCCTTAACACCCGGAAATCCAGCCTGTGGATCCGTCCCTACACCTTCCACTGGCATTTCTTAATGATGTCATTGCACAGGCCAAATAGGTCTACCACCCACCTCATCCTTCGACCATCCTTACACACTGGTCTCTTATGGTTTGGTGAAAAATCCAATGTACAAGCCGCACCACTCAACCCGGATTGTTTGGTGGGCATCTACAACAGTGCTGGGTCTACAAAGCTAAGGTGTGCTAACAAACACTAGAAGTCAATAGTCACCCAAATCCCTTCTGTAGATACATCCTCAAAACTCCTCGTATCCCGCTCAAACTGTGTCCAGATCTTCGTTAAGGCTCCACAGATTTCACAATGTGGTTTAGATCAGAGGTTCCCACCCTTTTCAAGCCCAAGGCCCACCTGATAATACCAAAAACCATAGTGGCCCACCAAACATGTCCTGGCTGATCGTCTACATCCAAAAAATGAAGTTCATGTACATTCGATTTTTTGGTGAGACATTTGTTCAGACTGTCCACTGGGGCCAGACCCGAATATTCGGCTATTCCGAATTCAATTTCTTGTGTTTTTAATTAAAGCATTTCTTCTCTTGTAATAAAACTCGACCAGTCACAACGCTGCTGCAACGTATGCCCTTCGTGCGTCGAGTTAGACCACTTCCGTGAAGCACTGGGGTGAAGCTCTGTGTGTGTACTGCGCTATTAATCCCTATCCCCTCGCGCTCTGCAGGTAGAGCAGCTAGCCTGGAGATTCGGATTTTACAGCAGATGAAGCCGCGGATGAGTCTTTAACACTGGTGTAGGACGCAGGCTTTCTCAATGACTTTCCCTGCACCCCCACCGAACTCCCCGGGGCCAAGCTTTGAATAATCGCTGTAGACTGCTGCCGAAGCTCCAGTCCAAAAAGTGGGATCCAGGACAGCTCTGCCTTCTCACTGTCATGGCGCCTAAATGGAGTTCTCTTCACCAACGCCAGACTACTGAAGCAAATCAACAGTAAGGGGTTTAATATGTAAGGGAATAGTTTTCTGTGTGTGTTTGCTCAGAAACTCATAGTGTAATTACTGTTCAAGAATATTCATTCAATATTCAGCCCATTCAAAAATACAGGCAGCCTGGAGCTTCTTTCATACAGTGATAGGAAACACAGCAGCACACAGGCCACAGGAAGTCACTATATTCTACATGTTCTTGTGCATATTTCACACCTCACTCTTACACATCTCCCTCTTACATAGCTCACTCTTACATATCTCACTCTTACCCAGCTCACTCTTACACATCTCCCTCTTACATAGCTCACTCTTACATATCTCACTCTTACCCAGCTCACTCTTACACATCTCCCTCTTACACTCACCTCCTCACTCTTACCACATGTCTCATCTTACACACTCCCTACACAGCTCACTCTTACACAGCTCACTCTTACACAGCTCATTCTTACACATCTCACTCTTACACAGTTCACTCTTACATATCTCACTCTTACCCAGCTCACTCTTACACATCTCACTCTTACACAGTTCACTCTTACATATCTCACTCTTACTCAGCTCACTCTTACATATCTCACTCTTACATATCTCACTCTTACACAGCTCACTCTTACATATCTCACACTTACACATCTCACTCTTACACACCTCACACTTACACATCTCACTCTTACACATCTCACTCTTACACAGCTCACTCTTACACATCTCACTCTTACACAGCTCACTCTTACACAGCTCACTCTTACATATCTCACTCTTACACAGCTCACTCTTACACATCTCACTCTTACACATCTCACTCTTACACAGCTCACTCTTACATATCTCACTCTTACCCAGCTCACTCTTACACATCTCACTCTTACCCAGCTCACTCTTACCCAGCTCACTCTTACACATCTCACTCTTACCCAGCTCACTCTTACCCAGCTCACTCTTACACAGCTCACTCTTACACAGCTCATTCTTACACATCTCACTCTTACACAGTTCACTCTTACATATCTCACTCTTACCCAGCTCACTCTTACACATCTCACTCTTACACAGTTCACTCGTACACAGCTCACTCTTACATATCTCACTCTTACACATCTCACTCTTACACAGCTCACTCTTACACAGCTCACTCTTACACAGCTCACACTTACACATCTCACTCTTACACACCTCACACTTACACATCTCACTCTTACACATCTCACTCTTACACATCTCACTCTTACACATCTCACTCTTACACAGCTCACTCTTACCCAGCTCACTCTTACATATCTCACTCTTACATATCTCACTCGTACACAGCTCACTCTTACATATCTCACTCTTACACATCTCACTCTTACACAGCTCACTCTTACACAGCTCACTCTTACCCAGCTCACTCTTACATATCTCACTCTTACATATCTCACTCTTACACAGCTCACTCTTACATATCTCACTCTTACACATCTCACTCTTACACATCTCACTCTTACATATCTCACTCTTACATATCTCACTCTTACATATCTCACTCTTACACAGCTCACTCTTACATATCTCACTCTTACACATCTCACTCTTACACACCTCACTCTTACATATCTCACTCTTACACATCTCACTCTTACACGTCTCGCTCTTACACATCTCTCTCTTACATATCTCACTCTTACACGTCTCGCTCTTACACATCTCACTCTTACACATCTCCCTCTTACATATCTCACTCTTACACGTCTTGCTCTTACACATCTACCACTGGGGCATCTCACCCTTACACATCTCACTCTTACATAGCTCACTCTTACATATCTCACCCTTGCACATCTCACTCTTACATATCTTACTATTACACACCTCACTGACACATCTCAGGCTTACAAATTTCACAACTTCAGTTTACATATCTCACTCTTACACCTCTCACTCCTAAACATCTCACAATTATATATCTCACTTACATAAACAGTTTATTAAAGATCCATTAACAGGTTCTTCAGAGCATCTGAACGGGTCAAAGCACCCTTCCTGTCACCCTTTGTAAGTGTGTAACAGTCAGTGGCACAGAGTTAAAGGCCCTTTTTTCAAACAAGCAATTTAATGTTCTATGCAGCGAACAGCAAATCAGCTGACATGATCTCCTCAGCCATTACCACATTTCAGTTTAATCTGATTTTACAAAGGCTGGTCTCAGGGATCAGCACATTTGTGAATAAGGTTTTTAAAATCAAGTGCTGCTGACTTGAATGTGTGTGCGAGTGTGTATGCGTGTTTGTTTTCATTGATTTTCAGGACAAAAATGTTCCATATATACACACACATTTTAAAGGGATGGTTCTTCAGGCAAGAAAGACTCTCGCATGACTAAAGCGTTCTTTCTTTAATGAAAGGGGTTCTTTGGATGTTCATGGTTTTATAAAGAACCTTTAAAGAACCTTCTACTTCAATGTGAATAAAAAGTATAACACAAACATATCCATAAGGGATATATATATATATATATATATATATATATATATATATATATATATATATATATATATATATATATAGATAGATAGATAGATAGATAGATAGATACATAGATATAAAGATATATGTGTGTATGTATATATATATATATATATATATATGGATAGATAGATAGATAGATACATAGATAGATACATAGATATAAAGATATATGTATGTATATATATATAATATTTATAATAATATATAATATAATATATATTTATATATATATATGTATTTATTTATTTATATATACGAAAAATCTAAAATGTTTGCTTTTATGCATCATGTGATCGCATGAGCTACTGTTTTCACTCTGTGTAAATCTCATGCTGAATGGACCAACAGAAATGGCCCAAATGTGCATGGGAAGGCATCTGGTTCCACTGACTTAAATTCTATTTGATATATTTATATTTATATTTGATTATAATTATATTTTTGCCCACTCCTGTAAAGTTTGAAGTCTTCTGTAAAATATTTATAGATAGATAGATACATAGATAGAGAGAGAGAGAGAGAGAGAGAAAGAGAGAGAGAAAGAGAATACACAACACCTTTTACTTTTATAATAAGTAGAAATTAATATTGTGTGTGTGTGTGTGTGTGTGTGTGTGTGTGTGTGTGTGTGTGTGTGTGTGTGTGTGTATCGTTGCTGTCCAATAAAAAAAATGTATCTCCATTTTTGTCCATTTTGACTTTTATGCATCATTTGAAAACAGCCACTCACGTTTACACTTTGTGAGATTTGCATGATGAGCGGACCAACTGAAATGGCCCAGAAGTGCTTGGAAGGACGTCTGGTTCCATTGACCTACATTAAAACTGAACAAGGTTTTTGGCATCTCCTGTCAAGTGGCCATTTTGGAGATACTTGTTTGGACAGCGACGATATACATATATATATACACACACACACACAATATTAATTTCTACTTACTATAAAAGTAAAAGGTGTTGTGTATTCTATCTCTCACTCTCTCTCTCTCTCTCTCTCTCTCTCTCTCTCTCTCTCTCTCTCTATCTATCTATCTATCTATAAATATTTTACAGGAGACTTCAAACTTTACAGGAGAGGGCAAAAATATAATTATAATCAAATATAAAGATGCACACACATCCTTTACTTTTAAAGTAAGTCAATGTAACCCGTCTTTTTGAAACCATTTCTTTTAGTCAGTTCATTGTGAAATTTGCTCACAGGTAAGGAGCAAGAGGTACTTAGACCAAAACCTGAAAAACCAAAAACAAGAAAAATGGAGACACATAAATGGAGACAAACACATCCTGAGTCCATGTCCTGACACTGTATAAAAAACAAGTCTGTGTGTGTGTGCATGCCAGCCATTAGTCTGCGAGGTCGGTTGATGCTCCCGTCTCTTCATTTCATTATCTATTTATCGGTGTGGAGTGGTCTGGGCCAATAAAGCGGGAGGATTGTGCTGGCCAGCGTTTTTCCCATTGTGCCTCACTCTATTCATGTGCGAGTCAGCTGGCTGCTCGGGTTTCTGCGGGCCCTTGTCCGCTGCGCTCCTCACGAGCTTCCCCCCTTTTTCTACGTCTTAAACAAGGGGAGGAAGAGAGAGAGAGAGAGGGGGAGAGAGAGAGAGAGGCCATTCTGCTTGCGGGCGCTCATGAATGGCCGCCACTGTTCGCTGCTCTTAAATGGCTCACTTCAGTGTCAGGTTGGTGGAGCTTTCTCATCAGCGTGACACTGAGAAAAGGAGCATTTTCCCTTTGGAAGACCTAGAGATTCCTGCGGATAATATGCTATTGTTGGTGGTGGGGGGTGGCGGGTGAACATCTCTGCTATTTCAATAGACCCCACTGTCCTCCGGAGCAGGGGAAACACAAGGCCTAGAGAAGCCTGGGACTCGCCTGGGGACAGTGCCCACTTAAGTGGCTCGATTGCAGGCGTTTAGTGCAGCCGGGATACTTAAAATGATAGATTGCGGAAAAATCTGAGCTTGGAGCTTCTGGAGCTACGAGGCTGAACAAGTAATGGAAACTCAGAGTCACTGATTAGCATGTTCGTGATTAGCAGCTAGGTCTAATCTTGAATGAACTTGCACTTTGATTGGCTACACGGAGTCGTAGCTTGAACCTAAATAACAGGATTTAATACAGAGTCAGAAACCACTTTAGCAAGTCTATTTGAGATTACTTAACAACGTCATGGGGTTCTAATATCTATAAGGTCCCTTATTAGATATATTATCCTCGTACCTTTAATGCAAAACTAAAGTAGCAAACTTCAGAGACCAAATATGTCTGGTCTGATTGATTACAGCATCATTTCAGTTGGTTCTAACATACCTTCGCTCACTTCGACCCACCACACAGGTTTGCGTCACAAATGTCCACTCGCAGTAACAGTGGAAGAGGTGGGGAGCGCACTATACCAAAGGAACACACTTTACCCTCAGCGGATCAGCCCTAACCAGCTAGCCATGAGCTCATCAGCTAGCCATGAGCTCATCAGCTAGCCATGAGCTCATCAGCTAGCCATGAGCTAATCAGCCAGCCATGCAAACTTTGCAATGCCAAAAACTTTTTACTTTGGGAGGTTTGAGCAAAACATAAATACAGTTTGAGAGTAACTGCTTTGTCTGGCTAAACATGATGTAGAAATGGAGGACTTTGTTATGTCATTCATTCATTCATTCATTCATTCCTCCTGACCAATCTCCAGCCTACAGCTGACTTTAAAATGGCTCTTGTTTACCTTCTGCTGCTTTCAGACTGATGTTTCCTTCCTTTCCACCACCAGCACCACCACTTTGGTCCCTGCCTGGTTATGCGAGGGTTCTTATCCAACATGATCTCGATACTCCAAAAACCCAGGCCAGGGACGAGGCCCTTCGCCAAAGACTCATATCCAAATAACTGTTAATGTGCAAAATCGTATTGACAATGAAAAAGAACTGTCATCCTTCACTCCTGAGACCCCTTTGTTTTTGTTCTTGTTAACAGTGTAACCTTTAGCATGCTAACTAGCCAGCTAGCAGTGGGGAGTGATGAAGGTGGATTAGCAGTCATGTATAACAGATGGAGTAGTTTACATTTGCTTTCAATGTCAATGTAACCTGACTATTTTTCCGGTTTTGGGCCACATATTTTGGTCCGTTTATCATAAAATGTATCATGTAAAGTAAAAGACAACCGATACTTTCAGTTAGAAACCTATGTAGCTTTTAGCATGCTAACTAGCCAGGTAACAGGAATAAAGGTCTATGAACAGTAATGTATAATATATAGAGTAGTTTATAACCTAAAGCTCAGTAAGTTAAATGTTATTGGTTTATAACATGAACTATTTTATAGCTATGGCTTATAAACAGTTTTGTCCACCATTATTTTGAGCTTTAAAAAGGGAACTGCATCAGATTGCAATGATTTCTGGGTGTGTTCTGGTGCCATGTTCACTCGCACACCTCCAAAGCTCACCTGAAACCCTTTACTTAGACTTATACAGTAATGGATCAGCCTTCGAGAGGTGCTGGGGATTCCCCCCAAAGGAATCGATATGGCTGAGTGGATGAGGGCTTATTAAATCTGGTTTTCCATTTATTACAAACGTATCAGAAGCCACACCTAAACAAAGTAACATACATTCACTAGAAACCTCACTAGATGAGAATCAACCACACACAAACATCCAGCTAAGAGCAGCTCTGTGGTCAGACACTACCCCTTGGTCTGGATGATGTCAGGCCTACAGTCTCAGCAGTGTGAGGTGCAGGAGAGTTGTTTCTAATAAAGTGGCCATGAGTTTATATGAATGTTGCTTAAGACACTGACTGCAGAGCTAGCCGTAACATCAGGCAGATGACTCTTTATGTAACATGAGTTGCGTGATAGGAGGGTACATGCCTAGGAAAAAGGCCTACAGGGTCAAAAAGAAGGTATTGATAAACAACACATCATAATGATCTACTTGCAGTCAGGTGATCTACATCATGATCTGAAATGTGAGATATTTGGATTATAATGTCATTTTAATTTAATCCTTGATGTCAGTCAGATACATGTACCAACGACAAATAAGGTTTTCAAAACGACAACTTAAAAAAAATTATAAATATACAGTAGTTGGTGTTATCAGAGCTTATGTCTCCTATTTCAGTAAACTGTGCTGATCTGGTTGCACCATTTGACTTGCTGGCTGTGTATCCTTTGTGCACACTTGTGTCCTTTCTTTTTGGTTATGCCACCTGACGTTTAAGAAAGTAAGAACTTGAGGATTTTCAGAGTTGCCCAATATATGTTTTTAATTTTTTTAAATAATAATAAAACATACCAAATTATTTATTTAGAGTTTTACAGTTTTACATATTTTTATGCCTATAGGGTTGAGCAGTTGCACCATCTTTTAGACTTTTAGGGGGTAAAACAAACTAAAATGAACTTTATGTTTTTGTTTATGTTTATGTAATTCAGTTATATAAATGCACTTAAAATTATTTCACTTAAAAGAGGCGAATTTGAATACTCATTATTATGATTTATGACATTGCAAATTTTTTAATATATAAATTGTGGACTTTGACATGTCATGTTAAGGATCCATGAGGTTTAAAACTGATTTTTTTACAGCTTCTGAAAATGAAAAATGAAAATCATTACTGTACTATATTAGTATTTACATGAGACATGATTCTAAGCTTTTCAGTGGAGGGCAGTGCTGGAGTGCTGTAGTACACGTAGTAATGTGAAAGTGATTATTCAAGCTGTATTTTGGGCTGCATATGAATACATTGTCCCAGTCAACCTCTAAAAATTGTGACTTTACAGAAGAAGGAAATCACCTTCTTCATTTTGAATGGCAGTTAATGGAACCAGATTCTCTCCAAGTCACTTTAGGGTATTTCTATTGATCCAGTTGTCATAAAATACATCAACGGTGGCATGCAAAAGCTTGACACACCTGGCCAAGTGTAGATAAGTTCAAATGTTCTTTAGAGAATCAGATTTTAGTGCAGATTCTAGTTTCTTTATTTGATGAGTTTAACACATTATGGGGAGCACAGTAAAACAGTGTGCCATAACTTTTGCACAGGCTGCATTTTACATCATTTATAGCCCAATAATTCTGTTCTTTATTCATCCAGCTGTTTATTAAAATGTGCATAAGAAATCATCAAAGCAACCAAAGCATAATTTGACATGGGGTGCTCTAACTTTTGCATATGTGTGTGTGTGTGTGTGTGTGTGTGCATCTGAACCCATAATCTGCACCGTGTGAAGCTTACGTTTGGTAAGTGGTCACACTATCTTGAAACTCAGAGCCTGTTGCGCAACAGATTTAGCCTGGTTTAAAGAAGGGGAATTTTGCAGTTCTGCTGCTCAGCGACTTCAGCAGCGCCTCAGGCCCCTCAAAGAGTCTGGATCCATGTGTGTGTGTGTGTGTGTGTGTGTGTGTGTGTGTGTGTGCGTGTGTGAATGTGTGTTGGGGGTTGAGGGCAGTAAAATTAGAGAGGCTCTCTCACACACTTTTCCCCCTCGGTGTTGGATTACCACAGGACGAGCATGTTGCGGTATTTTCAGGTGTCAACTTTCACCAGCCGGGCCGTGATGGGTGCCCCCAGGTCCTGCTGTGATGTATGGGTGTTAGTGTTAGCGTAGCCCTGGAGTGACATCTGGCCAAAATGGGCCCTATCTATTGTAGCGAAAAGCAACCTCGGCTTTCACACCAACACCACTGACCTACTTATGTGCCTGTATGCGTCCAGTCTTGTTTTTATTGCATCAGTTTTGTAAATGCTAAAGGTTAGCGACGCTAATTAAGTTGCTAACAAAAGCTCTGTATTTAGTATGTTCGCCAGCATCTAAAGTCACTTTGGGCCATGAATATCAAAACAAAAAAAACGCCTTTGTGATAATGCTAAGCTTGCTAGCGTTCCTGGGGGATTGTAGTAGTATGTAGCACTAAGCTTCACTTTTTGGTGAAGGTTAGCGATGCTAATCAAGTTGCTAGCGCTTTGTTTCAGACAATGCTCTACATTTAGTACGTTAACAAGCATCTGAAGTCAGTGGCTATTACAATATGGGGCCAAAACATGGTCAAAAAGGCGGATAAAAAACATCTTTGTGATAATGCTAAATCTGCTAGCGTCCTGTGGGAACGCTAAGCTAATTAAGACATATGAATGTTTTTTTTGGTGAAAATTAGCAATGCTAATCAAGTGGCTAGCGCTTTTTCCTCAGATTGTGTAGCCCTATATGTGTTAGCTAGCTTCTAAAGTCAAAGGCTATTACAATTTTGAGTTTTTAAAATTAAAAAGTCAAAAAGGCGGATAAAAAACACCTTTGTGATAATGCTAAGTCTGCTAGCGTCCTGTGGGAACGCTAAGCTAATTAAGACATATGAATGTTTTTGGTGAAAGTTAGCAATGCTAATCAAGTGGCTAGCGCTTTGTCTCAGATTGTGTAGCCCTATATGTGTTAGCCAGCATCTAAAGTCAGAGGCTATTACAGTTTTGAGTTTCTAAAATTAAAAAGTCAAAAAGGCGGATAAAAAACACCTTTGTGATAACGCTAAGCCTGTTGGCGTTCCTGGAGGATTCTAGTAGTATGTTACCACGAAGGTAATGATGATATTTAAACAAGTCTGGTCAGAATTAGCAATGCAATTCAAGTTAGCACGTTGTCGCAGATTGGGTAGCCCTATATTTAGTATGTTAGCCTTTATCTAAAGTCAGTGGCTATTACAATTTGGGGCCATGAATATTAAAACAACACAGGGCGGCCAACAGCCCTTCACATATATCAGTCTTACAGGTACAGGAACAGAATTTGGCCTCTTTAATTCTAATAAGGGATTCAGGGAGGTTGGAAAAGGATCATTTTCTGGGGGGAAAAAATGGGAAAATTTAAGGGGCCTTAAATTACTGCTTGATTATTGTCTTTTCACCTCTACAGTATTTTTGTGACAGTTGGCAAGCCATGCTTTTTATCAACATGAAACTTTTTCGCAGATTGGCTAGCCCTATATTTAGTATGTTATATATATTATAATTTAAGGCCATGAATATTAAAACATGGTGAAATAGGCCATAAAAACAAACTTAAATCAAAAAGTAACACAGTAGGTAATGGAGAAGAACGAAGAAATTCACAGCACCTCTGCATGCAACTTAAATATGACCTATGTCTTTTTAAATGGACTATTATAGTTTATTTGCTGTTATGTTTCATGTTGATAAAAAGCATGGCTTGCCAACTGTCACAGGAAATGCTGTACAGGTGAAAAGACAATAATCAATAAGCAATAGATTGAGATTAGGATTAAGATTAAGGCCTTCAATTTTCCCAATTTACCCCCCCAGGAAATGATCCTTTTCCAACCTCTCAATCCCTTATTAGAATTAAAGAAGCTGAATTCTATTACTGTACCTTTAAGACTGGTATATGTGAAGGGCTGTTCTGATTGGCCGCCCTGTGTTGCACCTTGTTCATGTTAGGCACATACAGTTAATAGCTAATGGCCGTAGTGAACTTACCTCATTCCTTCAACAGGAGTCTTATAATTTCTCTTTCTGTTTGGGTCTGGAGAAACAAAAGAGGTGGGAAGAAACACTATTCGGCGCGCTCCATATAGCTGTCAGCTTGTGTTTCCAGCAGCCTGCGTTTACACCTCTTTAAACAGCGCACACATGTTCACAATCATCTCAAATGGCCTCTGCTGGCAACGCTGGCCAATGATCCAATTAAAGGCCTGTACAGCACAGACATTGTGTTGAACTCTGCTTGGTGTGTAGCTCGGTTCTGCACTCAGCAAACCACACCGTCCATCACCTCAGCCGCCGGCACGGAGCAAACGATTAGCGTCAGAGTTTCAACACAACAACACAACGTGTTTGAGTCAGCTAGTTTCTCTGTGGTCATGAGTCCAAACATCATCAGTTTAAAGGGCCCATATCTGAAATCTGTCTTTTTCGTTTAGAACACTCTGGCTGGAACCAAAAATGGTCATTTTCCAACCTCTCTTAAAATTAAACTGCATGGCATAGAGTCTCAGCATGGAGCTGTAGAGGTTCCTAATGGTGTCCTGTGATAATCCATCCCATGCAGCTTGAATATCCTCACAAAATTCCTGCAGATGGTGCAGTAGGGATGGAGATGGAGTGACACCAGGCCTTCTGGACATGTGTTGCGTCTTGGTGCTGACCACGGTGCCTCCACACATGCAATCATTGGTCGTCTTCACCAAGACAAAAGCTGGACCCATCACTGAAGATGATCTGCTGCCATTCTGCGTCGCTTCATGACTGCCTGGCACAACACCATTGCAGTGTTTGGTGACGTTGACGTGGTGTTAAAGGTCTGTCTGCATGTAGTCCTGAGTCGTGCAGCCAGTGGTGCTTGTACTAACAGGACAACTCATATGTTGCATGACTACTAGCTGGATGTGGTTGGTATAGCTCAGCGGATAACACCACATGTGGGAGACTGGGGTTCGAATCCTGGTCTGGGTGACTACGCTGTGCTACACCAATAAGAGTCCTTGGGCAAGACTCCTAACACTACATTGGCCAACCTGTAATATGATAAACCTTGTAAGTCGCTCTGGATAAGAGCGTCAGCTAAATGCCGTAAATGTAAATGGATGTCTACAGTTGCGACTGTTGGGTCAGTCAGGTACAGAATTAGGACCTGTACCTGCTTTCACCACATAAACGGCCGAGTGAGGAACTTGAATCATTCGCATGTCTCACAAAGTTAAACCTACCCACCAAGTTTCAATTCGGTTGGCTGATTCCTTCTGGGTGCGGCTATTTTAAGTGTACATTTTCTGTGTATGTAAATGAGTTGGCTTCCATATATGGGCTTATAGACTGAAAAAATATTTGCCAAGTATATAAAAATTAGGTCTCAAAACCATTAAACAAATGAGCAGTCCTGTTCTGGATTCAGGTGCGTCGGCTGAAGCACTGCCTGAGGCTTGCTGGGTGAAATGTAACTGCTAGGCACTGACCTAGCTCAAATAGCCTAAAGGTGCTATAGTAGGCTGGCTGGCTGATAGTGTCTTAGCACTGTAGTGGAGCACCCATGGACTGCGATGGCCATTTCCCAGTAAAATGTTTCCATTGGCCACTGACGGTAGCCAGAGGGGGCTAGAGTAGCCAACACTGCCTTAGCTTAGCTTAGCTGAGTTAGTGTGGCTAGTACTGTAGAGGAGGTTCTGGTGAGCCATGACGTTAGCCAGCGCCTTTTCATGTAACAGCACCTACATATCTACCCTGGATGCTAAAACTTGTAGAACAGATCTACAGGCCTCCAAATACAGAAACCTCAGGTATGCTATGTCAGCCACTGATGCTAACCCCTGATGTTAAGTGCTCAAGTGAAGGGGTCATGCTAAGTATGGCTCCAGTGAGTCATCAAATGATGATTTCAGGCCCATTCAAAAAGTCCTGAACAGAAAAAATGAAGCTAAGCAGTTTAGCAGTCTAACTCCACACGTCAAGTCCTACATAGTTACACAGATGCTAACAATACTTCCCTTATTACTTTAAACTCATTTAAAATGGTCAGTTTTCCATGATATCATGGTCATCTACAGCTGTACACGGGTGAAAAATCATCTTTACGCTGTTTTCCTCGTATTCTAAATATTTAAACACAGTCATTTAGCCAAGAATTTGTGTCTAGGTTATTTTAGGATCGTCCTAGATTTGTCCCCTCTACCACATGAAAAAGGAATTCAACTGTTGTACACACAATGTCCTGGAGACTAGGCTTTTTATATATTAGCGTTTTTTTCTATTGAAGTCTAAACTACTTCTGGTGTTTGGGAATTGCATTGTTCAGGCAATTCTTCATGTAAATGGTCACCACTCCCAATTAGGCCGATGACTGTGTGTCCAGGAATTTGTCAGGACTGAGGTGGCGATCTTAGCCAAGGCATGTTTGGTGTCTAATGTTTACGTCTTTAGTTTTTCAGTGGCGCTACGAAGCTAATGTAGCTAACAAGTGTTGGAAAGTGACCTACCAGGAAACGTACAAGCCTAAATCATCTCACACAATCAGTGTGGAGTTGTACTCTTAAAATGATTTGCCTTGTGGTCTTTGTCACTGTTTGATCCCAGCAAAAATACATTTGGACAACTTTGTCATGATTTTATGCAAATTTTGAAAAATTTTATTATGAATTTTGGAATTAATTTTGATGTTATTCCACTGTAAACTCAACGCTAGGCAAAAAAAGAAAAAAAATATTGAAAAAACTAAGGCTTGAAGGCTTCAAGATGGCCGCCCAGCTAATGACTCGTGGCATGGCAACCATATGCACAGACTCTCAGGATAATCAAGTATTGGAAATAGGTTGTGCGGTTACTCTGAAGTGTGGTGTATGTGTTATATGTGTTGGGTTGTGGGATAGTTAGATGGGTAATGTGGCTACCATTCACCTCAAATATGCGTTTTCCCATGTTTTATTCTGTGCCAAGGTAATACTAGTGTCAGTGCATCTATCTATCTATCTATCTATCTATCTATCTATCTATCTATCTATCTATCTATCTATCTATCTATCTATCTATCTATCTATCTATCTATCTATCTATCTAAAATGGTGGCCTAGTAGTATTTACCAACGCCCACCAGCATTCCCTTCAGCCAGTAGTGAGGCTACTTCCCGAGGAGGCACTACCCTACTGTTTTAGCCGGTACAGAGCGGCGGCTCACCCATGCTGGTAAAAGACCAGGTAAAAGACCATTCGCCCCAAAACCTTTTTACTGTGTATTGTTATACGCCAGTGCTGTACTAGCGTCAGCACAACACGGAGCCACAGAGCCCAGCTATAGGATGGCAAAAGGTGGCAGCAAGGACACATGGACAACTGCCAGTAACGACACCTGAATGCTGCTGAATACGCCTGAGCAGTACAGCGGCCTGGCAATCTTGACCAATGCCCCCAGCAAAGTTTCAGGGCAGCAGTGTGGCTGCTTCCTGAGAAGGTAGGTGCAAA
Organism: Prochilodus magdalenae; assembly: GCA_024036415.1. Taxonomy (NCBI): domain Eukaryota; kingdom Metazoa; phylum Chordata; class Actinopteri; order Characiformes; family Prochilodontidae; genus Prochilodus; species Prochilodus magdalenae. The sequence goes on along the minus strand of JAMWET010003671.1, from coordinate 322,903 downwards.
GTTCTGGCGGAGCAGTACCCCACTGTTTCAACCAGCACCCAGTGGCAGTTCTACCTTGCTGCTGTGTCTAGTAAAGGTCGGTGGACCTTGGCGGTGGAGCTAGGTGTGAGGGCAGTACCTGACTGTTTTAGCCAGCACTGAACGGCGGCTCTTCCCTGCTCCCGTGTTTAGTTCAGAGACTTCAGCAGTGCTATATTCCCCATGTGTCGTTCAATACCTACCAACCATTGACAGTGTCCTGTATCAGAAACCAGATAGACAGCATATTTACACCATCCTGCACAATGCTAACTAGCTATTAGCCCTATTAGCATAGCACCAAGGCAAACCTAAAGAGGTAAACTTCAGATCCGAAGCATTTCTTGACTGATCACCTACATGTGGGGAAAGCTGGGTAAACTTCTCTTGATGACTGCTAGTCTCTGCTGTGGAGATCAGATCATGCTACGTTAGCATGCTTTTTGGAACTCAGGCCTTTTTGTCCATCACTGGGACACAGCGCTCCTTCAGACTGCCTTCGGAGCGGAGAAGTGGAGCGTCCGCAGCTCTTCCCTGATTAGATTATGGGCTAGAGAGAAAGAAGCAGTGGTTCTCATGTTTATGATGTGGTCAGCAAGTCTTAGCACAATCTCAGCCTGTCTGGGGGCCAAGCTAATGAAGAGAGGCTATTATCCAAACAGCAGTCATGCCTTCATGACCCATTTCCTTTAGCACTGATTTAATTCTGTTTGCAAAAGTGTGTGTGCATGTGTGCGCGAGTGTGTGTGTGCCAGTCTGTGTATGCAGAGAGAGTTCATGAACCTTTTGTCAAAGGGTGGACTGATGTAGAGCACTCGTCTCAGACGGATAGCATTCCCGCACAACACACCCACACACTCGGAAAAGTGATCTAATAGACGTTTCTGTTGTCTCCGCATCACGTCTACACAAGCAGGATACATAAGTGGTCCTAATCAGAGTTATTATAATCGGTCAGCTGAGCTTCATTAATAGCTCATCAGGCCTGGACGCTTTAATGAACGTCAATGGCGGCTTTAACCGTTTTCACGATTTGTGCATTCGGCGGGCTGATAACAATCGAGCTACCCTCAGTCGCTTCGGGGGGAAGTTTTGCAGACGCAGACGAAGGCCAGCCTGAGAAGGATTTGTAAAGGAGAGTGTACACAGACGGTGGTGTTTCACTTCATTTCAAAAGTCTTCAGCCCAAATCCGCCGCTAAGCCTTCGGTTATGTAACAAGAATCCAGCTCCTGAAACTCAGCACTCGGAGTGTGTGAGTATTCCCGGACCTGACTGTTGACTTTATAGCTGAAGTGGAAACAGCAGTTCTTTTAGACATCCTCTGCTTTATTCAGGGGATTTAGCCAAACGGACTGATCAATAAGAAGCTGCCAGTTAGACTAGCATAGCATGACAGAGCCAGCTAGCTACTTCACCTCCCATCATTCCCTCTCCGCTCTTTCTTTTTGTTCCACGGCACAATTAAAGTCAATAGCAAGTGAAAAAAGAAGGAGTACAGCAGGCGGTGCAGTCATTCTGTGTTATATCAATGAAATCTTGAATCTTTGGTTGTACGCTCACCGTCCACTCATACTTCCACTTAATAATTTAATCCCATAGTGGGGAAATTAACAAGTCGCCGCATTTAACCCATCCGTGAAGTGCAACACCCACATACACACTCACTAGTGAACACACTTACCCACAGTGGTGGGCAGCCCTATCCACAGCACCCAGGGAGAAGTTGGGGGCTAGGTGCCTTGCTCAAGGGCACCTCAGTTGTTACTGTCAGTTCAGGGAATTGAACCGGCAACCCTCCGGTCACAAGGCTGGTTCCCTAACCTCCAGCCTACCACTGCCCCTGGCCATGTTATAAGGTTCACCTATTTTACAGGTCCACCAAGTGTACAATTATGGAACCCTAACATGGGAGTGACACGGACAGTGGTATGGTAGTGTAGGTGGTGCCAGGTGGTGCCACGGTATGAGCCAAAAAAAGACACCAACTATGACGACTGGGGTGCCATTTGTGTCCCACTGATTTTACATTCACAAATCCAAACCAGCATATGTTGGGTTTTGCTGGGTTGACTGTCAGCAGCAAGGGAAGTTAAGTGGTTATGTACCATCGGTGTAGAAGAAGATGGTGAGATCTTTACAAGACCAGAAAAGCCCAGACCAGTGGTATTCCCAACATGAAACACAGGTAGGGATTAATACAGGGGGACACTATATTCAAGCCGTGTCCACCTTCCTGCCCCAATCAACACAACTACCACTAATCCACACAACAGCAGTCCGTCTTCATGCTGGGAAAGTGGGACCTCCTGGGAGCAGCTTCGTAGGTTCACACCGTCTAAGCTCCTCACACAGTGCCCATGCCACACCGAACCCCCCTCAAGGCGAACGCCACACAGGGCCCACCACAAGTATTGTTTGTGGCTGCATCCTTGGTGCAGTGGTGCCTCCTGGCATGGGTCACCTCGTTCTGGATGCACTGTTCACACCCCTTGTTTGGACTGGGTGGGTCATCATTTCTAATCAGTTCCTTATGGTCTTAGTGACGTCAGCATAGATAGGCCTTTTCCTATGGGTGGAATGGGTTTCGTTCCTGATCGTGCAGCTAATTTTGAATCTTTGAACACAATTTAATCATTAATAAACCGGTTAGGAACCCAAAAAGTTCGTTACCAGCTGGAACCAAAGATCAGTGGGTTCCTCAACACGAACTGTGACAACGTCCGTGGGTGTGGCAGTGGTTGAGGAAAAAGAAGGCAACCATGGCAACACCTAGTGGTCTGCTTAGGGGCCTCGTCTATGTCTACTTATGACCAGTAGTTGATCCGTTCTTGCTTTCTGGATATAAACAAACATCTGGAATAACAGCCCAAACGCTCACAGGTAATCTATACGCTCCGCCATCTTGTTACTACTGTTTACTAACGCTGCTATCTTGCTGTTGATGCTGTAACCTTTGACGTTCCTTGGTTCCGAAAAAACTGGTGCGAATGAAAACTGGCTCCTTGGTTAGCACCAAGGTTTTAAGAAGTCTTGACGGAACCAGTTCAAGAACCTTGGTTCTTTTGGTCACAAAGGGCTTTGAGATAAATTCAGTGTTAAAGCTACAAGGGCTAAATAGCACCCCAGTCCTGGAATCAGCCATCTAGACTAGAGAATGGCTAACACAAATTGTGCATCAGCAGATGAGCTACAGATTCCCACTGTACACCAGCACGGTGGAGCAACCAGGCCTATAACGAGGAGGATGTTGAGTACAAAGTGGGTTTTCACATGAACATGGATTCAGCAAAGGGCTCTGAAACCAAAAGCCTTGCGTATGAGGTTAGCGACGGGTTAGCGACAGTTCAAGAAGGATAAAACCCAGAGACATGTCAATTACAAAGACCCATTCAATCAAAATACCACCACGGTCTTTACTGCATTAGCCTAAAAGCTAGTATTACAGCTAATTTGATTGTACCTCACCCCATGTGGTGGTTATTTCTTGACTTCTTTTCTGTTCTCTTGCTGAGAGTTTTGGAGTGAATCAGCAGATGAGTAAGTCCTATAAAGAGCGAGCAGCCTGGGGCGACGCGCCAGCATAAACAGCATTGTTTAGGCTTAACAGCCACCGAGCCTCACTCTCTCGCGGCACTTAATTGTCTTAATTGGGTCTTCGTTAAGTCTTGGGTCTGATTTAGTAGCGGGGGTCCTGCTCTAATAAGTCCTCATTTCCCTCATTTGCCTGATTTACGTGCTTTATGAGGCCGGAGCTCAGCGAGCTCCTACACGGATGCCGCGTCATGAATGCTAGCACTATGGAACAAGCCCTTAGCCAGGAATCTGACCTCTGCGCTTAATGTACGACTTTGTGGCTGGTAATGGTAATTGCGGAGCTGGTTATGCATCATAGTTTCCCAAGCTCCCTGCGTGTAATTAAATGTGCGGGAGCCACTTTGAGTGGAAAACGGGGCACATTTGGACCAACAAGGCTGTGACTGACCTTGTTAAGGGCTGTAATGTAACTAGGCCAATTATATTTCATCCTAATTCGAGGGTGACCTTAAGTCAAAGACAGATTGCTCCCTGTAATCGAAAGCAATGGACAGATCGGGTTTTTTTCGTGCACAGTAGTTACAGTAAGCCTCCAGAAATTGAAAGTTCTTCCCTTTCTGGCGGTTTCCCGCTCGCTCCCCGAAATCAAACAGATGATCTGTCCTTGGCCTCGGTTTTCAGACAGCAGTATTGGCTTCCGCTGCCCAAACGGACTCCACTCTCCTCTTTAAATGGAGTGTTTTTTCCGCTGGGATTAGGAGATCATGTTGTCAGTCGAGTGGTTTTGGGATTATTATTGGCTTGTACAATGCAGAACCAGACTCTGCTTCCTTCAGCTCCGCGGCGGGGCTGCCAGCACGTCCGTCAGCGTAAAACTTGAGCATTCAATTTAGTTCAAACATGTAAAGTCATGTAAAAGTCGGAGTCAGCTTTACACTCTGTCCGTCTCACCACAGACGGTTTGGGTGGGGGATGAAATTCAGTTACTCCAGCACACAATGCTTAACACAGCTTTAACACAGCATTGCAGCAGACAACCGCACAAACAGACAATAAACACAAACCTCAGTCCAGCGAATGTTGGGACTGTATATGAAATGCTAGGAAATACAGGGGTTGGACAATGAAACTGAAACACCTGTCATTTTAGGGAGGTCTCATGGCTAAATTGGACCAGCCTGGTGGCCAATCTTCATTAATTGCACATTGCACCAGTAAGAGCAGAGTGTGAAGGTTCAGTTAGCAGGTAAGAGCACAGTTCTGCTCAAAATACTGCAATGCACACAACATTATGGGTGACATACCAGAGTTCAAAAGAGGACAAACTGTTGGTGCACGTCTTGCTGGCGCATCTGTGACCAAGACAGCGAGTCTTTGTGATGTATCAAGAGCCACGGTATCCAGGGTACTGTCAGCATACCACCAAGAAGGACGAACCTCCACCAGCATCACGTAGTGACCTGGCCACTATCCTGCAAGAAGAATGGCTTAAACTCCCTCTGACCACTGTGCAGGACGCAGTATATGTCATTCCCAAGACCAACTGACGCTGTATTGGCCACAAAAGGAGGCCCTACACCATACTAATAAATGACTGTGGTCTAAAACCAGGTGTTTCAGTTTCATTGTCCAACCCCTGTATATATGCTGTGAATTCTGTTTGACCAGCTTTAAACTGAAACAGAATAGAAATATGATACTTCATGTTTTACTTCATACACGCTTACCCTGCGTTCACACTAGCAGACAACAAGTCGCTTAAGTCACCCCAACCTTGTCTCCTGCGGGTGCGTTCAGGACCGCTCACGTTGTCGTGTGGGCATGTACAGGGTCCAGGAAAGCTAGCTAGTTCACAAAGCACATGTTATCATCGATGAATGAAATTGAGTGGACTGCTTCCATTCATAGCTAGCTTTATTTGCTGCTTAGCATGCTGGCTAACATAGCTAGCTATCAAGTGAACACACTCCGTTCTTCCACACTTCCACTTCTTCAAATGTATATGTGCAAAGATACATCATATAAACTAGGAACAAATTAGTTTGGAGACTTGACTGCTTGCGTTTATAGTTAGCTGTATTTGCTTGTTAGCATGCTGGCTAACCTAGCTAGCTATCAAATGACCTTACTCCATTCTTCTACACCTAATTTTCCTCAAATGGAAATGCAGAATACATCATATAAACTGGGACAAAGAGGAAACAGCGGTTATGAGTGTAACATGGGACACGACGGGGAGACAGCATGCAAGTGCTAGTTTTTAACGGAAAACTAATAAGAAAAAACAAAAACCAACGACACTAGAACGAATAAGAATCAAAACACTACCAAAGAACAGGGTTAGACAAAACACCAAGCAAGAACAAAGGAAACAACAGGAAGAATAAAATAACAAGGACTAACAAGGAACACCTGGGAAGGGGCGGAGCTACAAACTAGGGGCAGGTGTGGGGCTTGACAAAGGGCCACAGAAGCACATGGAACAGGACAACAAAAAGGCACATGGAAATGACAAGATATTGAGGGAAACGGAAAACCAGAGAAAGCGAAGCCGGGACAGGTAAGACTGGACAGGACAGGACTTCCATGTTTACCACCACACTGCTGAGAACTGGGATCAAATGCTGGTAGGAACTAAAAGTTCCTCAGAGGGCCGAAGATGGGACGTTGGACTCTCATGTCTATGGTATATCTATTGGGTTAAAGAATTTGCTGGAGTCAGTCGTTTGCAATGTCGATGAACCACGTCATAATTCAGAAAATCTCAACATGAGTTGTTGCCGTGTTGCTTGTTGCTAAATGGAGGCTACTGATCGTTTGCTCCCATAGAAAATGACTGGGCGCTTGCCGCTCGGTGGCTTGCTAGTGTGAACGTAGGGTCAGTAATTCACTCTGTCCACCAAACTCTTGGGCCAAGCCCTCAGATTTACAGACCAGTTTCCTAGAGGTCCGCTGGGTATAGCTGCCAGGCTATGAAGGACCAACTGGGTAAACCAGTTTGCTAGATCGCCACCCTGAGTTAGTCAGGTATGTGGGTGAAGCAGCTAAACAGTAGCTTTTCCCTGAACGTGTAAATGAGCTTGTAGTTTGCCCCCTAGTGGACAGTATTAGACCATAATACGGTATTACCCAGAATTTTGATTCATGGGAAACAGAAAAAGGGTATATGAGGTTTTTGGCACCTTGGCCCTGGGGCCTAAGTTTGGGGCCTGAGTTTGGAGAGTCCATTGAAAAAGACTTGGTTTTGGTCAAAGAGGTTCTGAACAACCAGCTGGGCAAACTCAGGAGAGGTCTGAGAAACTCTGACTCGTAATGAGGTTATTGCTGGTGGGTGGAAGGAGCAGTTTGAGGAACTCCTGAACCCGTGGAACATCCCTAATGGGAGTCAGGCCCGGAGGTTTCCAGGGTGTCAGACTCCACATCCTGGGTGGAGGATGCTGAGGTGGTCGGCAGGCTCCTCGGTAGCAAGGCACCAGCAGTGTGTGGTTTTAAAGGCTGTGTTTTTCAGTTGCTACTGTTTGTATTCCTATCTGTTGTTCAAAAACCTAAACCACGCTCGTCGGCAAATCACCAGTGTAGATTCTGAAGCAAGCGTACCTCCTGGCTCAGTGGCACCGTTTGCTGAGGTGTTGAAATTCGGACGTTTTCAGAGCTCAGTGTTGGGGGTTGGACAGACTTTACTTCTCAGCCATATTGCTTTAAGATTGATGCCAGCTTGTAAGTGATGGTCACTGGCAACTTGGACCCCTCAGGGAAGACGGGTTGCTGAGACCCTGGTGATTTTGTGTTCTGTGTCTGGGGTTTCTGAAGCCTGGCCATGCTTGTTGGGAAAGACACCGACTTCATTCTATCATAACTCCAGTGATCTACAATGCTGCCAAGATCAGATCCTGAACACTGTTATCTCTAGTTTAAAAAGGCATGTGTGCAGTTGAGTAGGTGGTGGAACATCCTGGTTGCTCCTATTATTGTGGAGTTGTGGTGCAGAGGGTGAGTCACCTCCATCAAGGGTGAGTTTCTTGGGCAAGGCTGCCTAGAGTGCACCTAAGTTGGATACAAATTGATGAGATTCCAGGGGTCCGTATCCGTATGGTTCCCTGAGGGCTAGCAATGGGGTCCAGGGCTCATGGGAAAGGGAAGGTCATGCTCTACGTGTGTCATCAGGGATCAGTCGACGCTGTATAACCCCTACTCAGTGGTTGATGAGTGACTGATGCACAATTCATTTTTTTTCCGGTTCTGTGTTTGGAAAGTCGAACAGCGTTGACCGAAATGTAGATCTCGTTTTTAGTGGGATGGAAATTCGTTTATCCAACTTTCTCTCCAATGTAGTCATGGCGGTTCGCAACTTAGCTCTCCCTATGAGGGTGAAGACTACCACATGCCAGGCCACCTTTATAAACAGCATCTACACGCTTGGAGGAGAGCAATAACTGCCCATATGGGAGCAGCCAGAGGGAAGCCAATGATGGTTTCTTGTGCTCCCAGTCACTGATGGCTGAGGATGGATCTTGTAAGACATTTCCACACAAGTATGGCACTGACTGAAGGTATAAGCGTGTCACTGACAGCAGGCACACAGCAGCCTGGTCGAGGCACAGCGCTGCTTATTTACCCAGCTGAATCCAGTGTTTCCATGTGAGTATAATTTTTCACTGATTTCACTGAAGTTGCATAGATTTATAACAGCCTGTAAAAACCAGCCGCAGCTAAACGAGCCATTAGCAGCCAGACGTTCTGCAGGGTAAGCAAAATAGTCCTGACCTGTAAAGTGGGGAAGGCGAGAGTTAAGAGAAGAGTAAATGGAAGTCGTGTGTGTTTGTGTGTTTACTCATGAGGCGCCAGCAGCAGAGGTGCTAAAAGGAGAGAGGGAACAGAGAGAAAGAAGGAGGGAGAGAGAGCAGAGAGAAAGAAGGAGGGAGAGAGAAAGAGGGAGGGAGAGAGATAGAGGGTGGGAGAGAGAGAGAGAGCAGAGAGAAAGAAGGAGAGAGAGAGAAAGAAGGAGGGAGAGAGAGCAAAGAGAAAGAAGGAGGGAGAGAGAAAGAGGAAGGGAGAGAGAGCAGAGAGAAAGAAGGAGGAAAAGAGATAGAGGGAGGGAGATAGAGGGAGGGAGAGAGAAAGGGGGAGGGAGAGAGATAGAGGGAGGTAGAAAGAGAGAGCAGAGAGAAAGATGGAGGGCGAGAGAGCAGAGAGAAAGTAGGAGGGAGAGAGAAAGAAGGAGGACGAGAGAGCAGAGAGAAAGAAGTAGGGAGAGAAAGAGGGAGGGAGAGAAAGAAAGAAGGAGGAAGAGAAAGCAGAGAAAAAGAGGGAGGGAGAGAGAGCAGAGAGAAAGAGGTAGGGAGACAGAAAGAGGGAGGGAGAGAGAGAAAGGAGGAAGAGAGAGCAGAGAGAAAGAAGGAAGGAGAGAGAGAGCAGAGAGAAAGAAGGAGGGAGAGAAAATAGAAACAAAGAAAGGAGAAGATGAAGAGAAGAGGAAAGAAAGAGAAAAGAGACAATAATAGAAGTGGGAGGAAAGCCACAGAGGGGAGATGGAGAAAAAGAAAATAAGGGGAGAGAAAGAATAAAGAAAGACAGTAGGGAAAGTGAGTAGATAGAAAGTGAGCAGAGAGAGATAAAAAAGAAAAAGAGAGAAGTGGAAAGAGAGAAACAGAGGGAAAGAGAGAATGTGAACAGAGGAAGGAAAGAAAAAGAAGAGACAGAGAACAAAGAATGAAGAAGTGGAGGAAAAGGAAGCGAGAGAATGATGAAGGAAAGAAAAGAGGAAAGCAAAGAACAGAGGAAGAAAGAGAAAAGAGAGAGATAAAAAGAGAAAGGAGTGAGGAGAGAAAAAGACCCTTAAAAAAGAGCGATAGAGGTAGAGAGTGAGGGGTAGAGAGAGAGAGCGATAGTGGTAGAGAGTGAGGGGGAGAGAGAGAGATAGAGATAGATAGAGGTATAGACAGAGGTAGAGAGAGAGAGAGAGAGAGAGAGGTATAGACAGAGGTAGAGAATGAGAGAGGGAGAGAGAGAGAGAGAGGTATAGACAGAGGTAGAGAATGAGAGAGAGAGAGAGAGAGAGGGGTAGAGAGGGAGACAGGGAGAGAGCGATAGAGGTAGAGAGTGAGGGGGAGAGAGAGAGAGAGAGAGGTAGAGAGAGAGAGAGAGAGAGAGAGAGAGAGAGAGAGATAGAGATAGATAGAGGTATAGACAGAGGTAGAAAGTGAGAGAGACAGCGAGAGAGAGAGAGAGACAGACAGAGAGAGAGATAGAGGTATAGACAGAGGTAGAAAGTGAGAGAGACAGAGGGAGAGAGAGAGAGAGAGAGCGGGAGAGAGGGGGAGGGGAGGTGGGCGTTTGGTGAGAACATCAGGATATCAGACTTTGGGGAAAACTTTTAACACCTTACAGACTCATAAAGAGGCCCATTGTCCCACACAGGATTACATCATTAACCTCGCCAGGCAGCAATTAAACCTCTCTCTCTCTCTCTCCTCCCTCTCTCTCTTACACTCTCTCTCTCTCTCTCCTCCCTCTCTCTCTTACACTCTCTCTCTCTCTCTCTCTCTCTCTCTCTGTGTCTCTCTCTCACTCTCTCTCTCTCTCCCTCTCTCTCTCTGTCTCTCTCCCTCTCTTACACTCTCTCTCTCTGTCTCTCTCCCTCTCTCTCTCTCTCTCTCCCTCTCCCTCTCTCTCTCTCTGTCTCTCTCTCCCCCTCTCTCCCCAGTAGGACATCAGGGTATTAAAATGATTTAGAAATCGTTACAGGTTACAGGTTACAGTTTCAGGTTACAGTACACTACACCAATCTCACCCAGCCCATCCTGCACTGTACCGTCCCTTAATCTGCACCTTTCCTTAAACAGTCCTCTCAAAGCTGTGAGTAGCCGGGAGCAGCCCACTGCAGCCAAACTGTCCCAGGGTTCAGTGGGGCCTCGGGTCAAGAGGTCATCAGCGTAAGGTGCAACCACTGCTGACACAGCACTTCAGCTGTTCAACTATAGAAAAGCATTGCCCACTGCGAGGTGTACACTAGTGGGGTATGAAGCCCCCCAGCACAGGTCTGTGGGGGGATATGGGAGAAACGAGGGATGAGTAAAGGACACATAGAGGGGTGCGGGTAAGTATGGCTGTGGATTAGAGTTAGAGGGTCTGTCCTGAGTGAGTACCTGTTTGGTGGCTGTAGGGTAAAGGAAACAATAGGGTTTGGGTAGGGCCAAAAATGAACGGCACTCTATGGGAGGAAAAAGTGAGGGAGAAGAAAGACAAACAGACGAGTGCTCTGCCCTGAGGTAGCATAGGTGAAAGGTCAAGCAGAAGTACAGTTGGAGTTTTTCTGTAAACTATAAGCTGAATCAGGGAGACGTATACAAGCACACCATTCCTGATCCGACTGAACATTCCTGAGTTAGAACAGGGCTGATATTTTGAAAACTGTGGGAATCGTTTTGGACAGAGAAGAAGAGAAGAAAGAGAAGAAAAAGAAGAAGAGTATGAGTCGGACAACAATAGCGCTATCTAGTGCGCAGTCACTACGAAGGTTGTTGGGTTTCTGGGAATTTGGTACTTACCATGTCATGCCAGGTAAGACATAGATGGTGTCTCGTAAACCATATGCTGCCTTCATATACAGTATTTCCGAGGCAGCAAGGCGACTAGTCATGTCTGAATCTAAACGCTGCCTGCCAGCGCTCCTCAGTTAGCCCTTTGTACCACAAGAACCCTGGTTCTTGAACTGGTTCCACACAGGCTTCTTTAAACCCTTGTGCTACCCAGGGCACTCGTCTTCATTAGCACCAGCTTGTAGTGGAACCAAAGGATACGTCTGCACAGCGGTAGTAAACAGGAGTACCAAGATGGCGGCGCATATAGATTACCTCCGAGTGTTTGTGCTGTTATTCCAGAAGTTTCTTTATATCCGGAAAGCAAGCACGGATCAACTACTGGTGATAAACAGACGTGGAAGCGGTTCTTCAGGAGACCACTGGGTGTCGCCATTGCTGCCTTCTTTATCCTCAATTACAGACACACCCACGGATATCTCCACAGTTTGTGCCGAAGAACCTACTACGTTCGGTTCCGGCTGGGAATGAACTCATTGGGTTCTGAACCTGTTTATTTTTGGTGTACATGCGCAGAGTGGATCAACATTAGCCACGTGACCGGGAATGGAACCCATTCCGTGTAAGGTGGTCGCACGTCCGTGTTTAGTCCGGATATTCCGGGTTTCAACTCCCAGTCCTACTAGCCTCGCAGTCCTCTTTTCAGGAAGAACTATTTAAAATGTTCATTCGGCAACAATAGGCCATTGGCTCACGTCCGTGTCAAAAGACATGTCTTGCATTTCATTGGTTTACCAAGGTCATGTAACATTGTGACTCACCTACCGGCTAACCACAGGCCAGCCCGCTAATGCTAGTCAGTTAGTAAGCTCCAGTCTGACTGATCCATTCCAGCCAATTAGGGGAGTAAAGCAATCATGTACAGGGGTTGGACAATGAAACTGAAACACCTGGTTTTAGACCACAGTCATTTATTAGTATGGTGTAGGGCCTCCTTTTGCGGCCAATACAGTGTCAGTTCGTCTTGGGAATGATATATACTGCGTCCTGCACAGTGGTCAGAGGGAGTTTAAGCCATTCTTCTTGCAGGATAGTGACCAGGTCACTACGTGATGCTGGTGGAGGTTCGTCCTTCTTGGTGGTATGCTGACATTACCCTGGATACCGTGGCTCTTGATACATCACAAAGACTTGCTGTCTTGGTCACAGATGCGCCAGCAAGACGTGCACCAACAGTCTGTCCTCTTTTGAACTCTGGTATGTCACCCATAATGTTGTGTGCATTGCAGTATTTTGAGCAGAACTGTGCTCTTACCTGCTAACTGAACCTTCACACTCTGCTCTTACTGGTGCAATGTGCAGTTAATGAAGATTGGCCACCAGGCTGGTCCAATTTAGCCATGAGACCTCCCACACTAAAATGACAGGTGTTTCAGTTTCATTGTCCAACCCCTGTATGTGCTATATAGGTTTGGTTATGATTTCAGTTCTGCTCTAGTACGCCCCCCCGCAACCTTTATGATGTCCTCTTTTTGGGAGTGGGATGCCCTCCTCTTTGGGCCACCCTGATTCCATGCTAATGGAACAGAGCTATGTTTGGCTGCTGAAGGCAGCATAGCTGTAACCGTCACTGCTTTCCACTTCCCATGATACTCCGTGTGCCGAATTGATTAGGAAAAAGAGGGGAAGACACCAGCACTGGCCAAGAGGACAATGAGGACTGACTCTAAGGAGACAGTGAAGACAGCAAGACAGCAGCCTTAAGGTTCAGACAGAGCACATAGACCATAAACGTGTTTCATAGCCGCTGGGGCGATCTGCTTTTGCCTACGGTGATTTGTTGTAGATATTAAAGGTGGCTTAGTTTTACGGTCTTGGCTTTACGGCGAGCAGCTTCATGCTTTATGGTGAAGGTGTTGGCCGTGCTTATGCGAATCCGGCTTTGTGGTTGATTGCTGTTCTTGTGGATCAGGACGGACGTGCTGGAATACGCAGGGTGGCGACGGCGCTGCTGTCAGAAACGGGCTGTAGCCTGCTGTTATGACATTGCGGATCATTAGTGTGTTTTGATATTTGGGAAAAGTTTGGGGTGGGCTGGTCTGGTGACACCCGCTCTGAAAACAAGCCCCACTCCGGCCCCGAGCCCGGTGCTAATCACGGCATTAGCCTCTCATTCAGCGCTAGCCGTTTACATTAGCGCTGTTATTTGTGCTCTTCAGCTGAGTTTGAATGACAGTTAAAGCGAGTCCCTCGGCCTGTGGGCTTCCTCAAGGAACAAAAGAGGGATATCCTCCTTTACACGCAAACAGCGAGAGAGCCACACACAGTGCCCACCGCACATGCAAACAAAGCTGGAGAATCTCAGCACCGCTACGTCACAGGCCTCAGCACTGCCAGTACACAACTACAACGTTACTAGCGCTAAGTGACCAGCAGGCCTCACATGAAACGAGTGACATTGACCTAATGTTGGAGGGAGCAGGCCTCGCTGTGCTGTAGGCTTGCACCCCAGAGACTCCAGACACTCCTACTGTCTTTAAACATCTGGTTGAACTAGAAAAGTGCATTTCCTGAAGGAAACTCGGAATGGTTGCGCAGCTTAAATGGTTCCCACCTCCTGCTAAGCTATGGGAGGATTGAGGGATGAATAAGCAACACAAAGAGGAGTGTGGGTTAGTATGCCTGTGGATTAGAGTTTGGGGATCACTCAGTTTGGTGGCTGTAAGTTAAATAGGTTTGAATGGGGGTGATAATGAATCGGAGGAATGGTCTCTATGGAAGAAATAAGGGATGGGGGATTTGCCATGAGATGGCATATGCAAACTGTGTCTGTTGATTGAGCCGAATAAACCTACAATAAATAGGCGTGTACTTTAACACATAATTCAGTCTATATGGGAAAAATAAAGGGAATTTTTTCTGAGCTTATTTCTGAAAATTCATGGGATCATAAAGCTGTATGGAAGCACACCATTCCCTTTCAGAGTGGACATTTCAGAGTTGGAAAAGTCTTTAGTTAGTTAGAGCACAAACATCCACTAAAGAAGAAGTAGAGGAAGAAGAAGAAGAATAAAAGGAAGAAGAAGAGGAAGAAGAAGAGAAGGAAGAAGAGTAAAAAAAAGAATAGAAAGAAAAAGGAAAGAAGAGGAAGAAGAAGAAGAGAAAGGAGAAAAAGAGAAAGAAGAAGAAGAGGAGGAAGAAGAGAAAGAGGAAAAGGAAGAAGAAGATGAGGAAGAAAAAGAAGAAGAAGAAAAGGAAAAAGAGAAAGAAGATGAGGAAGAAGAGGAAGTAGAAGAAGTGAAAGGAGAAGAAGAAGAAAAGGAAGAAGAAGACTAGGAAGAGGAAGAAGAGAAGGAAGAAGAAGAAGAGGAAGAACACAAGCAAGAAGAGGAAGAGGAGAAAGAGGAGGAAGAAGAAGAGGAAAAAGAAGAAGAAGAGGAAGAAGAAGAAGAGGAGGAAAAAGAGGAAGAAGAAGAAGCGGAGAAAGGAGGAAGAAGAGGAAGAAGAAGAAGAGGAGGAAGAAGAGGAAGGAGAAGAAAAGGAAGAAGAAGAAGAGGAGGAAGAAGAAAAGGAAGAAGAGGAGGAAGAAGAAGAAGAGGAGGAAGAAGAGGAGAAAGAAGAGAAGGAAGAAGAAGAGGAGAAAGAAGAGGAGGAAGAAGAAGAAGAGGAGGAAGAAGAGGAGAAAGAGGAGGAGGAAGAAGAAGAGGAGAAAGAAGAGGAGGAAGAGGAAGAGAAGGAAGAAGCAGAAGAATATTAATCGGATAAGTGTTTTGCTTTGCACAACTATAAAAACCGCTCGACCGAAACTTCACCAAAACCAGATGTTTAGTATTGACGATCATATAACAGGTCCTCTATTAATCTGCCCTACAGTATTATATACACACAGCGTCGGTTATATCCCCTTATTTAGTTATTATTGCTTTTCAAAGCTGCAACCCACTGACATGACTTCCACTGACAAAGGGGCTTTGAGCCGACAATGGAAGTCAAGCAGGCCGTGTAGCTGTAAGTAGAAGAAGATGAAATGGTGCCGGGTAATGAAATCTATACAGGCCTGTTCCTCAGAGAAGTCCTTGGAAGAGTTTTGCGCGCCCTGTGAAGACTGTACTACAGTGAAAGGCTGCATTTACAGCAGCGTTTTGTATTCCGGGGGGGCACAGCGCTGCTCTTTTAAAGCAGGGTGAAAAGGGTCTCTGTAGGAAAACAAGATTTATATGAGTAGAAGCCGCGGCGGCCTATTGACGGTGCCCTTGAAATCCAGAGTGAACGGAGAGGGAGGTTTTGTGCTTTATTAGATATAGAGAACAAAAGCGAGCGAGAGACAGTAAGAAAGGGAAAGAGAGAGAGAGAGAGAGAGAGAGAGAGAGAGAGAGAGAGGTGGGATAGGCCTTGTAGGCTTCGGCTTGAACCACGACTAAAAGAGACAATCGGTCTATTGGAACAAATCAATGGGGTGTGGTGAAAGAGCACGAAACCTGCAGCGTGTTGGGCCAAAATCCAACATTCAGCCACCATTCAAGTGATTGGGGTTCAGGTCACCTCACTGACACAGTGCAGTTATACGATTGTGTTAGGGGTGAAGTTTGAGGGTTTCGTCTGGGCCAGGTTGATATCAGATCGTCTGATAATCAGTTTCTACTATAATTCCTACATGGCATCTCGGAAAAGTGCAGAGTCATCATCCAAAAAATAGCCACACCCAGAAGGAATCGAGCAACTGGAACGAAACTTGGTGGGTAGGTTTGACTTCATGAGACACGCAAATGGTCTGAGTTTCACATCAATGGACCGCACACTGCATCCTTTGCAGTGAAGTATGTCTTGGGGAAGAGTTTGGAAGCACGTTAAGCAGTTGGAAGAGTTGGAGAGGGGTCTCTTTGTAGGGCTTCGGTAAGCGGGGTGGTCTTACTGATGTGTTGCGCTCCATAGCGCGCTGTTGACGGCAGTGGATAGTGGAAGACGGCATGAAGGATCAGGGAGACCTACACAAACCACGTAAAGAGACTGGATGGATTGTCTGGCATGTGTAGACTGACCCAACAGCCATGACTGCATGTACAGGACTACATGCATGCAGGTCGTTATGATGATTGACCTAAACACCACATCAAGAGGTCGCATCGTAGGGCTCTGGGAAGCGGGGTGGTCTTATAGAAGTGTTGCGCTCCATAGCGACCTACATGAACCACGTATAGAGACTAGACAGATGGTCTGGAGTGACCCAACAGGCATGACTGCACGCACAGGACTACATGCATGCAGGCCGTTATAACGATAAGGCCTAAACACCACATCAACGTCACCAAAGACTGGAGTGGTATCGTGCCAGTTGGAAGAGTTGGAAAGAGGTCGCATCGTAGGGCTCCAGGAAACGGGATGGTCTTATTGACGTGTTGCGCTCCATAGCGCACTGTTGATGGCAGTGGATAGTGGAAGAAGGCATGAAGGATCCGGGAGACCTACACAAACCACGTGAAGAGACTGGATGGATTGTCTGGCATGTGTAAAGTGACCCAACAGCCACGACTGCAGACGACTGCACGTACAGGACTACATGCATGCAGGTCGTTATGATGATTGACCTAAACACCACATCAAGAGGTCGCATCGTAGGGCTCCAGGAAGTGGGATGGTCTTATTGACGTGTTGCGCTCCATAGTGCGCTGTTGATGGCAGTGGATTGAAGAAGGCATGAAAGATCTGGGAGACCTACACAAACCAGGTATAGAGACTAGACAGACTGTCTGGCATTTGTAGAGTGACCCAACAGGCATGACTGCACGCACAGGACTACATGCATGCAGGCCGTTATAACGATAAGGCCTAAACACCACATCAACGTCACCAAAGACTGGAGTGCCAGTTGAAGGAGTTGGCAAGAGGTCGCATCGTAGGGCTCCAGGAAGCAGGATGGTCTTATTGAAGTGTTGCGCTCCATAGCGCACTGTGATGGCATGTGGATCCGGGAGAGACCCTACACGATAAAGGAGACTGGAAGAATTGGTGCATGAAGCCATCCGGCACGTACCGGACATACATGCATGCAGGTCGTTAGACCTACACACCAACCACGTAGGTGGCTCCGAGACTGGATGGATGTTGTCTGTGCGCATGTGTAGAAGGCATAAAGTGGACCCAACAGCCACGACTGCAGACGACTGCACAGGCATGACTACGCAGGACTACATGCATGCAGGCCGTTATATATGCGTTAACACCACACATCACCACATCACCAAAGAAGAGGTTCGCATCGATACGGAAGCATGGTACTTATTGGTGGTTGCGCTACAGTGGACATCTACCAAACCATAAGAGACTGCTTGTTGACAATGTGCAGTGTTGCGCTCCACGGACTGGCAGACACGCTTAAGGATACATGGGGCCGCGACTAACTCACCATGGAACGCCATACTGAGGAACTGATGAATTGTCCGACCTGCAAAGCGATGACTCTACAGACTGTTATGACGAGAAACTGATGAATTGTCAGACCTGCATGCATGAGACTGACTGTTATGGAGTGGACTCAGCACGGCAGGAGTGACTCAGCATGGCAGCAGGCCATCTTCAGGGACGAGTCCCACTTTTGTCTTGTTGGAGAAGATGAATAAACGCTACCTAGAGTGGTTGTCTGAGATAAATGAAAGATCCCAGATAGGGAGCATATATCGGTTCAGTGGCTTGATAAAAATCAGAACCCCACTGACTGTTTGCCACTGCATATCCACCCTCAGACCACCCAGGTTATTGTTCTATGACCTATAATCTGATGTAACGTGACAAAAATGATTTCCTAAATGGTTTATGAAGTATAACGAAGGTAAGAAATGAAGAAGGGATGAGTAAATTGGACTGTGAGCAGAAAAGGTGCAATGAAAATCAGCATTTTGCAGAGAATTAAACAAAGCACTAAACAAAATGCCACTTTGATTCTTTAGTTTTTAATTATTGTTGAGTTTTTTATTATTTATTTTCCAGAGTTAAATTAATTCATTCATTTTTCTTTTGTATTGGACTGTAAATATTTTTTTAGCTATTTTTTAAATTTAGTTAATGTTTATTTTCTAATATAAAAGTCTCTGTGCATTTAAACTCTAAGTAAATTAAAAACTTGTACGCAGGATATTCTGTGTAGTCCAAAAGTGGGCCAGCAGTGGCAAACAGTCAGCATGTGGCCAACCTTATCAAGCCAGCAGACCGATATACGTTCTCTATCTGGGTAACTCTGTAAAGTCTTTATGTGTACAAGTGTCCGAATCCTGTAAGGTCAAGTAAGATACAGTTTATCATAAGGGTGTTAAATAAGAGCAAAACAACTCGTTCTCCAGCTGTTGGCATACATGCTACTAGCACTAGTTTTGGAGCTAGCTGACTCAATGAACTTTTTACAAAGTGATAATTCAAACTATTTTATTTGGAATCCTGTAAATTAAAAAATATCTCTGTCTACTTGCAAAATATGGGTGTAAAGAAAGGGAGCAAAACAAATTAGTATTGGACTAGCTGCTAGCAAAATGGTGCAAGCAAAATCAGCATTTTTATTAGAGCTAATTAAATCAAATAACTCTTTACAATAGTGAAAATGCACTTTTATTTTTAGTTTTTAATCGTATACGGATAGTTGACTTTTTTTATTATTTATATTCCAGAGTTAAAATAGAATACAAAACATTTTTCTTTTGTGTACTAGCCTGCTACATATTTTTTAACGCTATTTTTGGAGTTAGTTGAATGTTTAAATATTTCTAATATAAAAGTGCTAAAGCTCATTTAAACTCTAAAGCTAAATTAAAAACATGTACGAGGATATTTCTGTGTAGTCAAACCTAGCTGCCAGCAGTGGCATGCTAAGAGCAGCATGTGGCCAACCTTATCAAGCCAGTTGACTCATATAACGTTCTCTTCTATCACAGTGAAAATCTCAAAAGTGTTTTATGTACAGACGTATACGAATCCTAAGGGTCTAAGAAAAAAGATACTTTCTCATAAGGGTGTAAACATAGAACAAAACAATTTGTTCACTAGCTGCTAGCATACATGCTACTAACGCTAGTTTTTGAGTTAGCTGACATTAACTCTTTTACCTCTTGAAAATTACTTGCTATTTTATTTGATTAGAGCATTAAAAAATATCTCTGTCTACTTTCGAAATCATATAAAAAATAAGAGCAAAAACAACCTAGCTGCTAGCATGCATGCTACTAGCACTATGGTTTAGAAGCTAGCTGAGATCATTAGCTCTTTACAAATTAGAAAAATTCAAGAACATGTTTCTATTTTACAATCGTATAAGAGTGTGAACAACAAGGAGAACGTCTTTGAAATAACTTTTCTCAATAAGGTATGTAATATATAACAAAAGTTATTGTATCGTTGCTCAGGCCAGGTAACATTGTCTATGCAATAAAAGGTACACTAACAAAGAGATGTGTTTGAGTTTAGCACATTAACCTCTCCGCACAACAAGAGTATTACAGCTCCAGGGCGCTTATTAGTCATCAGTGCTATAAAATAGCTAATATGGTTATTTATACAGGGAACTTCCAAATAAAGTCCGACACGGCAACACTGAGTCCTCTAGGTTTTTCTTATTGAAGGGCTCAGCGAATGTGTTTATGCCTTCTCTCTCTTTCCTTATTATTTTCCTCTTATTGTTTATGTAGGGAGTATGAAGAGGGGAGCATTTAAAACTGTATAGCGCCACCGACTGGTTGTCTCGATTTTGCCTATGTGTTTTAACATTGGCTGTCCAGGGACTCAGACTCTTGTTGGCATCCGATATTAGGGTCCAATATTATTGGACTCTACGTTGTTTATAGAGCCCAATATGTTCCAAATTAAAGGAACACTTCAGCATTTCTCAACCGGCAGAACTCGGATAAGACTGATTTATCGTGGAGCGTAATTTCCTCATTAAAACACCAGATGACTCACACTTCTACTTCAGCACCTGCCCATTGGCCTCGGTTCTAAGTGTTTTTCCAGTCAGTAGATTTTGTGTTCCGTGCAGGAAAAAGTGTCACAAATATTGTCTGTGAAAAGCAACCAGGTACAGACTGAGCTTTCCCTAAAGGCAGTAATTCATTCTGGTTATACAATATGCACAAAAGACCATATTGCAGCTCTGCAGCTGCGTATTGTGACTGCAGTGTGTCTTATGATGATGAAAAAGCATTGCTGAACTCTTCTTTGGAGCTTAGGTGGTTAAAGCAACATTATCTAACAGGGTACTGTAAAAAAAAACATTTTAATGACATTGTAAAGATGTTAAACCCCGTGAAGAGGGTTTTAGGGTTTACGTGCGGCTGACTGGTAAGGTCTGTTAGGGTGGGTAGACCAGTATGGATGGACAGGACTAAAACTGGAGTGCATGAACATGTAGTTTATTGACACGACGTAGTACTAGAAACAAACACTGAACAAAACGAAACATAAACGAGAAATAAAGTATTTACACTGCGTACTAAGCATCAGGCTTAGCTACAGCATGGGAAGCAACGGCGAGGCTATATCCCAACGTCCTTTATAACTTCCCACACTACCAGCGTCTAGCGTCATGGAGAGAGAGAAAAAAAAACATCTTCTAGGAGCCCTCAGGTCTTAAACCCATAGCCCCGCCCTTGGAGATCCCATTCCCTACTATGGGAATTACAATACTGCAGTAACATACACAAAACGAATATCAGCGCTCAATACAAACAACCTAGGTTACAACCAATCATTGCTAGTATACCATTGTCTGGGCCCATCAACTTACAAGTTAATTATTCTCTATTTCTCCCACAGGATTTTAAATGATGAATAGACCCCGCCCCCTCCTTTCTCCCCACCGGTGGATCCTCCCGATAAGGATAAGGTAAGCAGGCCTCCCTGCTGTCCCCCTTTTGCCAATCCTCTTTAACAGGAAGACACAGGTAAGTACATCTATACACACATTCTACTGTATAGGGGCTGGTATGCACTGGTGATGGGGTAGGCCTCACCTTACCACATTCTAGACTTACTCTTAGGGTTGCCCCCCGTCCCGTAAAACAACGGAATCGTCCTTTATTTGGCAAATAAATGTTGCGTCCCGTGTTAAACCAATACGGGACACGATTTGTTTTGTATTTCCGTAAATGTCCGTAAATTTGTTCCGTATTTCCGTAAATGTCCAGTACACACGTCTGTCACACACACATGAATGATCACAACCCCTCCACAATAAATGATGATAAAGAAACGATGATTTACACTGATATGCTCAATATTTATTGAGCTACACATACAGAAGTCTGTCTCTCAGTATGGCATTGGACCACCATGTTTGCTAACACCAGGCCTTCTGGTCATGTGACGCGTGACAACAAACCGGTCATCTTGGTGCTGACCCTGGTGCCTCCACACGCGGACTCATCGATCGTTTCCACCATGACAAAAGCGGGACTGAAGATGACCTGCTGCCATTCGGAGACACTCCATGACAGTCTGGCACGACACCATTGGTGACGTGGTGTTAAGGACAGTTGTCGTGACGCAGTCTGCATGCATGTAGTCCTGTATGGTGCAGCCATCTGCCAATGGAGCTGGCACTGTTAGGATGTCCTTGCTGACATCACAAGCATTGCAAACCGGCATCGTTCACATGTCTCATATTGTCAAACCTACCCACCAAGTTTCGTCCCTGTCAGTTGATTCCTTCTGGGAGCAGCTATTCGTGCTGCTCTTCTTTTCACACTGAGTGTGTATAGGGAGAACGGCATCTCAGTCTTCACCACTCGGGGCCTGAAGCATGTGCCATGGCGCTGTGTTCGTTTGGAGGAGCTTGCACAAGACCTCTCGCGAGAACTGTTTAATTTCTTAGGGCATCACGTCGCACCGCAACAGCTACGGATCTTTGGCTAGCTATATGAACAAACTAGCTTGGTAGTCCCAGCATAGACAACATGGCAGATGGCGCAAAGAGATGGAAGAAGACGTTGCCAGAGAAAGCAAGGAGGAGAAAAACATTGTAGCTGCCCAAAGAAAAACAAGTGGTTCCAAAATGGAGACACAGGAAAGGGCAAAAACCTCAGTTAACTTTTAATGTAAGTCAATGGAACCAGACTTCTTACCAAGCAGGTTTGGTGATGATATGTTCTCAGTTCTAAATGATTCCAGGAAAATGATATTGCTTTTGTTGGATCATGCAAATTCCTTACCCAAAGAAGATAACTGAGATTTGTGATTGGTCAGAAAGTTCCCAGGCCCATACCATATCTTTCTGTAGGGGGTGGGTTTAGAGATGACTCATCAGACGTCTGGTTCCCATCACCACGACTCTGAACAGTCTCAACTTGGCCGGTTTCTCTAGAACAGAGCATTCGAATGTCTTTGTGTGCATCCTAACCGTTTTGACTGCTGTTAGCGTTCGCCAGGCCGGCATCCAGTTAAAGGAGTGATAGACGATGCAGCTCTAGCCGCTGAAATGGAACGGGTTTGTGGTTGCAGAAGGGCTATTATGAGGGAATGGCCCAGGGCCGTGAAATGGAAGCATGAAACTATATCCTATTGTGGCGCAAACACTGTACAAATATAAGGTGTACGGTGACAGTAGGCTAAACTGTCTTGCTTGGAAAGGGGGTTGTGTTCTGACTTGTTTACAGGACCGTGCTGACACTGATAAGCATCGATGGCTTTCAGTTTCCATTCTTTAGCTTTTGTCACTTAGCACTTTCGTACAGACCTGTCAGTCAGTGTTCTGGTCATTTCGCTGTTCGAATGTGAATTAATGCATTTCATAATAGAGTGTTTTGACACGTGGAGACCTTGAACGGGGGATGTTTCCTACATTCACGGAAAAGAGGAGGAGTACCGGGCAGTGTAATAGACTATATAGAGTATATCTGCTCTTTCCAAGCTCCTTTACTGTATCTTATCATTCAGTCTCATTAGCTCTGTCTTTCTCTCTTCATCCTTGGGCTTGGGTTTCTCTCAGAGGTTCTACCCCTTAATCTAAGGGAGGTTTCCCCTGCCTCAGTCGCCTCTGGCTTGCTCAAGGGGGGACTTGGAGTCGGGTTCCCTTCTTTAGGTCCCTCAGTTCAAACAGAAGAAACACCGAGAGGAACCAGGACTCAAGAGGGTAACCCATCCTCCTCGGGTCAACACCAGATAAGACAAGCGAAGGAAAGGAGCGTTCAGTGTTTGTAAGGTGGAGGAATAAATGTCTGATCAGTCCGTAATTAAGTAGTTGGGTCATCGGATGGATAGCAAGACCCAGGCCAAGCTTTCGTAGTGCAGGACAGCCAGGAGCTCCGTGGTGATTAAAGGAATCAGTGGCTCCCAGTCAGAGCAGATGTAGCAACAGCATCAGACCACACAGGATGGGCAGCAGTTCAGCTCAGGCGAAGAGAACATGAACATTAAACAACATGATAACTAGAGAGGCGCAGGGGATGCAGGTGAAGCCCCCTCACAGCACAAGACAAGAAGAAGCTTCTTCGTAGGCAAACTGGTCAGCCATGCTGGCCAGCAGTGGCACCCAGCCGAGGTGGGTGAACCAGCGGCACCAGAACGCACAGGATGGGCAGTAGCTCCACAGCAAACCAGAGTTTGGGCAGTAGCTCTTCAGCAGACCAGAGTTTGGACAGTAGCTCTTCAGCAGACCAGAGTTTGGACAGTAGCTCTTCAGCAGACCAGAGTTTGGACAGTAGCTCCACAGCAGACCAGAGTTTGGACAGAAGCTCTTCAGCAGACCAGAGTTTGGACAGTAGCTCCACAGCAGACCAGAGTTTGGACAGAAGCTCTTCAGCAGACCGGAGTTTGGACAGTAGCTCTTCAGCAGACCAGAGTTTGGACAGTAGCTCTTCAGCAGACCAGAGTTTGGACAGTAGCTCCACAGCAGACCAGAGTTTGGACAGTAGCTCTTCAGCAGACCAGAGTTTGGACAGTAGCTCTTCAGCAGACCAGAGTTTGGACAGTAGCTCTTCAGCAGACCAGAGTTTGGACAGTAGCTCTTCAGCAGACCAGAGTTTGGACAGTAGCTCTTCAGCAGACCAGAGTTTGGACAGTAGCTCTTCAGCAGACCAGAGTTTATACAGTACCTCTTCAGCAGACCAGAGTTTGGACAGTAGCTCTTCAGCAGACCAGAGTTTGGAAAGTAGCTCTTCAGCAGACCAGAGTTTGGACAGTAGCTCTTCAGCAGACCAGAGTTTGGACAGTGGCTCTTCAGCAGACCAGAGTTTGGACAGTAGCTCTTCAGCAGACCAGAGTTTGGACAGTAGCTCTTCAGCAGACCAGAGTTTATACAGTACCTCTTCAGCAGACCAGAGTTTGGACAGTAGCTCTTCAGCAGACCAGAGTTTGGACAGTAGCTCTTCAGCAGACCGGAGTTTGGACAGTAGCTCTTCAGCAGACCAGAGTTTGGACAGTAGCTCTTCAGCAGACCGGAGTTTGGACAGTAGCTCTTCAGCAGACCAGAGTTTGGAAAGTAGCTCTTGTGGATACTGTATGTGTGTGAGTGTGTAAGTGTATATGTGTGAGTGTGGATATATGTGAGTGTGTGTGTAAGTGTGTATATGTGTGTGTTAGTGTGTGGATGTGTGTGTGTAAGTGTATATGTGTGAGTGTGTGTGAGTGTGGATATGTGTGAGTGTGTGTGAGTGTGGATATGTGTGAGTGTGTGTGAGTGTGGATACTGTATGTGTGTGAGTGTGTAAGTGTATATGTGTGAGTGTGTGTGTGAGTGTGTGGATGTGTGTGTGTAAGTGTATATGTGTGAGTGTGTGTGAGTGTGGATATGTGTGAGTGTGTGTGAGTGTGGATATGTGTGAGTGTGTGTGAGTGTGGATACTGTATGTGTGTGAGTGTGTAAGTGTATATGTGTGAGTGTGGATATGTGCGAGTATGTGTGTGAGTGTGTGTGTAAGTGTGTATATGTGTGTGTTAGTGTGTGGATGTGTGTGTGTAAGTGTATATGTGTGAGTGTGGATACTGTATGTGTGTGTGTGTGTGTGTGTGTGTAAGTGTATATGTGTGAGTGTGGATATGTGTGAGTGTGTGTGAGTGTGGATACTGTATGTGTGTGTGTGTGTGTGTAAGTGTATATGTGTGAGTGTGGATATGTGCGAGTGTGTGTGTGAGTGTGGATATGTGCGAGTGTGTGTGTGGGTATGTGCGAGTGTGTGTGTGAGTATGTGTGAGTGTGGATATGTGTGAGTGTGTGTGTGTGTGTGTGCAAGTGTGTGTGTGAGTATTTGTGAGTGTTTATATCTGTACGTGTGTGAGTGCGGATATGTGTGAGTGTGTGTGTGTGTGTGAGTGTGTATATCTGTGAGTGTGTGTGCATATATATGTGTGTGTGCGTATGTGTGTGTGTGTGTGTATGTGTGTGTCCGTATGTGTGTATGCGCGTGTGTGTGTGCATATATGTGTGTGTGTGTGCGTATGTGTGTGTGTGTATGTGTGTGTCCGTATGTGTGTATGCGCGTGTGTGTGTGTGTGTGTGTGTGTGTGTGCATATATGTGTGTGTGTGTGTGAGTGTGGATATGTGTGAGTGTGTGTGTGTGTATGCATATATGTGTGTGTGTGTGTATGTGTGTATGCGCGTGTGTGTGTGTGCATGCACACGTATATGTGCTCCTAAGAGAAGGATCCACTCATCCTGTCCCACAGTAAACAGTTGCTTTCCCATGAGCACCCTCGTGTTCCTGTTGTCGGCCAGCTCCGAGCACACTGGGAAACATCCCGGCCTCTATTGTCCTGGGGGTCAAAGGTCACAGGATGCCCCTAAAGGACTCAATGAGCGAGGTGAGAGGTGGGACGCAAGTCACGATAAAGAGGCCTGTTCGACCCCACCCCCCTGCCCCCCAACACCATGAAAGGGAAAAAAAGAAAAACATTAAAATGTATTCTCTCTCTCTC
Source organism: Prochilodus magdalenae (assembly GCA_024036415.1). Taxonomy (NCBI): domain Eukaryota; kingdom Metazoa; phylum Chordata; class Actinopteri; order Characiformes; family Prochilodontidae; genus Prochilodus; species Prochilodus magdalenae. Next base: position 296,924 of record JAMWET010003671.1, on the reverse strand, counting down.
ACTCATGTCTCTCTCTCTTTTCTAAGCCCCTCATTCATTATCGGACGCTGCTCTTTCGAGAGGCTGGCAGGCTTGGAATGGGGAGGGGGCGGTGGGGTAAAAAGAAGGTGGGGAGGTGTGGGGTGGTCCCATGGCTGGACACAATGGCCCAACTCACCAATTCACCATAAACTTCCTGCCCGCCACTGGACAATCCTATAGCGCCCGGCGCTGCTACCCCTCAGAGGCTTGTACGTCTTTATTATGAGCTGTTAAAAAAAGGAGTGGACGTCAGCTTTCCCACAGATGGACGTGACCAGTTTATGTTCTGACCAGTGCATTAAGAGTGAATGAGAGAGAGAGAGAGTGAGAGAGTATTACCGATACAGAATGCCTTACAGTTTCCTGAGGAAATTGGCTACAAGTTAATGTGCGGAGCTTCTTTGTTTTAGGTCAAGGGCTGCATTTCAACCTACATGATGTCATTTGCATAGTAAATGTAAACCGCCGACATTTCCACTTTCCACTGCAGACAACACGTACTTATCAAAGCTAGCATCATACGGTTCCTTCCATTTAAATTGTAAATATCTCCCAAAGATATATCTCCAAAACCACAGGCCTGTAATCACACTAGCCTGGCTCAGGAGGTGGATTATATAGTTTATTAAGATACTACCCTTATGAAACGATAATATATGGCAATGTATTAGAAAATATAGTGCAATATATTAAATAATACAATGTCATATATGGGAAACAAGTGCATATATTTATATAGTGATAAATATATTACAATATATTGTATAATACATAAGGAATTGCCGCTTTTCATATATTGTTCGTATGGTAGTATAATATATATTTACTTATATATTGTAATATATTTCATTCTATATGTAATAGACATCATATGTATTGCTCCATATGTGTTTGCATATATGATAATATATATAGTTTTATATATGTGAGAATATAACGTCGCAGTGCAAAGAAAAACATGTATGTCCTTTTTTGGTGATTTTTACTTTTATGTCTCATTTGGTCACATGAGCTGCTGTCTACACTATGTGAGAATTTCATAAACAATGGACCAACAGAAATGTCCCAAAGCTGCTTGGAAAGACGTCTGGTTCCATTGACTTCAATTCAAATTAAATTAGGTTTTTGTCCTCTCCTGTAAAGTTGCGATTTTGGAGATACCTGTTTTTCTTTGGACAGCGACGATATACATACTGTATATTGCCACATGTATGTATGTAAATTCTCGCATATATAAACCTATATATATTATCATATATGCAAACACATACGGAGCAATACATATGATGTCTATTACATATAAAATGAAATATATTACAATATATAAGTAAATATATATTATACTACCATACATACAATATATGAAACGCGGCAATTCCTTATGTATTATAAAATATATTGTAATATATTTATCACTATATAAATATATGCACTTGTTTCCCATATATGACATTGTATTATTTAATATATTGCACTATATTTTCCAATACATTGCCATATATTATCGTTTCATAAGGGTAATTATCTTACATTTATACAGTTTTAGTTATATACTAATGCTAATGAACTATGGCTGGAAAGCCCAGTGACCTTGAGCAGTGACACCAAGCTGTACCAGCACTCTTCCTCAGGCAAGTGCTTTTAACTCTGCATTTGCCTACTTCTGTAAGTCACTCCGAATATCAGCATCTGCCAAATGTCATACATGCAAATGTCCACTGGAAACTCCAGGGAATCTCATCCAAAAACAGGAGGAAAAATCTCTCTTTTTTTTTTTTTGGTCTGAAGTGACCTGAAGTGACAGGGGGGGAAAAACATATTGTGAAGCAAATGAGCGAGATTCTTTCCTCTTGGCCCGGACCACGAGGAATCCCACATGTGGTTGAGCAATCGCCTTCTCACCGCCTGTTCCATCTCCGCCATAAACCCGCTGTATTATCTTCAGTTATTGATTGCTATGAATGTCATCAGCTTGGATATATACTGGAGCACTTTGTAAAACACTCACTGCAGGGTCATGAACGCAAACCCAGACACACACACACACACACACACACACACACACACACACACACACACACACACACACACACACACACAAATGCAGTCTTGGAAATTATATAAACAGAGACAAAGAAATAGTAGGAAGCTGAAATGTTGATTTACTAGAATGGACAAAAACATTTATATGAACTTCCGCATATGTTAAACATGCACAACTGCATACGCATGTACACAGAACCAGGCTGATCCTGTGCAGTGCTACATTTGTATTAAAGTTTTAAAATTAAATTATATCTAACTAATTCACTACAGTACAAACTAATACACTACACCATGTACTAACACTCTACACCATGTACTAATGCACTACACCATGTACTAATACACTACACCATGTACTAATACACTACACCATGTACTAATACACTACAGCATGTACTAACACACTACACCATGTACTAATACACTACACCATGTACTAACACTCTACACCATGTACTAATACACTACACCATGTACTAACACTCTACACCATGTACTAATACACTACACCATGTACTAACACACTACACCATGTACTAATACACTACACCATGTACTAATACACTACACCATGTACTAACATAATAGTTGTACTAATATGTGAGAATACACTACGTCCATGTACTAATGCACTACAGCATATGACTAAAACAACCATGTATAATTTTTACGCCATTTACTACCTTTTATACACCATGTACTAACACTTACACCATTTCACTAATGAGCTACAGCATATACTAATACACTACAGATGTACTAATACATAACCAACTAATACACTACACCATGTACTAATGTTCACCAACACCTGCTTGTACTAATGCACTACACCAGGTACTAATACATTGGACTACAGCATGTACTAATACAATTACACATGTATAATACTCTATCACCATGTACTAATGCACTACAGCATTACTAATACACTAAACCATGGTACTAATACACTACATCATGTACTAACACACTACACCATGTACTAATGCACTACACCATGTACTAATACACTACAGCATGTACTAATACACTACACCATGTACTAACACACTACACCATGTACTAATGCACTACACCATGTACTAATACACTACAGCATGTACTAATACACTACACCATGTACTAATACACTACACCATGTACTAACAATATTAAACCATATACTAGTGCAATACACTATACTACCTATACACTAACACCATTACTAATACACTACACCATGTACTAATACACTACGCCATTACTAATAACTACACCATGTACTAATACACTACACCATGTCTAATAACACCTTGCAACAGCATGTACTAATACACTACATTGTACTAATACACTACACCATGTACTATATTTCTAATACCATGTACTAATACACTACACCATGTACTAACACTCTACACCATGTACTAATACACTACACCATGTACTAACACTCTACACCATGTACTAATACACTACACCATGTACTAACACTCTACACCATGTACTAATGCACTACAGCATATACTAATACACTACAGCATGTACTAATACACTAAACCATGTACTAATACACTACACCATGTACTAACACACTACACCATGTACTAATACACTACACCATGTACTAATACACTACACCATGTACTAATGCACTACAGCATATACTAATACACTACACCATGTACTAATACACTACGCCATGTACTAATACACTACACCATGTACTAATACACTACAGCATGTACTAATACACTACAGCATGTACTAATACACTACACCATGTACTAATGCACTACACCATGTACTAATACACTACTAAAACTAACACTACACCATGTTACTAATTTTTACAAACCATGTACTAACACTCTACACCTGATAATGCCACTACACCATGTAAAACACTATTGTGTGTAAACACTCTACACCATGTACTAATACACTACAGCCTAAACGCTACGATGTACTAATACACTACAGCATATGCTAATACGCTACAGCATGTACTAATACACTACAGCATGTACTAATACACTACACCATGTACTAACGCACTACAGCATGTACTAATACACTACACCATGTACTAACGCACTACAGCATGTACTAATACACTACACCATGTACTAACGCACTACAGCATGTACTAATACACTACACCATGTACTAATGCACTACACCATGTACTAACACACTACACCATGTACTAACGCACTACAGCATGTACTAACACACTACACCATGTACTAACACACTACACCATGTACTAATACACTACAGCATGTACTAATACACTACAGCATGTACTAATACACTACAGCATGTACTAATACACTACACCATGTACAACATACACTACAGCACATACTAATACACTACACCATGGCACTACAAAAACACAATGTACTAATACACTACACCATGTACTAATGCACTACGCCATGTACTAATACACTACACCATGTACTAATGCACTACAGCATATACTAATACACTACACCATGTACTAATACACTACACCATGTACTAATACACTACACCATGTACTAATACACTACACCATGTACTAATACACTACACCATGTACTAATACACTACACCATGTACTAATACACTACACCATGTACTAATGCACTACACCATGTACTAATACACTACACCATGTACTAATACACTACACCATGTACTAATACACTACACCATGTACTAATGCACTACACCATGTACTAATACACTACACAATGTACTAACGCACTACAGCATGTACTAACACACTACACCATGTACTAACACACTACACCATGTTCTAATACACTACACCATGTACTAATACACTACAGCATGTACTAATACACTACAGCATGTACTAATACACTACGCCATGTACTAATACACTACAGCACATACTAATACACTACACCATGTACTAATGCACTACACCTTGTACTAATACACTACACCATGTACTAATGCACTACGCCATGTACTAATACACTACACCATGTACTAATGCACTACAGCACATACTAATACACTACACCATGTACTAATACACTACACCATGTACTAATGCACTACACCATGTACTAATACACTACACCATGTACTAATACACTACACCATGTACTAATACACTACACCATGTACTAATACACTACAGCATGTACTAATACACTACACCATGTACTAATACACTACACCATGTACTAATACACTACACCATGTACTAATACACTACAGCATGTACTAATACACTACACCATGTACATCATCTGTGTGGTGTGTTCTGCCTGTACCTCTAGAGTCACACTTCACCATTTCTACCCCCAGACCAGCTTTCATTCATTCCCAGCCATTCTTCTGCTTTTCTTTCAGAGAAAAAAACTAATCACAGTTCATAACTCGCCTACTGAACTGAAAACAATCAGCACTGAATACAAGAATACAAGAAAGCTGTACTTTCCACTGAGGTCGTGGAGGCCGAGCTGTGTTACGCCTCGGTGTCCTCTTTATGCTTTTCTCTCCGTTCTGTGTCCCTCAGGCTCGTCTCTGGACACTCTCAGAGACACATTCGTCTTCTTTATGACAGGACAGCTACACGATATTCCAGATGGGCCATTTTTTTTCAGTACTGGAGAAGGATAGGAGCATCCTGTAGGGTCCACCTTCGGTCGGCCTCATCCACTGGCCATGGCTGAGACTCGTCATACTGTAGTTCACCAGCCCTATAGTCATGAAGAGGTGAGATGAGAAAGCCTAACGAGCCAAACCACTGCCATGTGGTCTGGTACAGAAGGTGTCCAAAAGTTTGTAGACACCTGTTGCACCAGTGTTCCTTCAGGAATCCAGGATATTAATAGGGAGATTGTCCCTCTTTGTAGACCCTCCAGGCTTTACTGCATATGAGTATTGAGTGAAGAGTAAGGATTTGATTGCACTCAGCCACAAAGGCATTAGTGGTAAGCTTCTGACAGCTGTGGGCATCTAAGTGTACAAGTGTACACCTCAGACGGTCTGTTCACCTCAGTGGGTGGAGCTTCTAAGCCAAGCTACTAGAAAGGTGCAAAGGCCCAGCGTTCCAGCCTATAGTGGTCTTTTGCCATGGTGGAGATAGCTCAAGCTAGCACCAAAGACGCAGTGTGCATCTAAAGCACCCTCGCTGTTGGTGAGCAGCTGCTGGAGTGTTCAGTAACAGAGCACCCGAGTTGTCTTCTATGTCAACACCACTGTACTGTGGCATATGATGACGTAGCACAGCACAACCTACTGACAGCTGTGGACTCTTTGTGTACTAGTGTACACTTCAGGATGCCTGTTCACCTTTGTGGGCGGAGCCTCCGAGGCTACTAGAAAGGTGCAAAGGCCCAGAGCTCGGGCCTATGGGGCCTTTTGCTGTATTGGAGATAGCTGTTGTGGAATGAAGCTTGGTGTGATATTATGTGGAGATGAAATGCGATGGCTCTCGCTCGGGTCCCGCGTGTGGCTCCTCTTGTTTCACAAGGCTGAGTGAAATGGAGGCATGCGGGGAACAATGAACAGGGCTTGAGTTTCAGCTGCACAATCTCACTGGAGGCTTAACCTTCACCCTATCTCGCCCCTATGGTTTCAGATTGTAATCGTGCAAGCAGTGCATGTGTGTGTATGTGTGCGTATGTGTGTGTGTGTGTATGTGTGTGTGTGTGCGTACATGTAAGGACAGCTGGAAATGGTTTGGAGGCCTACACAGAGTTTGCTTTCAGAATGGGACCTGGCCATTATGTAAGTATTAGTTTTAGGAACTCCTGGCACTCATGGATATCTCCTAAGTCACAAAGACAGCAGTGTTCAGGTTATTCAACCCGGAATTCCACCCAACTGTCTAAAAGATGAGGGCGAAAAAGCTCGAGGCGCTCGTCCACTCAAGCTGCGATTTTGGCCCAGATTGTGGCCGGGAATGCCACTACGACATTGCGAGCCACGTGCGATTCCGAGGCTCCCACCATTCATTCTCGCGCGATGCTGTCATGTCCCGGTGCGTTCCTTGTTCTCAGAGAAAGCATGGCGAACGGGGGTCCACTCATCCTACGACTCACTTCCCACCCCAACCCAATCCTCCAATCCCCCCCACCCCAACCATTTTCCTGAGTTTTTTTACGAGCATATAAATCAGAGCGGTGCCAAAGAACAGAAAAACACGGGATTAGAATTCCGCGTTTTCTGCCTGTCTTCAGGACTCCAGCTGCACTCGCCTGTTTGTTTAACACAGCTGCATGGGGCGAGAGAATGAGGGGACAAGGGAGAGAGAGAGAGAGAGAGAGAGAGGAAGAGAGAGAGAGAGAAGTAGGCCAGTGTTGGCTAGGAGAAGGTTGTTTTGGTTGGCAGGCGCTCCTTTCTCATGGTGATAATTGCACTGCCGAGCCCAACAGAACCGCCTGCTTAAAATAATCGAGAGGCCCCCAAATCCACCACTACGGCCCAGAGTAAATATGTTTTTCCAAAAAAGCCACCGCTGATATTTTCGGTAGAGTGTTGCTGTTGCAGGCAGGCCTTCCTGGTTTACAGCGCTGTGACATTGTTGGAGCCGAGTCTAGGAAGCAACTGAAGCCACGTTACATATTCCGTACAGCAGACTGCAGATCCACGACGTTCCAAAAGTGCTGAGCCCTCGTTTAGGGAGCGCCTGAAGCGTTACGTCAGCAACAGGGATTTAATGCAGACTTCAGAAATGTTCTTTATGAAATTAACCAACAAGACCTGTTTTCTTACGGGGCCTGTCGACGTTTCGCAGTGCACACTTGTTCCTACAGACATACGCAAAAGTGGGAACAGTTCCCGAGCAAATGCAGCGTGAGAATATCTTCTACCGGGAACGTAAAAATGGCATTTTCTCCACATTTCTTGTGCAAAATTTCCATTTTATTTGAAGAGAAAGAGCCATAAAATATAAAATGTGGCCTTGTACACACACATATGTGTGTATACATGAACAACATTGATTTTAATTTTATGCATCATTTGAACACAGCAGCTGCTCTTTACCCTGTGTTAAAATTTCATAATGAATGGACCAACAGAAATGACCCAGAATCACTTGGAAGGACGTCCGGTTCCATTGACTTACATTAACGTTAGATACGGTTTTTGCCCTCTCCTGTAAAGTTGCCATTTCGGAGATACTTGTTTTTCACTGGACAGTGATTTATTTATTTATTATTATTGGTATTATTGTTGTTATTATTATTATTACCCACCCCCACCCCCACATTACTGGCGTCAACTATCTGTAAAGCACTTTGAGCTGCCAATGGAGCTCTATAAAAGTAAAGGTGAAAGGTGCTCTATAAAAAACATTAAAATACCGGAATGTGCAGATTAGGCTAAGCTGCTGCTACAAAGGAATAGGAGTCCATGGGAGGAACAAGGCATGAATAAACACATAGAGGAGCGCAGATTATAGTGCACTGATTGAGTATAGTTCATCTGGTGACTGTATGGGAGGAACAAGTGATGGGGGGAACAACGGTATCTGCTGTATGAGCAGGAGTCCTGTAGATAGGAGTGTACATTTTCAGCACATTCATTTTTAAAGGCCAAAAGTTTGGAATCCAAAAGCTGTATACATGCACAACATTCCTGATCAGACCAAACACTGGGCATTTGGAATGGTGTTGAAGTCTATAAACTGGAGGACTAGTTAGTGGGCAAACAATCTCTTAACCAAGAAGAGCCTGGATGGTGTATCAAAGACGTCTACGTATCATTTTGCAGAGATATCTCCTGAAGTTAGCATGCTAACCTGCTAGCCCCGGTCCATCCTGTCCTGTCATGCCACCTTGTACCTCTAGAGGCAACAGTGAGTCACTTTAGTGATGAGCAGGACACAAGAGGACGAAGAAGACTGTATTCAGACTGCAGGCAGAGTAGATTTATTTCTCTGACTGAATCTTTTGAGGCGACTGTGCACACTGTTATGTGTCCACACATCACCAGCGTTCCTGCACGGGCTGCTGTGTTAACAATTTAGGCATCACGTGTTTCAAACGTGGATGCAGGAGAGATGGAGGTGTATCATCTCATCCCTCTATAAGGCTTTTTCATCAAGTCTCATCAAAGTGTCAAATCACATCACTTCCACACGCTGGAGGGTACACAGCTCAGGACTCCATCCACCAGCACCATCAGCTCCTCCTTCACTGGACTCTTCACTCAGTAAAAGCCATGCTGCACTCGACAACGCAAATCCTCCAGACTCTGATGTGGCACACCTGAAGGCTCACCTCATGCTCACCTCTGACCCTCAAAGTGACACACAGGTACATCTGGCACCTGTTGTTTCTCAGCAAATCCAGAATGCACGTCTTGCACTTCAGGTACATTAACTATAATGGCACAACTTCCTGCCCCCGTCTGCCGACTGTGCAGGCCGCCCCACTTCTGACACCAACAGATATGTCGTTTTCTCAAGTGTCACCATCCTTTGCTCTCTTTCAGACCATGCACACTCGCTGTGGCAGTTCCTTGACCCCTTGTCTACAATAAGAGTCTTTAGAACTGCACTGTGGTTGGGATAGTGTAGTGGATTACACCTCTGGCCACCATGCTGCAGACTGGGGTTTGAGTCCCCTCCTGGGCAACCACCCTATGCTATACCAATCTCTCAAGGAGAGTCCTTGGGCAAGACTCCTAACACTATCATTGCCTACTAGTGTAAATATAAACCCTAGGTCACTCTGGATAAGAGCGTCTGCCACATATCGTAAGTGTAACTGTAGAACACAAGCACTTCTTGAACACGTTACAGTACTCACAAAACGTAGGCTTCAAGATGGCCGCCAGTTAGCGTAGGCTAACTTAGCCCAACCTTGGCATGAATGTCTTCTATGAAACAGAGACATTGCTCAGTGAAACGGGATACAGGGCTGGACTGGACAGCTTGGTGGAGGCTCAGAAAGGAGCATTGTTTAGCGAAGGGATGTTAGCTGAAGTCTAGGCTAGAATGCAGGAGGACTGGATCAACATGTTCCTCTACTGCATCTACTGTGTCATCAGCGTGCGAATGTTACTGGTAAAGCAGGAGGCAAGCAGGTACAGGCGAAGCCTGGCTTGACTGACTGTGCGTGCTTTATGTGCATGTGTATGCACTTACCCATGTTCACCAAACGGGTATTATCTGAAATCTCCCTCGCCTTGGCTGAATCATAGCTCCTTAGTCAAGACGAAAACACAAAGAGGAGGAATTATCATTTCTGTGTGTACCAACACGACCTCAATACAAATCCTCCCAAAAAAAAAAAAGAAAGAAAAAAGAAAAGACAACTTCGCGACAGCCGCCTGTTTTTCCCCTCCCCACCCAGTCTGCTAACAGATAAACATAACTAGCACGGTTCATCGACTCCAGTGCCAAGACACTGTCAGGTCGAGCTTTGGTGTAATTCCACACCGTGTAGAGACCAGCCAGGGATGTATTTCTCACACAAAGCACTTTATTCTCTCATTTAAAAATAACCCCACTGATATCATCAGCGGTCGGCCTGCGGAGAATGTTTTTTTTCCTGTTCCTATTAGTATGTTTCCAGAGCAGAGAAAGACAGGGAGGGAGGGAGGGAGGGAAAGAGGAGAGAAAACAGCTTTAGTTAAGGTCTAGCCCTCCCTCTCCCCTTGCCGTCAGCTGCTCCGCCGGGCCGATGCCTGAAAAAGGTCGTGTTGTGATTTTACGGGCCTGACGCTGAACACGGCGACGCATAAAACTGATGGCTTCCAGACCCACCGCTTGACTGGGAGGGTCTGTCTGTACTGCGTCTGGAAGGATATACCGTAACGCAGAAGAAGGAGTGAGGGAGGGATACAAGAAGACGCTAAGCCATAGCTTGAAACGTGTCCGCAACAGTTGCTAATAGCTTAAGATCAGTCACACCTTCCCCCCATTTCAACAAAACGTAGATAGTCGGGGAAGATCAGCCATGTTAATGCTTAAGTTAGCATGCACTAGTTATATACACCCTGCCTGGGAGGGTCCGCCTGGAAGGATAAACTGTAATGCAGATGAAGGAAGGAGGGAGGGAGGAATACAAGAAGATGCTAAGCTAATAGCTTAAGATCAGTCACACTTTCCTCCCTTTACCACAAAATGTAGATAGTCGGGGAAGATTAGCCATGATAGTGCATTAAGTCAGCCTGCGCTAGTTATATATACCCTGGGAGAGTCTGTTTGCACAGCGTCTGGAAGGATATACCGTAACGCAGAGGAAGGAATGAGAGAAGAAGATGCTAGGCCTTAGCTTGAAACGTGTCTGCAACAGCTGCTAATAGCTTGAGGTCAATGTAGATAGTCAGCCAAAAGATGGGCCATGTTAATGAAGTTAGCCTACGCTAGGTACACTCAGACAGTAGCAGTAGATAGTGCTGACCTAGTGCTGGTGTATCTGCTCACCCAGCTTGGTCAGGCTGATTGACCAGCATACCAGCATCAAACAATAACATATACTGGTTCTGAGGGTGACCAGCCATGCTGGTGCATGCTGGTTGTATGATCTGATCTGTCGTAATGGTTCACAGTGGCATTGATAAGAACCAGACGTCCGAAGACTTTTAAGGTCCTCTAAAAAAAATTGTTATTTAGTTATTACATGAAACGGTTATGGATATCGTCGCTGTCCAAAGAAAAACAGGTATCTCCAAAATGGCAACTTTACAGGAGAGGCCAAAAACTAATTCAATTTGAATGAAAGTCAATGGAGCCAAACGACTTTCAAAGTCATTTTGGGCCATTACTGTTGGTCCATACCCCATGAAATTTCTACACAGTGTAAACATCATATCATGTGATCAAATGAGGCATTAAAGTAAAAATCAACAAAAATGGAGATACATGTTTTTCATTGGACAGTGACGATATGCTGTCTGGTGTCTGTGACACTGTATAGCAATACTTTTGAGATCAGGTTTTGGTCTAATACATACATATTTTTGGTGGAGATGTACATACAGGGCCCTGTGATGCAAATTAGTCCCCTCATCAGTCTCCAAATTGATTTACCACTATTATACCATATAAAACCATATATATTATACCATATAGGTTCACTACGCTGTGGTTTTTGGCCCCTGGTTCCTGTCACCACCACTGTAAGGAAATCTAGGTCAGTATCCAGTTCCTCTAAATGACTTTGTTTACATCTCAGTTTTGGCATTGTATAGATATTTTGATGTATCTTCTTTAACAAGTAGGCTAGTTAAAGGCTTTTAGCAGCTGTTAGCGTTGCGCAAACTAAGCCTAGATCAACATACATTCGCCTCAGGCAGAGCTAAGGTAAGATAAGCTAAGCTAATCTTAAATCGACCTGCTGATGTGGTTTCTGACAGCGTATTAGTCACTGCCGTCTACAAAACCGCCGTCTACTAAGGTACAGACAGACGTTCAGGCTTCAAGGTGGCTGCTACGTATGCTAACATGTTTTTGTCAACTGCTGAGCTACTTTAGCCTCGTAGCTCCAACCTTGGCACCAAGGCTTTTGTGGTCAGAGAAACCTACTTGTGAATTTGTAGGTTGGCCAACTATCAGTTTAAATTCACACAGAAAGTTAGAGAGAAAAAAAGAAACGGAGGGAGCTGTATGGGAACCGGCTGAAGGGTCTTGCTAGCCTAGCGTTTCCCAAGGCCAGTTTGAGGAAATCCACTGGCTGCATCTCCCTGACCTCTGTGACCATCCCCCCTTTACAAGCCCGAAACTGCCCCCGGGGGGCTTCCCTGCGCAATGTGTAAACCAGACAGCCAAACGCATCCTGGAATGGCAAAGCGAAGAGAAAGAAGAGAACCATGAATAGAGGGATGAGGAGAGGCTAAGCCCAGCCTGAAAGAGGCTCGACGTGGAGTTAATCTGAAGACCACACAGACAGGAAGAGGCCATGCTGGGCCTAACAGATATCACCTGTGGTCAGTGTGTGTGAGAGTACGGGACGGAAAATCAAACACATTGACCTGAAAGAGATTTAAACCATTTCATTTTTTAAATAATTCTGAACATAATTCTGTGTTAGCTGTTGTATTTGTTGCCTCCTGGAACATATAATAATAAAAAAAAAATCTTTTTTATTGTCACTATTTTTATAAGAATTATTACATTTAAATTGTTATTATAATAATAATTATTATTATTATTTCGTATTAATTAATTAATTAATTTATTTATTTATTAGTTATTTCATTTTCATTTCATTTTTTCCTTTGAACGCACTTTTTTGAGCTATATTGCAAATGTATGAAATGTGCTATATTATTAAGTATATAATAATTGCAATAATAATAATGAGCTCACTGGACAAAAATAAGCCCCTGTGACTGAACCGTACCTACTAGCATGTACCACCTCCACAAGCACCAAAAACAGCTGTGATTGGATAAGACATGGACTGGACCAAGTTCTGGATGTAGGCCATATCAACGTTCAGACACTCTTACATCATAGAAATGTGCAGTTGGTCCAGATTTGGTGGAGGCCTTCCCTGACACAATTCCGAGGAGAATTCCCTGTAGACTGGGATTTTAGCCACTGCTGGTAGACCCGTATGACCGTACGCTTCCATACACCTGCAGATTCAGCTACTTCCTTCACACTATGGTCTTTGGCCACGCCCAAATGCTCAGTCACTCCTTTTAGCCAATCATTAACATCTGCTCTGGAGCCAATTACCACATATGAGACATTCCCTGCACTGTACCACCTCTTCTCAATCTATGGATCCCGTCACCCACAACCCACAGGTGTTTATAGCAAAATCATTCACATGCAGCGCCATCTGCAGGAGCCTGAAGTTACTACCACCTTCATACAAGGTGGCTCATTTTTGGTCAAGAAGCTGCTGGGTGACCGGGTCAGTGCTATTGTATATCGTCAGGTGAAAGAGTGTGGCTAGAAGTGCCAGCCTCCAGTGCTGACCAGTGGTTCTTCCCTACTAGTCAATAAGAGAGCATTTATTTAAAGCACTGCGTTTGTCAAATTGTATTCTATGCCGGTGCCATAATATATTTTTCCTAAGAATGTGACTGGATCGTTTGAATTATGAGGTCATAAGGTCATATGAGATTTGGAGCAGTGCAGCAGTTTACTACAGTGCACAATAGTGGTTTCTGAATCCTGGCATACATACATAAGAGCATCCACAGGATGACAACTTCAGAGGTCTACGGCGACTTCCTCTGCACCGGCAGTGTAATAAAGAGTCTGTGGAATTGAATGGTTGTCAGGTCAGAGGTCAGAGTTTGTATGTGAAGAAGGCAGCTGGGTAAAGTAAAAGCTCCTCCACAATTGGGCTGAGAGTGACAGCAGTCGCTCCGCAATCCGGGGCTGACCTGGAGGGCAGGTGGACGACCTTTCTGAGAGTCTATCAGGCTGAAAAATCAAACCTCCACACAGACACACCCCACACAACTCTGCTGCAAAATGCCAGAAATGCAGCTCGGCGGCGGATGTGACCTGCTGAGAAACGTTGAGGTCAGCGAGGGTAAATTAGGGTTTGTGGAACTATCTCGGTGCAGATCAGCACGCTGCTGCTGTATCCCAACACAGAGCTTTATTCTTCAAGTCAGAGGCCGGAACGACAGCAGGGAAAGAAAAAAGGCGAGGGCTGGGTAGAGGTACAGCCTGTCTCTTTGGCAGAGCTAGAGCTTGTTGGTGTTTGTACAGGTAGAACCTCTCTTCTAGAAAGAAACATGGAGGAACGTCTGGGAACGCTCACAAGGTTCTTCAAGGCTGGGAACGCTGCAACCTGCAGAACTCCAGCAGAACTGGCTCGAAGCTGTTTGGCTTGAAGGCAGAACTTGCTGCTTATAAAAAGTGGTTCTGTGCCTGTTCTAGTTCTAGACGTCTCTCCACCATGAAGTATGTATGTTCCAGGCTAACAGCCTTATCTCAACACTATTGTCCCAGGCATTGGATGGAAAAGCCATAACCACTTCAATGCAATAACTTCCAGTGATATATCTTTGTACGGCCTCTTAGACGTCTGGTTCTTATCACCACCACTGTCGGAACACTCTGACGATGTACGCTTCCCTGGAATCGAGTAGTTTCCCACTCGGGATGGCTTTGGCTAAATTTGGTTATGCAGAAATGTTCCAAAATCGCCCCCGAGGAATCGATTGGAAGGTGCCGGTTGCTTGGAGGTGTTTCAAGCATACATCACTTCATCCAGCAGCTCAAGGCATCACTGTGAACCCTTTCAATGAGATTTGCCTGACTGTTCTGGATCAGCCTGGGCATCTTGTTATTTATAGGCAGTATGTGTTCTAACACGGTGCTCCCTGTTTGTTGATATGACTTTATGCTCCGGTGGGATCCAACAGTCAGTTCATTGCACTGCTTACACACCCCACCCCACCGCTTCCTTCTTAGTGTGACTGTTAGGCCTTTAGTAAGCAAAACAAATACAGTTTATTTTAAAGGCATCTTGGAAACCGTGTTTCTGGAAGCACGGGACGACAGTTGAGAATTTCGGACCCAGGTGTCAGAGCTGGCAGCGAGTGTTGGAAGGCTGAGAGCCAGTGACATGAAAACCAACATGTTTGAGTTGTTTTGCTTTGTTGCACCCCCTTAGAAATAAAAAGCGTGGTGCCTTTCAGGGTGTAAACGCTGTCACTGGGGTGGTACACGCAACAGCGAGGGTTCAGTGCCTTTAGTTAGGAGGCACAATAGTCCCATAATCCATTGCAATTATATTTGGTAGACACCGTACGGCCTGTCATCACTCTGGGCTTTATTATTTTATTGCTGCATCATTGGGTGCTAGGTTATGAAAAGGTACACCTGGTGAAGTGCATGTTGTACCATATCTGTTATCTTGAGATCATGATGGTGTCATGGTATGGGAAACTGAATTCACATCGTCGTAGCTGAATAAGGAGAGTTCGGTAGAACTGATGTACCATGAACAACCCAGGTAGCAAAACTGTTCTGGCCCAAATCTGGCCCAAATCTGGCCCAGGTTCCTCATTTTCATCTGGCCCGCTCGTGGCATAGATTAACGGCACTTGGGCAGACTTCTGCTGGTTGCAAGATGTGGGCTACGCTTCAGCCAAAAGGTGGCAACTCTGCCGGATCTGTACCAGTAGTGGACCAGATCTGTTTTGGGGCAGGTGGGCCCAAAGTTTACTTTTGTTGACCACCTTTGGCTCACAGCAGATTGCCTGTGCCGACAGTTGACCAGCAGTGCCTTATCTTTGCCCGATGTGGCCCACATCCGCATGCTGTGTGGGAAGGACGGTGAAAGGGATGGATTCCAAAATCTCCTAAACTGAACTAGATTCCTAAACTGCTACCTAGCATACTCATAACTAATGCTATTGCTGCTAGCATAGGTAACTAGCATAGGTAACTAAATAGCATGAGGGAGGAGCTTGTTTACATGGGGTGGGGTGGGGGGTAACTTTATTTAGTCTATGTGGACATGCTGTGTCTGGATGATCGGTGTGGTCTTTGAGTATGAACCAACCAAACAGAGCAGAGCTCATCACATTATTCATGTGCTCGGTTAACAAGGGAAACACTTGGGGTGTGAGTGGGTGTTTAAGAGCACATCTGGACAAAAGTCAAACACCATCTACATAGAGCATCAGAGATCAGTCTAACTGGACACCAGAGATCAGGCTTGATTGACCGTATCTACTAGATCCCAGAATCCTAATTTGGGCCCTCCTTCCTAATTAGAGAGTACCATGGCAATAGTGTCCATTATAAGATTGATCCTGCAGACACATGTTCCGTTCAAGTTTCAAGAAAGACACTACAAAAATGTATCTCTGTTCCAAAATCTGTAAACCTTGTCGGAGCTCTCCGGTGACCTTTTCCTGATCCGGGCCAGTTCCATCTTAAATGCCTGTTGCCTTCATTTGTCCGTACTCAGTTCTGTTTTATCATGTGTATAAGAAAGAACAGATCGGAGTCCAGGCTTCTGCAGAGCACTGAAAGCAGACAACACGAGGGGATGGTACAAGAGGTTTGAAGAAAACAAGCGCATTAGCATCCCGGCTACATAGCGGCTCCAGCCTCTTCCTGTCCATTTGGAAAATACAGGCTTGTTTTTTTCTTCTTCTTTTTGTATTCAAGTGCTGCGCTGGAGAGCATTCAGCACGCTTTGAAGTTCTTGAAAATAATGGGGGTTAAAAGCAGTCCGCGTTCTGAGCAGCCATTTTCAGCTAGATAGAAGGAAGCGCGCGAAGGCAGTGCGTGATGTAGCCTGCTGCTAATACGCTCTTTGTTGAGCTTTTAATGTGGAAAGAATGGGAGCGTCCTGATAGTGGTCCTGGAAAACCGCTACAGAATCTCTTTGTGTGGACCGCTTGTAAACCATTGCAGTGCTCCAGCCGCCGTCGACCGTGATGGAAAAGTTCCAGTTTGCGCGGCGCTAAATCAACGCTAGGCTAACGGCGAGGAATGGGCGAGGCAGAAATGTTGATAGGTTCCAAAATCTCCTGAACTGGCCCACATCCGCATGCTGTGTGGGAAGGACGGTGAAAGGAATAGATTCCAAAATCTCCTAAACTGAACTAGATTCGTAAACTGCTACCTAGCATACTCATAACTCATGCTATTGCTGCTAGCAAGCTCTGGGAACTAGCATAGGTAACTAAATGATGATGTAGCCTGCTGCTAATACGCTCTTTGTTGAGCTTTTAATGTAAAAAGAATGGGAGCGTCCTGATAGTGGTCCTGGAAAACCGCTACAGGATCTCTGTGTGCCGACCGCTTGTAAACCATTGCAGTGCTCCAGCCGCCGTCGACCGTGATGGAAAAGTTCCCGTTTGCGCGGCGCTAAATCAACGCTAGGCTAACGGCGAGGAATGGGCGAGGCAGAAATGTTGATAGGTTCCAAAATCTCCTGAACTGGCCCACATCCGCATGCTGTGTGGGAAGGACGGTGAAAGGGATAGATTCCAAAATCTCCAAAACTGAACTAGATTCGTAAACTGCTACCTAGCATACTCATAACTCATGCTATTGCTGCTAGCAAGCTCTGGGAACTAGCATAGGTAACTAAATGATGATGTAGCCTGCTGCTAATACGCTCTTTGTTGAGCTTTTAATGTGGAAAGAATGGGAGCGTCCTGATAGTGGTCCTGGAAAACCGCTACAGGATCTCTGTGTGCCGACCGCTTGTAAACCATTGCAGTGCTCCAGCCGCCGTCGACCGTGATGGAAAAGTTCCCGTTTGCGCGGCGCTAAATCAACGCTAGGCTAACGGCGAGGAATGGGCGAGGCAGAAATGTGAGAATTGAAACACAGTGCCCTTTTGTTTCCTTCTCAGATTGCTGTTTTCTGTTACGCCCTCTGGCTCGTAAAAGCCGTCACCCAATATGGCACACTCGTAGCGTTTTAAAACCCCACACGCCCAGGCTGTCAATGAGTGCAGAAAGCTTTACTTAGAGCCGAAAGGGTGTGTGATGTTATTTAATGAAATACGCCATCGCGGGCCGGTCCCCCACCCAGCTCCGACCCTCAGGGAGAGAAGAACAGGTGCTGACCAGTGACCAGCGCAGGGCCACAAACACCAGCATTCTGTCTGAGCGTCTTTGCTGTGTCTGAAAGGGGAATTCCACCAAATCTGTCTTTATCCACAGCGGATTAATGGGACATGCAGTCAGAATTGGTCAGAGCGGTCATAGTAACCAGATGTCGGAGGTGTTTAGTGCTCCTGAAAGCATCAGACACACCCACCCACACCCACCCACACCCACACACTCACTGTCTATCGTCACTGTCCAATGAAAAACATGTATCTCCATTTTTGTCCATTTTGACTTTTATGCATCTATTGAAAACAGCCACTCACGTTTACACTTTGTGAGATTTGCATGATGAACGGACCAACTGAAATGGCCCAGAAGTGCTTGGAAGGACGTCTGGTTCCATTGACCTACATTAAAACTGAGCGAGGTTTTTGGCATCTCCTGTAAAGCTGCCATTTTGGAGATACTTGTTTTTCTTTGGACAGCGATGATATGTTACTGTATATATACACGTCATCAAAAAAGTAGTTGCACAGCTGCACCCAGAAGGAATCAGCCGACAGGAATGAAGCATGGTGGGTAAGTTTGACATCCTGAGACGTGCTACTGATTCACGTTTCACGCTCGGCCGCACAACATGTGATGCAGGCAAGGACAGGTCTTATCGCTGTACCTGACTGACCCAACAGCCACAGTTTGGATGCCCTCCGTGAGTCATCCTGTTAGTGCCAGCATCACTGGCAGGCAGCTGCACCACACAGGACTGCATGCACACTGACCGTTACGATGACTACCCTTAACACCACGTCAACGTCACCAGACTGTCATGGAGTGACTCAGAATGGCAGCGGGTCATCTTCAGTGACGAGTCAGCTTTTGTCTTGGTGGAGACGACCAACGAATCCGTGTGTGGAGGCACCGTGGTCAGCACCAAGATGATTGGCTTGTTGTCATGCGTCACATGTCCAGAAGGCCTGGTGTCACTCCACCTCCATTCTACCGCACCAGCTGCAGGAACTGTGTAAGCATATTCAAGCTGCATGGGATGGATTATCACAGGACACCATTAGGAACCTCTACAGCTCCATACCGAGACATCTGGTATGTTGGGTTAGCGAACACACCGGCCCGACGCCATACTGAGAGACAGACTTCTGTATGTGTAGCTCAATAAATATTGATCATATCAGTCTAAATGTATCATCAGTTATTGATCCTGGTCACCTTTATCTTCCTTCCCAACAGCACCGCACTCCCACACCTCCTTCTGGGTGCAGCGGTTCTTTTGATAGTAAGTGTATAAGGGTATAAGGTTTCCCAACCCTAGTGATTATTGCTATGATTTTATACAGCCATATATTAAATATTATCAAGCTTTACATACTAAATCTGGTATAAGCATAAGCCACTTTTCTTACTGGAGAAATAATAATAATAATAATAATAATAATAATAATAATAATAATAATAACATCATCATCAACAACAACAATAATAATAATAATAATAATAATAATAATGATAATAATAAAAATAATAATAACAACAACAATAATAATAATAAGATCAATAATAATAATAATAATAACAACAATAATAATAATAACAACATCAACAACAACAACAACAATAATAATAACAATAATAATAATAATAATAACAACAACAACAACAACAATAATAATAATAATAACAATAATAATAACAACAACATCAACAACAACAACAACAAAACAACAACAACAACAATAATAATAATAATAATAATAATAATAATAACAATAATAATAATAATAATAATAAATAAAAATAGCACAGTGGTGCACAGAGGCACAATGGTGCAGCTCATTTACCTCACAGCAAGTAGGACCTGGGTTTGCTTCCCCGTCCAGGCAGGCAGGTTCCTTCCTGTGTGTATGTTGGAAGTTGCATGTTTGCCCCAGTCTAAAGGCATGCAGTCAGGCGACTAAATTGCCCCCTAGGTGTGAGTTTGAATGTGTATGTCTGTGTGTCTACCCTGTGATGGACTGATCACCTGTCCAGGGTGTCTCCTGCCGTCTACCGAATGAGCGATGGGACAGACTCCAGCACCACCCACCCCCGCACCTTCCTGGGTGACACAAGAAGATACATGTCCTAGATGAGGTTGAGGTTGCCAAATGAATCACCAGGCAGCCCCCTTGGTGCGTCGTTGGGTTGGAGCTGAGTGTGACAGGACTGTCTCACCGGTGGGCTGTCTCTTGTCATGGGGACTGGATTGTAAATGACTGAGCTGCTCATGTGAACCTATGATACAGACGGGGATGGTGATTTTGCGGCACTGAGGTGTTTACTTTAACCCAAATTCGAGCGGAACATACAGGAACGCAGAGACGATCGGAGTGTGATGCGCAGTAAGCAGCGAGGCAGGACACAGACGAGAGACCCTCATTAAGACTGAATTAAACACAACTTTGATGAGCAGACCTAGATCAGCTCAGGCTGGCAGCACATGAAAGAACGACCTTGGATTCTCCAACGCAGAAATGCACAGGGATCCGCTCACGCAAAACACACACACAGACACACACATGCGCTGGGATGGGTTTGTTTTCATACAGTGTCAGGACATAGGGTCATACATACAATCCCTATGCAGCATGTTATATACACTCATCATCAAAAGGATGGATGCACCCAGAAGGAGGTGTGGGAGTGCGGTGCTGTTGGGAAGGAAGATAAAGGTCACCAGGATCAATAACTGATGATACATTTAGACTGATATGATCAATATTTATTGAGCTACACATACAGAAGTCTGTCTCTCAGTATGGCATCGGTCAGCCATGCTTGCTAACCCAACACGCCAGACGTCTCGGTATGGAGCTGTAGAGGTTCCTAATGGTGTCCTGTGATAATCCATCCCATACAGCTTGAATATCCTCACACAGTTCCTGCAGATGGTGCGTTAAGGGTGGAGGCAGAGTGACACCAGGTCTTCTGGACGTGTGACAACAAACTGTTCATCTTGGTGCTGACCACGGTGCCTCCACCCACGGATTCGTTGGGCGTCTCCACCAAAACAAAAGCGGGACTCGTCACTGAAGACGACCCGCTGCCATTCTGGGTCACTCCATGACAGTCTGGTACGACACCACTGCAGTCTTTGGTGACGGTGACGTGGTGTTAAGGGCAGTTGTTGTAACGGTCTACATGCATGTAGTCCTGCGTGGTGCAGCCGTCTGCCAATGGTGCTGCACTAACAGGATGACTCCACAGCTCGCTGAATGTCCGCAATTGTGACTGTTGGGTCAGTCAGGTACCGCAATAAGGCGCGTCCTTGTTTACGCCATGTGCACAGCCGAGCGCAAAGCTTGACTCATTCGCCTGTTTCACAGTGTCAACCCACCCACC